>OX421971.1:39510027-40110027 GCA_949128135.1 Parasteatoda lunata
CAACAATTAATGACGAACAATTAACCATTAAACTCTATAAATGCTAAAAAAAAAAAAGGAAGTCGAAATACTTCAATGACAAGAACTGTTAAGTAAAAGAAGGCTTAATAAAAAGTTTCTACAACCTGAAAGTTTTATTAAAAATAACAAAATAATCAGTAGCAACTTATGACGAGTACTTAACCATCAAACTATGTACCTGCTAAAATATAAGTTAAAATACTTCAGTGACAAAAACTGCTAAGTAAAATAAGGTTTAATAAAAAAAGAAAAATAAAAAATAAAAAAAACTTCCACCCAAACCTTATCTTCTTGAAGTCTACTTTTTATACTTTATATATCAATATTTTAAAATTGAATTAAAGTCTTTTATAAAAGCTTCAAAAGAACTTACTTCAGAAATCTTATTTTTATGGGCTTTAGTTCCTTGTAGAACATAATCTTGTAAAATTCGAAGGGCGGATTATAAAGTTTTAATTTTTATATCTTGTTGAGATTCCCCTGAAAGCTTTTGCGCATAGTTTAAAGCCGTTTTTGAATGACGTCAGCGAAGAAATTTGGTGCCGATATCTTTAAAAATACAAAATATAAAAATATAAGATGCCATTTCAGTTAAAAACTCGTTAACCACGCATTTTGGGATTAAAAACCTATTCGCTTAAAAATATTTCTACTGTAAGAGACTATATTAAAAAATATTTTTTTTACAATATATTTTTTCGATAGTTAAGAGTAGAGCTTAGTGAAGCTTTAAACTTGTCAAAAATGTTATAATCTATACGTGTTCTTGTGAAATTGGGATGATGATTCCCTGGTGAAAGGATAATTAAGTTTTTTTTCAGGAATATGAATAAAATTATTTGCAACAATTCCATTTCGTAATAAGATATTTTGGGATTTGATACATATTTAAAACTATTTTTCTGCAACTATATTAATTTCACGTGTCACGTGAGAGGTAAAATCGTGGAATAATAACCTTTGCTAAATTGATTTAAAATTATTTTAAGTTGATATATTGATTTAATATAATTTTAAATTGATATACTGATTTAAGATTATTTTAACATTAGATTGCCCAAGGAAGAAATTTTGACTGCTTTTTAATTTCAATTAGAAAAACAATGATGTATATAATGACGCAATTTCTTAGATTTTTGTGACTTCTAATTATTTTTAATGTTGATATTTACTAATAACTTGTTATATAACTGAAAATAATATCAAAAACATAAAAAATTAATTTAAAAAAAATTTCTTTATACATTAGTTATTCTTTCACAATGCAGTGACTATTTTTGGGCAATATAGGTATTTCAATCTTTCTAGTGTTAAAAAGTAATATAGATTTAAGATTAGTTTAAGCTGCTTTATTTTTTTAAGATTGTTTTAAGTCGCTTTATTGATTTGAAATTATTTTAAGTTGCTATATTGATTTAAAATTATTTTAAGTTGCTATATTGATTTAAAATTATTTTAAGTCGCTATTTTGATTTAAAATTATTTTAGGTTGCTATATTGGATTAAAATTATTTTAAGTAGCTATATTGATTTTAGGTTATTTTAAGGTAAAGTACAGCAGATTCCAGATTCTGATTGATTATAAAAAAAGATATTAAAAATGGTTTTAAAAAAACTTTAGATAGCACTGTTAAATGTATTTTCTACAGTGCTCTTTACATTTATAATAAATTAAACTGAAAAAGTTAGTCAATATTTTTTTTTATTCTGTGAAATATTCCACAACCGGTTTCCTACAATCGCTCATTTAACTTTTAGAATTATTTATATATGCGCTGACGTAAGAGTTTAAGGGGATAGAATGCTCACTTTTAAAATAAGAATCTTGGTGTGAGAAACGGTGATAGTTGAAGATATATTCACTCATTTTCTTAATGCATCCTTACAATATTTTTCTACTGTAAATGTTTGCAACGAAATATTGCAGAATTTACAGAATAACTTAGAGTATAAACCACTGGAAACCTAATTGCTGGTTCACTTCACCATAATTTTTCTCGATTTCCTTTTACAATACAGAGAGTTTACAATCTATTGTTTCAAGATGATTTGATGTCAAAAACTATCTTGGGTGGCAATATTTTATTTAAATACAAAATTCTCAATTTCTGAATTAAAGAGCGACACCAAAGTGTTTCGTATTTATAAAAACTGGAATGTTTGGAAGAAATGAAGAACCAATAAAAAATATTAGCATTCGTTTTTCAACAGCGTACAAACAAACATATCAGCAAGCATATTTTTAAACAGATCCCAGTAATAATACCCATTATGTGATTTAAAACTACATCTTTTAGAATAGATTTTTAAAAGATTGAATTTTCCTCAAGTTTTGAATGGAGAGGAAAGTAATGGCAAAAGTTTTAAAAGTCAAATTAAGGATCTTAAAATACTATAGCTTACTATAGACATTTGATTGAAATCTATATAGACCATATATCAGTAAAAATGTAATGACTTAAGTGTTCAAAATATTTTACTCCATTGGTTTCCTGCCTGGGATCGATATGGCTTCTCAGTGGAACGATAATCCTCAAGTGGGCATTCAGGGGGTGATGAGTATTCGAAAGAAAAAAAAATTGCAATTAATAATAATAATAAAAGCCAGCGAATCGCTGCTTATCTGGGTCCCGTCAACATGTTTAGTAGAAAGAAGATTAAGTTCGGTCTTTCAGCTTCTCCCAAAAAAAAAACCCAGATGGGTTGGACAATTGCTTCAAAAGAAACTTATGCTTAAATCTGGTGAACAAAATTTCTGATATTCACGTAAAATTTTCAACTCCAGCCTTGTAATTTTGAACCCAATCCAGAAGACAAGGAAACTCCTGGATCAAGTATTGGGAGAACTTTGTGTTCGTGGAGGACTTTAGATGGAAAATGAACAATTTAGTTTTCAAATTATAAGTTTTTTTTTTTCTCACATTTTAGTTGTTAACGTTTTAAAATTTTCCAGATTTCATCCATTCTTGTTTGAATTATTTCGCTTCAAATATTATCTTTTTTTGAAAAAAACTGAAAGAGATTCACATTTTTAAATTTTTTTTTTCTAAAGTAACTGGATAAAATTGCTTCATCATTTACATTTTAATTTAAATTAAAATCAGGTATAATTTACTATACATTCGCATTTGTTAATGCTAATTTGCAGCAATGTGCGGGTTTTTTTTTCAATCAAAAAGAAATCGGGAGCGATTAGTGTCAGCCAACTTTTAGACAGGGGGTGGTGAACAAACAGTTGGGAGCCACCGATACAATGCAAATAAATTCATTTAAAAAATTCGCTATTGTATTTTAATATATCGCAAACACAATTGTAATGGCTGGTAAAATGCGAATTCCGCACCCTGCTCTCACCGTCCACAGTGCTGACGTAAAATATCCTTAGTGGTAGACGGATCATGGATTAGAGTCCCCTTGCCGTCGGGCTAACCGTGGGAAGTAGTTGTTCTTTTACTCTCAATGTAACACAAATGGGGGTTAGTTCCATCAAAAGTCCTGCACGAAGGCAAAGTACTCCCAATACTTGATACAGGAGTTTCCTTGTCTTCTGGATTGGGTTCAAAATGACAAGGCTACGAAGTTGAAAATTAGTAGTCGTATGCCCGAAATTGGGTCGGCTGTTCAATGACGGTTATAAAATTAAAATAAAACAATATTTTTAAAAGAGGTTTTACTTTACTCAGCAAATTTTTTTGTAGTTGATAAAATAGATATTTTAAAAATGACCTTCATTACGAAAAGTAATTTTGTATTTCCTTCAGGCCCTCATAACTAATCTAAATAAGGCTATACTAAATTAGTATCTTTAGAAAACGCTCAACTAAGCTCAAGTACATTACAAATGCACTATTTAATTCAAATACTTCGCCAATTTACCATTTAAAAGTGTATTATTAAACCAAATACTTTATAAATTCTTTAGCATCTTAAATTCAAGAGTAATACTCAGTAATTGCTAAAGTAATTATTTCAAAAATAAGCTCTCTTAAGACCACTCTATTAATTAAACATTTAATTTCAGGCACTCTTTAATTAAAACATTTAGATGAGTTAGAATTCGATTGAATAGTTAGGAGAGAAATTTTCCAGCAAATTCTGAATACTGAAAAGTTTTCTTATAAAATTCAAGATTCTTATGTAGTAATTAAAAAAAAAAGAAAAGAACACATTGACTTGCTAAGCAAAGATTCCAAAACCTCATACTTACAAGTTAAGATGAAGACCATCAAAATAACGTGTTAAACAAAAAAAAAAAAACAAAAAAAAACATGGAAAATACAATTTTAACTTAAAAAGACTAATATACTAGGACCCACAAGACTAACAAAAACTTTGTTTACAATTTGAATAACTTTTACAACGACTTATCTTCTTTTTTTAAACATAGAAATATAGATAGCGGAATAAAAGTATGACATTTAAAAATTTGTGAGAAATAGTTTCATAGAACTTTAACGTTTTTAGATGTTTTCGTTTCTAAATACTCGGATGATTTTTTTCACCTCTGTTTATCTTAAAAATTTTGCAGTCTCTTTTTCCTCCGTATGCTAACTAACCACCCTAATTATCAAAAAACTTCTGCATTTTGGACATTCGTTTTTCACGCAGTTACCCTTCGTTCTAACTCTTCTTTTAACTCCGAGCTTAACTTCCTCCGCTCGCTTGCTTGTTACCAACTGTGGATTTAAATCTTCTATTGATTCAGTTTATTTCTAAACTCACTGAACCGAAATACTCCTCTTCTAATTCTTACAGAGAACTTGTTACTTTACCGATTTTTTTCTCCCGTTTGTTGTAAAATTGCTCATATCTTTTCCCGTTCCGGTTTTAAACTTATTTTTATGCCTGTTAACAAATCAAATTTGAGTCTCTTCAAGATCTTATTAGCTTTGCTTTTCGCTGAAGCATTTACGCATTCCTTGTCAGCCTGACCTTGGATACATGGGACAAACTAGATGTGCAACGGACATGAAAATTTATATCTAGCACAATAGATATGTTCGTCATCAAGAATACCAGACACCACATTGTCGAGCATCACATACTGCACATTGTTGGAATCTAGGGTATAAATTATATTTCGATAATGCCAAAATTATTTCCACCCCAGTCACATCAATTCATCTTGATGCCCTCGAATCTTGTTTTATACATAATCTTGCTTTATTCATTAGTTTCTCACTACCTCACCACAGTGAGTGGAAATGCCTTTTTGCCTGATTCGCCTCTCTCGGCCACTGTGGTATTTCTTGCTTTATTTTTGATCTTTTTTCTCACTCGGCAATTTTAGTTTTTCTAGTTTTGTTTCTCAATTTTATTCTTCGTCGGCAACTTTATGTTTTACATTTCAAATAACTTTTGTTTCTTCACGTTAATCTCTGGCAAGTCTAGAAAATGGGAGCCGATTTTTGAAGCGCGTGAAACATATCTACTGTTATTTCCTTTTTATGTATTTTTGAAGAAAAGGAAGTTTTAATAAGAAAATAGTTACATAGTATTTACTAGTTGAGGAATACACAATATATATATATATATATATATATATATATATATATATATATATATATATATATATATATATATATATATATATATATATATATATATATATATATATATATATATATATATATATATATATATATGTTTATAAGCATATTTCTACATAAATGTTCTTAGCTTTAATAACTATACCAAACGAACACGGTATGAAATGAGACCTATTTTCTGCGGCTCTCTGAATTACATTGTCCGCTAAAAAAATCAAAATACTTCCATATGCAATCTGAATAAAAGCATACGATATTATCCAGAAAATCAACAAACGATAATATTGGGGAGAGGAGAAATACCGGCGAAGGATGAGTAAATTCTATTTCCGTGGAACAGATAGATAGAAGAAAATTTCTTCCTACAACAGTGTTTCACAGTTCAATACGTAACGTAAGCGACTAAGCTGTTGAGCTCTGCTTGGCGCTATTTCACATGGGGGAGGAAAGGTGTATTGGCGGATAAATCTATACCGAGATATTTTTTAGCCAAAATAAAGAAATCAATCCTTTTAGAATGAATATTTGAAAATGAACTATCGAAAAAACTAAATAAATAAATAAAAGCCCACTATACCACCAGCTAGTAGAAAAATTTTCTGCTAGAAGTAAAATTTTGCAATATTTTGGATTAACAGCTGATGAAAGAGGAGAAATTAGATACAAAACATTGTTCAATATGAAAAAATTGTATATAAATAATTCCGATTTTGGTCAACAATATTGATCTCTGCGCATGCGTCGCCGCGTAGATGAAATAATTTCGCTTCAAAGGTAGAAATGGTTGCCGAGAACATAGAAATGGTTTTGAAGAAATTATTATGTTTAGAAATAATTATGTTTAAAAAAAAAATATGCGGTAGAAATTGTAATGTTTAAAAATTAGTTTAATAATTAATTATTTGGTTTTCTTCTTTCGAATCTTAAAGGAAAGGTGAGAGTTCACTGTATAGGTTTATCTAATTTCGAAGTTAATATCGGCTACAAATTCTCGGATGTCACAATTGAAAAAAAAAATAATTAAGGGGGGGGGGAGAAATGACAAAAGAGTGGGTATATCACAAATAATTTTTTTAAAAATAAGAAATCGTTCTAAGAGCAAAGGAGATGCTAATTTTAAAATATAAACTTAACGATGGAAAAATTAAATAAAATTCTAGGATGTTTTGTTTAAACGCGATTTGCTTCAAGTGCAGGATATACCAAAAGAAGAAAAAAAAATCACTGAAAAATGCGTCTGGAAAGTTCATAAAAAAATATAATTACAAAAAAAAAAAAAATCGAAAATCGGGCTTTGCAATTTGTTTACAATTGTACTCATTCATGTTACACCACTTTTCAAATACTAAAACTCCGCGATATATAAAGTTATATAATTAAAGAAAAAGATGATTACAAATGAAAGAAATAAAAATGCCTAAAGTAAGATGAATAAATTGAGTTTTAATATAAATTACCATCTAAATTTAACCTAAACTTTTCTTTATAGATTTGCTCCTCCTACGCATTTTAAACAAAATAGAAAATATCGTTTCGTTTGAGTAAAAATTCATTAACAGTAAATGCATCAATTTACAGTTTGCATCATTTAGCTGGATTGCAAAGCATTAAAGGATTAAAAATATTGCCTAATTTTAAGTAGGAAAGTTTCTTTATTGTTTGGAAATATTACTTAGTAATTACTTTTTAAATGAAAATGTTCTGTTCCTTTCGAAATATCTTCTTTGCGTACTCAATTTGTTATAATAAATATAAAGAATTGTCGAAAAAGTTCCAATTGAATACATTCTGGTTTCCAATAGTTTTTCAATACGATAGTACGATTAGTTTTTATATAAAGTAAAATCAACAGGAAATCATAAAAATACATTTTGTTTTATTTAAAAATTTTTAATTTTAAGTTAGAGCAGTTAACTATCAAAAATACAGAATTAAATTTAAAATAAAGCATTGTACGTAAATAAAATGCAAATGCGTAATATTAGAAAAGGACTTACCTTTCACTACATAATCTCTTTCAAAATCTGGAAACATCGCAAACATCATCACGAAAATTCACAAAATGTCAATAGGAGTATCAATTTTCAAAAAGGCTGATGAACTAATTTTTAAATTGTCACAGTCTTCTAAACATTCATAAGCCTCTTTTTATAAGTCACAAACACTTTTTGAAAAGTCACAATCATCTTTTAAAAAGGCATAACCATCTTTAAAATGTCACAATCGTGCTACAAACTCACAATCATCGCAAAAAAGAAACAAAACAATCATTCTAGTTAGCAAACGAGTAAAAATCACAACAATTCTAACTCTAGCTGCAGCTCATACTTTTATTTTTAACTATCTCTTGCTTGTTTTTACAATAAAAACTCCTCTTCATGCGTTTTATGCAACTTCAAAATCTAAAAAATTTTTTTAAAAAATAACATCAAGTTGTGTAAGTTTTTAAAATTCCATGTCACAGTTTTGCACCAAAATTACGAAACTCTCTGAGATTCGTAAAAGATTTTAATAGGTTCAACTGATAGGAAAATGAAAAAAAACGGAATAAACTCAAAAATTAAAAATAAAAATGCAGTGATCACTACTGACACTACCTTTTCAAACTCCCATTTCTGCTGAGCCTATGGTTCTCAAGAGACGGGCAATGCAGTCCTCGTAACTTGATTACGATGAGACAAGTCCTTAACTGTACTACTTTAAAAAAATAAAACTTGTAAAAGTGGCATATTTAGCTTTATTTCATACTTTCATACTTTATAGTTGAACGCTTGTTCGCCACTTGTTTGTAAATGGGCGGAATTGGTCGAGGGACTCATGTTTCTAAATGAGGCACTGGAGGTTAGAGGTTCGGGCCCCAACGTTAAATTCAGTTCAAAACTATTTGAGGTTCTTAAAGAAGTGTTACTGCCCATAAATAACCTCAATACGCGCAAGTATAAGCATACTAGTGTACTAGTAGTATGTATAGTATTAAGTATAGCATACTAGGGCTTAAGGTAATGCCTGTCATCCTTTTTCAGTGATTTCAAAGATTTCAGTGCACGAACTTGTCATCCAGTCTCTCACTGTAATAGGCCATATAGCAGTTATTTAATTTTAAATTTTTTTGTATTTACATAGAAATAGTTTGATTTTTGCTAGTTCTATATTTCAAGTTGGCACCGTAATGCTATTTTCAGGAAGGAGTTTCATTAGTAAAATCACAATATACGATATTCGATCGTGAACACTGAGAATATTTGGTAGATACGGAGCCGAAATTAGGGATCGGCTGTACAACCGTATATCTTAATTTCTTGGTTAACTTAACCACCTAATTCAAGTGTTGAAATTATGCATATTTATTTTTTTTAACTTGTTGATTTCAGTGACTGTGGGGTATAAACCTGCAACATTTTGCAGCGCTTTTCGCACATTGCTTTTCGCAGCGATGATTTAAAGTGTCTAAGACAATTCGGTCTTCCTTCAATTTTCATTGGAGGTAGCGGATATGAATACCACCGTAACCCTGTGCTGTTCTTCTTTAAGTTCTGATTCATTCTTCAACTTAACCAAGCATTATTTGTAATGAACACACAAGCTTGCATATGCATCCGTGGAATAAATAATCTATTAAATATTATTATTCTCCAGCTTTAGTCATTATTTGATAGGGGCCACCCTGGCCGAGTGGTATCGCCCGCCAAACTCTTGTCAAAGCGTGGAAGTAGCGGATTTGAATCCCGCTGTTACCCTGGATGTATCTTCGTGCTGTCTTTCAATGTATTGTGCTATCTGTCCTGTTATTTGACAAAGGTTTATAAGCTTAAATTGAGCACACAAACCTACAAATGTAATTCCAATAAACCAATAACTCAATATTTGACAGTTAAGACATAATATGTTTTTTAGACTCTACTTTCGTTAATTAAGGGGAAGAACCTCTGACACAGTTTCGGACTTAAATAAGAATTGAATCCGGATAAACTACTTCTAGGGTCCCTGCTGGACGAGTGGTATCCTCCGTCAAACGCTGTGCATAGCGTGAAGGTATGGGGTTCGAATCCCACCGTTACCTTGGATGTATCTTCATGCTGTCCTTCTCTGTATTGTCGTAACACAGTGGACTGAATTTTTAAGACCCGGCTCCCAGCAGATCACCGAAGTCAAGCATCACTGGCTGCGGTCAGTGTGCGTGTGGGTGACAGCTATGATCAGTCTGCGTAGGGACCAAGGATGCGCTTTATTGGTGCTCATTAAGCTGTTCTATCGTAAAGTGCTCGACTTCGTGTGCCGGTCGTCGGGCTAGCGAAGCGGGGGTTCCATCCCCTCCGCAAAGGATCAAAATTTTAATGACATGTCTCAGGATCATCCTCAGGGATGTTTCTCAGACCATAAAAAATAGCCCACTGTGCAGCTGTAGTGCGACGTAAATGAAAAACAAATTCTTTGCATTGTGCTCTCTGTTTTTCTACTTGACAAACGTTTAAATGAAAGCCTTAATTGAGTACACAAGCCTGCAAATATATGTTGTAGCATTAAACAAATGTCCGCAGAGGACTGATCGTAAAGACACGGTTCCCAGTAGAACACCGAGGTCAAGCATCACTGATTGTGATCAGTGTGCGGGAGGGTGACCACTTGGATCAGTCTGCGTAGGGATCGAGGGTTCGCGGTATCGGTCCTCGTTAAACTGTTGTATCATTCAAGTGTTCTCTCAACTTCCCTCGCAGGTCGTCGGACTACCAAAGCAGGGGAGCTATCCCCTCTAAAGAGGATCAAAATTGCAATGGCATGTCATCAATTCATCCTCAGGGATGCCTCCCAGACCGCCGCCGATGGCCCATTGCGTAGCTCTAGCGTGACGTTAATAAAGTACCGACTTACCAATAAACCAGTAATCTATTGCCCACTAAAGCATTTCTGAAGTGCATTAACTTGCATTATCGAATTACTAAACCGTGGCTTCTACAGAATTGTTGGAAGAGCAAAAATAAGTTTGTACAAAGACGGAAATTGCAAGCATATTTGTGTTCATAAGAAATTTTGAACTGTAGTCAATTCACATTTTTCACAAAAGCATATGAACTGTTCTTTCTATTGAAAAGACAGATTTTCGGATTTATGTTTGGTATGTTTTCTACTTTTAAGAGTTTCGGAAATTACCATAAAAAAATAAACATATAAAAAAAAACTACCTACGGTGTCATTTTTAGAGGTATTAGTGCAAACGTTCAAATGTTCTGCAACTTTGATGTGGCACTAATTTGAGTTTTAATATCGAGCTTGTAAAATATGATTACACAATACTGTGGATCAATTTCAATCGTAACGTAGTTTAATTTAAATAACTTTATAAAGTCGATACTAATTTGCTCCTTATTAAAATTTAAAGCAGTGATATCAATATTCTGAGCTGGATAAGTAATTTTTAAAGTGTAGCTTTTCTTTCAAAGCCATTGTTTGAGCATCAGCTGTAGCACCAGTTATCTAAGAGAAAATGGTTTAGTTCAATACCTTAATAAAGCTTCAACCATTTTGCACCTTATTATGGTTCAAGATAACGACAGCATGATTCAACGCTGAAACAATAACTCTGAAAGTCAAGTTTTCCTTTAAAAGCATTTGTTCGAACATTAGTTGTAGCATCAGTAATCTAGAAGAAAACTACCTAAAACTTAATTTTAGTTCGAACTTTTTATGCAATACTCTTGTATCCGTATACTTGAATGATCAATAAATTACCATAAATTATTTTTATCTAACACTGTAACATGGTTTAATTTAATACCTTAAAAAGGTTGCACTTAATTATGGTTCAAAATAGTGAACTCATGAGTCAACAATGAAACGATGATTCTAAAAGTGAAGTTTTCCTTTAAAAGATTTTGTTAGAGCATTAGTTGTGGTGTCAGTTACCTTGTAAAATAAATAAATAAAAAAAAAAAAACGCTTCCAATTCAAAAAAAAAAAAAAGAATTTAGTTCAAATTTTATGCACATTACTGTCGTATCCATACTTGCATGTGCAAAAGATTACGCCAAAACATTTTTTATATCTAACACTCCTTTATACACTTCAATCGCTACTTGCTGGAGCATCACTCACATTTCAATATTTTACACTAGAACATTCGAAGCTTTTAAACCATTTCACGAATCATTTCTCCATAAAGGCAAGTGTCGCGTTAAAAGAATATAGAATGTTTTTTCGGATGACAATTCTTTGAACGGGCGCCACGGAGGCGTAAAAGCAAAAGGATTGTTTAAAAGCTTTAGGATATCTTCTTCCCTTTTTGTCTTGCAGAAAATAGGGGGTGACAAAACCACTTCTTTTTCTACTCGTAGGGACTGAAATAGACCACAGATTTTGCAGATAATGGATCAGGAAAACAAAGCTTATGGTTGTTGCGAAATGACATATTTTGAAGTGTTTGAGAAATTCGTGAATCAGGATAGAATTCTTTTTTAGTTGAGCAGCAGATACAACGTCTTTGGGAGCTTTTTAACGTTGCTTTAATGGAAAAACTTCTTCTCAGAGCTTCCGAGATTCTAAAAACTGGTAAAATCTTTTTCCGGTACGACAATTCTAAACGCTTCCCTTTAAAAGCTTTTAAACACCAAAAAACAATGCATATACATAATGTAACAAAAAGGGGAGTGATTGTCGTAGTTTCACGATTAAGAAACCGATATCGGATTTTTCTTTCTATTGTTATCTAATTACTACTAATCATTGTTAGTTGCCATTGATTGCTACACCATTTAGCTTTAGTTAATATGAATATTTTACAGGAAAAGCAGTATTTTTGATAAATGATCGCATTTTAACACAAATAACCTCACATTGAAAAATATGACTCGACCTAACTATATAAGACTACTTGTAGCATCCGAAATCAGACAAAAAAAACTTCAATTCTATAGGCGTTTTCTTTGGACAAAATTAAGCAAAAATATCGTTTTTTCACTAACCGAATTCAGATTCTTGACCATAGGCGTATACAAAATGCTGGGAAAAAATGAAAAAAAATGTCTCACCAATAGGTATTTACAAATTTTTGACTCCTAAACGTAAGTTTTAATTTTTTAGCTATGTGTTTGGAAGCAGTTGAATGAGCAAAAAATATTTTACATGTAATAATTAAACGCATTTTTTATTAACTATTCGTTATTTTTTCTAATTATTTTCAATGATATTCGAAAAATGCATGAACTATAATACAGTTTTACATTCCTGTAAAAATACTCTCATTACGTAATTTTAAATAAGAATTCATATTCATAGTTATTCATATTCATAGAAAATTCAAAGTTTGACGGAACATGATTGAGCAGTTCTGAAAAAACAAAAAAAAAAAACAAAAAAATCTTAAACTTCTGTTTATAAGGAGAATTTTAACACCGTCAAAACTGCTTTTTTTATGTAATTGGATTATAAAGTAGGAATTTCGGAAAACTTTAATAATGGTTTTTCTACTTAAAGCCTATATCAATTAAATATTTAGCATCGAACTCAGTTTTCTAATAATCTAGTTTTTATTTGCTTGCTGAGTCATTTTTTTGAAAATCTTCTGACAATAATGGCCGTGATGGTAGAGTGATTAAGGCATTGTACTCTCATTGTGAAAAACCAGGTTTTATCCTAGCCGGCAGATAAAGACGTACACAACGTTTGATCAACGGTTGGACAAGAAGTAAAGGCAGTCGGTACGCAGTTTTGACCGTATTTCTACTATGTCATTGGTCTCTCGAAATTGTGGAGACTTGACTTCTACGACCAATTACCTGCAGCGGATGCGTGTATGCAACACATTTTTTAAAAAAAATGACAAAATCACATTAAAATAACTCAACTTAATTAACATTTAGCAAACTTTGCATTGTTAGTTGTATCAATAGAATGAACTATTCATTTCTCTATTAACAGGAAATTAGTATCAACTTGCTTTATCAGACCTATATACAGATGGCGAACAATAGTGCTGGCAAAATGGTGATCATTTCAAATCAAGGGGCTGAAATTATTCTAGAATCCCACTTAATACATGGAAAGGGGATTGTTGCTGACATATCTGAAAAGCCATCATGTTTCTACAATGCTTATCATTTGAACTATCTCCATAAAGGTGATTGTTCAAGGTGCTAACATATATCTAATTTATATATTCTATAGGGTAAATTATAAAAAAAAATCATTAAATTTTAGATTAATTTTTAAAAATAGAATTTAAGAAGTTTATGTGTTTTTATTATGATACAAATAAGAACATTAAATATTCAAAAGAGGAAAAAAAATATCAGCTAATAGATAAATGATTAAGTTGTTTTACCTGTGAAACAAATGGTAAGTAACTCCAGGGCCCAACTTAACCTAATTGGGGCCCGGGACAAAAACTTCTTTTAGGGGCTCTGTTTCACTACTTCAGTAATGAAGAACTGAACTTGATGAAGGTATTTAAATTTTCACCTCGTTATACATATATAATAAAAAAATTGACTACAACCTAAAGTAGCTATAAAGTCTCCCCTCCTTCAATGGCCAAACGAAAAATCGTTCTGTCCATTTTACTGATTTTCTGACAATTCTATGCCATCATGCCGAATGCAGTTTTCTGATTGTTAACTTTGTCATCTAGCTGCGAAAATTTCATATGCTTGAAGACATTAAGGCGGAGTTCAGCTAAATTTTTGCAGTTATGATGGCTCAATTAAGCCAATCAGAAGCCAGTATTTCTTGTAAACATATCGCATTTTGCGGGATGCAAAAATACAGGCTTTTAACATACAATTTAGCTGAATTCCGCACTAGAAAGTCATGGATTTACGAATTATAGATTTTTTGTATTCATTCAATAGATTATTGGAGAAGCGTCTGTTTTATGTAGCAACATAAAACTGACGGATTTTACACTGTACTGATATTTTGTTTAAAAAAAAGTTTATTAAATAAAGAAACCTAAAATAAACTTTCTATTCGATTCGGGAGCCCCCTCTGATGTGGGGCCTGGGGCAACTGCCCCGTATGCCCTTGCCTTAGTCAGGCTTTGAGTAACTAACCATATAGTCGCATAGTACGCATGTGTAATGTACCGTTATTGTGTTAATCCTTTGATGCAGAGTTTTTATCTCATATATTTTTTATACTTTTTTCATTATTTTGTTCTAATTCAGGTCAAAATAAGTCATATTTAGTATTTTAATGTTGTTGTCGGCCATTAAGGTCGAGGGGGAGCGATTGTTCCTGTTTTCCAGTGGCGCCATCTATTGGGCAAGAGTTTGTCTCCTGCCGCATCCATGCGTCACACCCGTTTATAGGTCGAACCCATTCATACATCCATTCATTCGTCCACAGATAGTAATTTTGACGTGAATCAGAGACAAGTAGCGAATATTGATTTTTCTTAGAAAATTATTTAGTAAAAATGTTATATTCTAATTCACTTATGTTGAAACAAAATTTATTTAATTCTAAAAAATAGCCAAATATTACGATAAGGAGCGTTTTATGGCAAAATCATTAGAAAATGTTGTCAATAAGCAATTGAAGTCTTGGTAATGCTTAAAGGCAATATTTTTCGCGAATGTATAAGAGTCATCTATACTTTAAATTGAGGGATTAAGTCGAACGAATAAGAAAAAATGGTTCTGAAATATATAAAATATACCAAATAAAACAACAACAAAAAATAGTTTACCCTAATATTTTTTGTTCCTTGCTAATATTTTTATTGATTTGATATATTAATTCTCTTATCCCTATTTTCTATCCCATAAATGGAAAACTTAAAATTTTCTTTTGAAAGATGATTGTAACTTTAAGTTTTAAAAATAATTAAATTGCAGAAGGTAACGCCTTTAAGCTTTACGACAACTTTTTCACGCTCTTATTTTATTTCTGAAATTTCTTTTTTAAAACGTAAAGTATTTTTTCGGCGTTTCATTTATAAAACGGAAAATAACAAAAAGTATAAAATGAAATTCAATTACTTCATCGCCTCTAGCAATGATTTAAGCAAATATTTTGATTGCTTTGTTATGAAAATTGTATCGATTTTTTTTCTGAAGTATGTGCATTTTCTTAAAGTCAAGTAGAGAAGAAAAAAAATATGACTCGATAATTTCAAATAATTCAACATTTTTTCTTACTGCTGTAAGCTATAACAAAGTTCTGTGCTGCATTATTTCTATTAATTTTTCATTCCAGAAACAACGTAAGTGCAATCACTTAATAGCTTTTGAATTTTTCGATTTAATTTTTTTCTTGTGCAGTTTTTGTTTGACAATCTCCTTAATACGAACATTATTACTAAAATATAATAGATTTAAATGGCAGACATAAAACTTCTTTTAAAACTGCATTTTATATCTAACAATCTTGTTAACAATCAAAACATTTATCACTAATTAAATGTTACATGTATTATAAGCGATGATTTTATATTTCTCTAACTACTTGGATAAATATGGCAGCTACATAAATTTTCTAATAATCAAATATTTAAATTCTGGTATATGAGAACCGTAATAAACTAAATTCAACTTCTGTAGGAGTAAAAGACGCATGGTTCGATTTACTACTTGTGACAGACGTAGTTATTCATACCATATTACTAGAGCTTGCCTTCTGTGCAACTGTAGTCTGAGAAAAATTTGGTTAAACTTTTATACCAGGATATGGTAATATTTACAATATTCCTGGCTCTAAGGGAACATAAAATAGATCGGTGATTTTTACAGAAGCGCTTCTATAATGACTTAAGTAAAATTTGATATAAAATATGTTTTTATAATATGTGGTATGATTCGGCAAATGGGGGAAAATTTGGTAGTTATATCATAATACTTAAGACTGCCAAAAAGATCAATGATTCGGCTTAATTTATTTACAGTGTTCAATTTTTACGAAATATGCGATAATGAGAACTGTAATTTTGAAAACCAGAATTAGCAGGAAACCATTACCATATGAAAGGAAAAGTTATTTAAATACTGTATATTTTAATTTTTATAACCAGAATTTTTTTTTTAAAAACAGAAATGTCATTACCACATTACCATACAGCATGATGATTTTACCAGAAGTTTTTTCTTCGTGTATGCTTTTCATTAAAAGTAGACATTACAGACATGAATACATTTTGTTTCAATGTGTCATCACTAAATTAAAATTTTCTTATTAATTAAAATATTCTAAATTTAAATATTCAGTAGCAGTTTTCGTGATCAACAATTTATTATTTTTTTTTCAAATTTCTTTGCGATTGATCATTTGGTCTTGTTGGAACCAAATAATCTATAACAACAACTTTGTGCAACTTTTATTCTTTAAAAATCTCATAACTCAGGATTTTTGATTAATTGCGGAAAAATTTGATTTTTCAATTATAATTTACTACAGACATTTTTTATTATAACTAACGTTATATCTTTTTTCATTTACATACTAGTTTCAGTTACATTTCAAATTATTCTGGATTTATATGTATTTTTTCCAATCTTTTTCTAAAAAAAACATTTTATACCGAACTGTTAGAAAAAGCATATAAAAATGCATTTTAAACATCATCCATTTAATTTTAATCATCTATTTTTCGATTTCAGTTTAAATGCCTATATTTATTAAAAGTTATGTAGTTCTTTTGATTTTCATTTTTTTTTTAAAATTTATCACATCCACATTAAAAACAACAAAATAAGTTTTTGGTATTTATTATAATTTTATTTAATACATTTATTTAAATTTCGCCACAATAGTTTGACTTAGTAAAGTGACTTAATTTTGTTTCAAGTTGTTTCATTAATCTAATTACATAGTAAGAAAACTACAGAGTAATTCTTTGTTGATACAGTGTGTCCCACTGGAATAGATCCAATTTGGTTTTGTTCCATTATCAGACGAAAAGAAAACCAATGTAAACCAAACATTGTTATTGAACCAACAAACTTATTAACCTGTTAGTGCCCAGTGTCACATTTATAGGACAGTTTCCTTTTTCAAAAACATATATTGTGGTAGGACAATTGTTTCAATTTTGTCTTTTATCTAGGAGAATTAAAAGTTTCCCTTCCACTATAATTTATTACTGATTTAAGCTTCTATCACTAGATGTATAACTATAAGGTGCAGGGACATTTAGAACAGAAATGGTAACAAATAGTTGATATTAGCCATTTAGTTGAATAACATATTATACCACTTTTTTTTTATATAAAGTCACTTTTTGCACCACTTCAATATAAAAAGTCGGGACAAAACGGGTTAAGTAAGGATATTTAAACATATATTTAAAAGGAGTAACTTACTCCTTGCTATACCTGAACATCATTATCATCACCCTACCAAGGCCTAGCTCTATTTTTAAGGCCTATTTTTAGATATAACCGTCATGTTAGGCTTACCACATAATTGAGACCCTAATCTGACAACGTAGACGGCATCTAAGATGGTACCCTTCACTCCAAACTTCCACAACAAACGAGAGGACTTTCAGTCACGACAAATTTAGCGTGCACTTTGCGTATACATGTTGCAATGCGAAGCTCGAGCATTTATTGTACATATTTTTACATTATCATTGAGGAAAAGATGCTTTTAATAAACAACATTTAATATATGATGTATGCACACTAAATAAATAAAATTATTTATCACTGCGTATACAGGCTAGTAGTTTTCTCCAGGCTTGAACTCAATACACTCAGCTTTTCAGCCAGCGGTGTGACCGTTACTTTAACCTTTACCTTTCAGACTGAGGTCAATCTTGAAGGTCACGCTTTAACCCACTGCTCCACCTGATTAGGAAAACAATCGAATAAGTAAAACAAAAAGGGGGGGGGGATGTCTAGTCGAAATAGATCCCCTTCTGATTATAGCCAAAATATCTATCATATTTATATGTGACTTGAAATATTCAATATTGCTTATGTTTTACTGATGCATGGTGCACCAATATTATGACAATTTTCAATATAGGGAGCCATCAAAAGGGGGCAATTTCAGCTAACTGAAACTGCCCCTTTTTAGTATATACAGGGCTTATGAACATAGCTCCTCCCCCCGTTCTTGAGGATTGAAGTAAAAGGAGAGAACAGTCTACTTATGACTAGCACACTGCTATCCAAAAAACACTACTATGATGGTTTTTCAATTTGAATTCTGGCATTATCCTGCTTCTAGCATTTTTTAGGTAAAACGTAGTCATCATGCACCGTAGGTAAGAAGTCACGCTAAATTAACTACCATAGCCGCGGCTCTCTTACACCAATGGATACCATCTTTGTTGTCCTTTGGAAAAGATTTTCTCTTTTTTTTCTCCTGCTGCTACTGTATCATTTAATGCATGATACAAACAATTCGCGAAATAAAAGAATTAAGTAGTATTTAAAGTTGGAAACTATCTTCAAGCTTAGGAGAGTAGATAAAAAATGAGGTTGGATATGCTATGAGGAGAATTTTTTCTCCATTATACTACAAGGTAAAGGGTCATTATTTGTGTTTCAGGGCTAAAGCTATTGTGGTCAACATAACCTGGCCCCTCCTCCAGGCCGCATTAAGGCTACCGATCAGCAAAAAAAAAAAAAGTTAGCAAACCATTTCTTGTTGTTTTAGAGACAGAATTGGTCAACCAACCCAAATTTTCAAGCAGGATAATGCTTTATGTCGTTTTTACAGTGGGGATTTTCGGATAACAGAGTGCTTGTTCTTTAACTTATTCCTTTGTCCTTTAACTTTAACAATTCCCAAGTAAACGTGGGGATGGGAAGCGCAGTTGTTCTGTATATACCAAAAAGGAGCAATTTCAGTCTCTGGAAGAATTGAAGGCTACCATCAAGGAAACTTGGCATAACAATGATGTTAATGTCTTTCAGGTATTGGTAAATAGTGAACAATATCGAACATTCAAGTCTTATATAAAAGGGACGGGTGTTTTGGCTATAATCAGAAGTGGCTTGAGTTCAATGGGCCATTTTTTCCTCTCTTTATTTATTCGATTTTGTTCCCTGTACTGCTGCAGCAGGGAGTGAAATAATCATTATAATTACGTGTTTAAATCTCGACTTTCTTAATGTTTATGCTTAATCCACATTGGTTTTCTTTGTGTCCAAATGTAGCCCAAAATCAAGTGACTTAATTTAAGTAGGACACACTTCAAAATTAGAAATTAAAATAAGGCATGAAAAACACTATAATGAAATGGAGGATTTTCTTTGCGTAGACCTTTTTTTTGTAATTCTTAAGTACGATTACATTATGTAATGTTAAACTATTAGCAGTTTCACCTGTAACCGATAGGGTCAAAATTAAATTTTACGGATTTAGTAGTCTATATAAATGATATTAATTTCACGAAAAGAAAACCTCCTGATTACTTTTCTTTCAATTACATTTGGCGAATAAAGTTAAACGTCAGAAAATATCTAGCACTAAATACCTCTTTTTAATCATGCTATTAATGTTTTTTAAAAACTAAATTAGCTTAAATAGATTTGGTTTTGCTTTTACAGTTCAAATTAATGAAAGTTAAACTTGCAGATTCCCTTTAAAAAAGTTTAAAGTGCAAACATTTTAATAAATTAATTACAAGAGTCTACATTTCACACAGAATAATTTCCGGTGCAAAAATGTATTAGAATAAATAAAAATAAATTCAAGAATTCAATCATATTGTATTCTGCAAAGAATAATCTACAGATCATCATTGCAACAACAAACGTATACATATAAAAAGTATTTTCGAATTCAAAGCGGCTATGAGTAATTTTCTATTTTTAATATTACTCGCAGGCAAAAATTCATGTAAAAGAATCGTACTGTATGGTAATGTCATATCTGGCAAAAAACCCATGATTCTGGTTTATAAAACAAAAATATGCGACTAAACCATTCATTTAATTATCTCTTTCTTTCACATGACAACGGTATGTAAGAAATTCTGGGTTTCGAAATTATGGTTTTTATTACCACATATATAGTAAATTTTAATTTTTTTAATGGCGGGCACTTGGAACTATTGTCCATTGGCCACAGAAAGTGCCAGAACTGCTAACTCTCTTTTCGTTACCCAGTGGGCACCTGTGGCGATGGCCACGGCGGTGGAGCAGCGTCGCCAACGTCACACTACCACAACCCGTTTATAGGGCGGATCACATTCACACACAAAGGAGAAAGGACATAGAACACAGATAGAGAGAAAGAAACATCCATGCCTTGCCCGGGATTCGATCCCAGAACCTTTCTGATGCAAGGACCCTGCCCCCTACACAGGCCGGTCGGCATTTAGTAAAAAATAGAAAACAGAAAAGTAAATTTAACCGAATGAATAGTCATGCTCTAAGGTAGCATGAGAAAATGACTAAATTTTAAAACAATGTAAAAATTTTACTACCTATTGAAACAATATTTTACTGTTAATTTTACCAAAATCAATTCCAAAACGCTTTGTAAAAATTACTGAGTTTTTTGGTGTTCCCATAGAGCCAGGAAGATTTATAAATTTTACCATATTCTGATAGTTTTAACCATACCATATTTACCATATTCTACCATATTTACCATATTCTACCATATTTACCATATTCTGCATTTTTTTTCTCACTGTGGCAGTGGTTTAAATAATCGTGTTCTAATCATGTTGCTAAACTAGTAAAAATTGCCTGTGCAGGTTATAAGTTTCATAAATGTAACATATTCTGATAGTTTTGATATCAAGTTTCATAAATGTAAATTCAACGAATTCTTTGCATCTAACTTGCATCGACAGAACGTTAAAAAAAAACAGAAGAAAAACGTATGAACAGATGTTTTTTGTGCTTTCGAATTCACTGATTTTTTACAGCAGCGCATAAGCAGAAAACATTTATTAATAATGCAACATAACACCAACATTGAGATGTAAAATATTTCTCCCTCATAGAACAACTCTTTATAAATTCAGTTTCTTGTCATATTTTACACAGCACAAAAATAGTAAAAACCTTTTCATTCCTTTGAAGCAAAAGAAAAGAAGCCATAAATCTAAGTAACATCAAAAAACATTACAAAAAGTGACTTCCAAAAATAAGCTCCATACTCATAAACGGTGCTCAAAATAAACATTGCGTGCGCTCATGAATTTTATAAATAATCTATCTTCAAAAAATCGGAAGAAATTTGCATTCTTCCTATCTTCTTCAGTACTAAAAAAGAGACAACCAATACTCTTTTTTGCTATAAAGTTTTAGAAAATTTTCAAGATAAATAGCTCGGGTTATTTTTTTATAACTTTTTTTTCCTTTAAATATTTATAGCAAAGAAAAGTCGGCATCTTAGTGAAGTATCAAGAAAGGCATAAACAGGGTCTTAAAAACTACAGGTGAGCTTTATACTAGTTATGAAAAAATGGCTTTTTTTTTACACCACAAATAGCTTTGCTTTAGTTGTCGAGCTGACTCAAGGGGAAGTTTTGGCGTGCGTACAATTTTTTAAACAACTTGTTTTTAAGCAGGATTATTTATTTAAATATAGAATTTTTAGTCGAAAAATAATATTTAATATCATGACATATATAAATGCTATAAACCTAGGAGTTTTCTTTCCAAACTACAAAGCTCCATAAAATAAAGTTTTAAAAAAAGTTTTTGAAATTTAGATATTTATATACACATGGTTTGCTGACAACTCACCTCTAGATATTTGATCCCTATTTTTTTAAATTTAAAAATAAAATTTTATTATTAAAAAAAAAAAAAAATGCTAGATAAAACTATTTATTATTTTGCTAAAAGAAAAAAGATTACAAAAATAACATGCATCGTATTCGTAAATAAATAATATTATCAAAAAAAAAAAAAAATCTAATAAAAGGATAATCGTTATAGGCATTCTTATTGGGCACGCAAATCACATGATTTTATCTTCGAAAAACAAATTTATTACAAATATGTTAAGCTGAGATTAGCTGGGCACTTTACTCCGTTGCAATTAAAAGGCTACGGATAGGTTAAGGATTTGTGCTACCTACAGAAAAATCCTAATGACACGAGCCAAATAATGCTACATCCAATTCAAAGATCAAGCTTTTTAAACTAAGTTCTCATAAATCCATCAAATCAGGGGGTGTTCACTTTTAGGGATGTCATTCACTCTTCTTCTAGTGATCACCATACTGAAATAGGGAACCTGCAGTTCCCACATGACCAATTTGTGCTGATAAACCACCATAAGTAACCACACCTCATTGCTGCAAAAATGTTTCCCAAGTAAGGACGGTTTCAAACTGTTCTGAATGTGCCATCTGGCACGCATTCAAGCGCTGTGCTTGATAGTGCGAGCTCGCAATATTTTTAGTCCTCCTCACTCATGTAATGAAATGCTATACCCCAGAAAACAAATTGTACGAGATGTTATACACCACAAAAATAAATGTAAAGATCCAGCATTTTAATTCATCAGAAAGCTGTCAATTCTTATCTTCTCCACTGACCCTACGAAATGTCCTCACCCCCATCTTGTAGCGACTACCATGTATATCTGTAAAGCCACAATTTCTCCGGTTTCAAGCCACAGGTGTCTCAATTTGTTTTTGTGGGACACAAAATTTCTTTCAATTTGTGGGGTATGACATTTCCTTATTAGAGTGAGGAGGAGGACTTAAAAAGTCGCATGGGCGCATCATTCTAAACGGCACGTGCCAGAGAATATTCAGGGATCCAGTGATATGTATGGTACCCAGTATGATATGTAGTGTAGGGTATGGTGTATCGCCCCCAGTGATATGTGGAGTAGGATGTAGAAAGGTAAATCGGTAATTTATTTGTGACCTAGAAATCGTGACAAACGACGCGTGGGCTCAAGATGGAAATCGTGCTTTATTAGGCCTAAATGTCAAACAGTTCTAAGCATTAATAAAATAAAATGACACCTCTGAAATAAAGAAAGAGTTGAAGAATACTACAAAAAGAATTTATGAAACTCATCTACTAAATATATAAGGGTAAAGAATTTCATTTTTATTATCTTAATTCGCAGCATACCTTGAACAGCCCACTCATACCTTAATAACAACTTCAACGACTTTACCACACTTGATGGATGATGCTAATTTTTGTGTCATTAATGATTGATCCTCCGTTCTCTGAAACTCATTGATATCTATGCGACATTTAGAAAGAAAAAAAATGTTTTGCTTTCTGCCATCTTTACTTTTTTGCTTATAATTTTTTTAATAAGTTCAAAGTCTCAAGGAATGTTGATTACCGACTATTAGTAATTCTGACTTACGGGAATTCGCCCGATCCATCATCAAAAACACCGCGACATTATTATCGCAGCCATAATGTTTGTTACGAATCAAATGCGGTAAACCTTAATGAGGTGATTTATAATGCAGCGAAAATAAAAAGAAATAAGAGCATAAAGCGATAGATTCGCGAAAGATAGTTGTGTTGCGATGGTCGGATATTAGCCGATTTCTGATTTTTAGTTTGAATTATTGGTTTTATCTAATTAATCAGAAATGGAAACGCTTCGAGTTATGATTTATCGATGGTATGTGTTATCTTAATGAAAACAAAATCAATAAGAAAGTATCAACTCAACGGTTCCACTGGAGTGAAAAGGTGGTTCATGAACTTGTTAGGAAAAGGGTTTGTATCAGGAGACTATGAATATGTATCAATTTACTAGGTCTTAACTTAGGGAAGATGTCACGGAATTCGCTGGCGTCTAATTTTGGAGGGTGCTGAATTAAACATACATAGTCACATTGGTACTCTATATTTCACAAATAACGAAGAAATTTTTTAAATTTGTTAAACATCTGCCTGCAAAAACATACAGCCTTGAACATCTACATTAAACATCTACATTAAACATCAGCAGAAAAGATTAACCTCCTTCTTGATTTCACTTTTCATGAGTTTAAATCGATGATGATGATTCATGAAAGCTCTCCAGCGATGCAGTCGCTCATGTCACTGGATGGAGAACTGGGATTAGTGAGTTCGATCCCGGTGGCGGACAAAACAACCGGTGTACGTATGGAGCAAGGTGCAAGTTAAATCTGTCGTGGCTGGAAGTGAAGTCCTCTCGCTGGTTGTAGTGAGGTTGTATGGAGAAAAGGATACCAGCTCAGATGTTGACCACTTCGTCTGACCAGGATCAAAAATTAGATGGTATGTGTGCTGATTTTTGAAAAGTTTCTTCATTTGTCTAAATCTTGAGGGAGACTTAAAGAGATATTTCTAATGATAGAGAGAGATATATACCCTCTCCCACTCGCCACCGCCTACGACGTCCATGTACGGTGTCATAACTTTCATGAGAATTTGCAAAATCACGAAAATTTCATCAAGTAATTTAAATAACTAGCAAGAGCTTATGTTCATACGTGTTATATATTTTTTTAAAAAATAAAATCTGTTAAGTAGCAAACATTAGCAAATTATTATTTGTAATTCAAATATGAGATATCTTGATCTTAACTTATTTTTTAAAAGAAAACAAATAGGATTATGTTCGATACGATATTTTTATTCAAAAGAGAATTAAAAATGTTTATTTGTATTTCTTCTCTTTATAACTTAGAATAATTAGCTTGGCAGACGGAGTAATGTCGAAATACCAGACATTTTTGGTCTATATACTGACATAATGATTAAATTAGTCTGCATTGATAGTCGTAAACTCAGAAATTGGATCAGTTGTTCAGCGCCGGTTATAAAATAAATTAAACGCATTAATTTTTTTTTCTTATCGTATTATTATTAACTATATTAAATTGTGTTTAGGTTTTATGTTCCACAGTTAAATTTTTAGTCTAAAATCTAATCTGGTAATCTAGTCTAGTTGAAATCTAGTCTTGTTAAAATCTGATCTCGTAATGAATTTGTCTTCATAAGTTGAAAAAAATAAACAGAATTTTCGTTTTCTTTAGAAGGAAAACTAAAAAGAACGGATATAAACGTTGAAAATACTTATTAGTGGAACATATATCATTGTTTGCGAATTAAGTTAGTTTATTTTGATTTGAAAAGTCGAATGAAAAATACTGAATATTATTATTGCTTTTATTTATTATCGCTATTGCTTTTTGATTGGCATTTATTTTTTATTAATTTAATAAAGACAACCGAAGAAATTATTGATTAGAATTAAATATAAATTTAAAATTTCAAAACAATACGAGGGTTGCTATTTATATTTCTGGCCTAATAATGAAAAAACAAATATGTAGGATCGAAATTGGTTTTATTGTTTTTCAAAATATTCTCCATGATGATCAATACACTTTTGCATGCGTTTGAACCAATTTTCAAAGCACTTTTTCCAGTCCGATTGAGGTAACTCCAAAACATGCGTTTTGAATGCAACAACCGCTTCTTCGGGGGTCGAAAATCGTTGTCCACGTAAATTATTTTAGATGTGTGGGAATAAGAAGAAGTCATTGGGTGCCAAATCAGGGATGTACGGCGGATGACCCATCAGTTCGATCTTTCGCTCCGTCAGAAATGCCTTTGTTTGAGTCGATGTGTGAGAGCTCGCATTGTCATGATGAAGAATGATTCGCCTGTTCTTCTGCTTTTTTCGAATTTCTCCGATGACTTCTGGCAAACAAATGGCCGTGCACCATTCAGAATTGACCGTCCTGCGTTTCTCTAACGCCACTGTTGCCACATGACCGTTAATGCCGAAGAAACAGGCAATCATTTGTTTCGATGTGCTTCTTCCTCGAACAACTTTTGTTGGTTTTGCCTCGTCTTGGAAGACCCATACAGTTGATTGCTGTTTTGTTTCCGGCTCATATGCATAGATCCATGATTCGTCACCTGTGTAGATGTTATACACAGCCTTTGATGTACCTTGAACGTATTTTTCCAACATTTCCTTGCACCAATCGACACGAGCCTTTTTTTGAGCGTTTGTCAGATTAGGCGGGATCCAACGCGAAAAATTTTTTTTTACGCTCAAATGTTCATGCAATAATTTATTGATGCTAGTCATACTAATGTCCAAAGACGCCTCTATCTCACGGTATGTCACATGACGATCTTGCTTTATCAGTTCACGCACAGCATCGATCTTTTCTGGCACAACAACGGATTTTGGACGTCCTGCACGGGATTCGTCCTGGATCGAACATCGACCACGATTAAATTCGTTATACCAATTTTTTACAGTGCTGTAGGATGGCGCTTTATCGCTGAATAAAGAATTAAGTTCATCGAAGCACTCTTGTCTTGACAATCCACGTCGAAAGTTATGAAAAATAATGGCACGAAAATGTTCACGATTCAATTCCATTTTTTGAAAGAGAAGAACTTTTCAATTTACTGTCAACAACACAAATGAAGCTATAATGGTAAATCGTCTGCTGAATTTATGTTTAAAAATATCAAACTTTCGATTAAAATCGTCTGCGGTCGCCTAGAAACACTTACTGTTGCCAAGGCCAGAAATATAAATAGCAACCCTCGTACTGACAAAAAAAATCTTTCGTGCTATCGCTCGGAATCCTATTGAGCCTTCCACGGAATCCTACATGGAGAAAAAAATAGTTTTATAATTACCGTACGGTATGGTAATTACATTTCTGATGGAAAAAAATTAAAAAATAATATAATGTATTTAAACCATCTATTTGGTAATTTTCTGTTCATATGGTAACAATTTACCTGAAATTATGGTCTTCAAATTTATAGTTCTTAATATTTATTGAATAAAAAAAATATTTATCGAATAATAAAAAAAATTAAAGCTGAGAAGCATTCATCGAATTAATAGTTTTCGTATCAGGCTTTGAGGAATCATGATAAAATGACCTAATTTTGCCACATTTACTAAGTTTTATCACAAATTATAATACTATAATTTATTGTTAATTTTACCAAAATCATTCGATAAAAATTACCTAGCTTTTTGGTGTTTCTATAGAGTCAGATCACGGCAAATTTAATCACATTCTGGTAGTTTTGACTAGACTTTTTTTCCTCAGTGTAGGGTTCCGCGGAGCACTACTTGGGAACTACTGTACTACTCTACTATATTTCTTTTGTGGAACTTTTATTTTATACAGAAGTTATTTCGGGGTCAGCAAACGATAACGAGTAGGAGATGATTTAAAATAGTTTATAATTTATTATAGTTAGTTACTATCAATTTCTGTTATTAATTAGTCTAATATCTACTAATATTGCCTATAAATAGAAGAAGAAAAAATTATTCAAAGAGTAGACTCAGCTATTTATTATACTTAATATTTATCAAATATCATCTATTAAATTAATATTAGATTTGCCAATCGTGCATTACCGTTTTGTAACTTATGATGTCGTGTTCAAAATAACACTACAAGCATATTACAGTTCATATATAATTATGTGTGTCGAAGTGAAATACCTGAGCACGGAAACTATTGCGAGTCAAATTGATTTATTAAATTACAATTTACTTTATATGTAGCTCGCTGACACTGAATGGTTTAATTTAAAACGAGAATTTAAACCTACTAAATAAATAACATAGTTGAGGGTAACATTGAAAATCTATATATTTCACAGGGATTTAAATTATCAATAATTTAAGCGACTAGCTAAATATCCGTTCTCTGTGCGGGGCCAAATAAAAGTAAATAATCATGCACAAAACCGATCAATAAATATAAAAAATAATTTATGTTTATTTATTTATTACTATTTGTTGGATTTTCTGGGGACTTTATGCTATTCGATTTAAAAAGAACAACAACATGCGTTTAGAAATTTCCCTCATCAAAATAAAGAACTATACTCTGTATTCTTTGGCATGATGCTAATGCTCACAGCCAAGTCATGGTAGTTAATTCCTTTCGAGGGGCTGTAAAAACCTATTACAATTTTAACCTATCAATTAAAAAATTATAATAAAAACCTATTATAATTTTAATAATACGAGGGAATGTTGTATAAGCCTATTAAGTGCCTATACTACTATATTTGGTATCTATTTAAGCAGCACCTATTACCACAGTACCAGTAGCATCTATTACGAAAATTAACAGAGCATCTTTGGTGTCAATTATAGTTTGACGATTTTTTACGGTTCTTCGAAATAAATAAGTATATTTTCTCCACTAATTTTGCTTTCAATTGCTTTTTTTTCCCCTTTATTTCAATTTCGAATGATTGAGGTTAGTGGCCGTGGGATAGAGCGTCCCCTATCAATGAGATGAACGGGTTGGAATCCCAGCAATAGCTGGTCGATACGGATTCCGCACCTGGCTCGCTCGTCCTCTTAGCGTCAGGCTACCGTGGGAGGTTTTTGTGGTTTTCCTTGTGGCAAATGCGGTTTAGTTTCATCAAAAAGTCTTCAACGAAGCCAAATTTCCCCCAATTATTGATCCAGGAATTACAAGGTTACGGAGTTAAACATTAGTATTACGACTACTAATGTTTAACCCAAAAATTTGAGTCGGCTGCTAAACGACGGATTCCCAATGATTTTAAATTATTAAATTGTATAGAAACACGTTTTAAAAGTGTAACAATAAACAAATGATTTTAGATAATTTTAGTAATACTAATTCGCAAACGTGGCCTTCACATTCCATCTATGCTTATCATTGAGCTTAGATGACATAACGAATAAATAATTAAATACTAAATAAAGTGAAAAAAAATTTTTTGCCATTAAATAAAGCTGAAAACTTGCGAATAACACTGATAGTATCTTTTAGATATTCGTAAAAACAAATCGTGCACAGTTTAATTCAAGAGCTTATCCTAAACAGTTTTTAGATTTTGATTTCGGAAAGCAAAGTCAGATTTATTTTTATCGATAACACTTAAGGAGAATATATAAAAAATTATAGATCAAGTTTGTTGTTATTTAATGAACTTAGTGTGTACAAAGTTTCGATGTAACATTTTTAGAAAAAAAAATTAAAATAACTAAGAAAAAGATCTCATTTTAGCCGTATATAACATGCTTTTACTTTATAAATTAAAAAATTTGGGGGATCCCCAAGTGATGACCTTAGAGTATTTTTGTAAATGAAGAAAGTTCCGATTGTTTTTATGAACAATCAGTCAACATATAACGGCTTGAAGATTAGTCTTTCGGTAGCACATTTTAACGCAAGGATACTACGAAGTAAACGATATAAATAAGCGATGGGAATCTATAGATTTAGCCAATTGAAAGCTTGGCAAGTAATCCAGCTAGGGCATGATCTTTATTTTCTACTGTTAACATATAAAATTTTAAGCTATTTTATACAAATTGACAAAAATGTTAATTTGAATCTTATTACATTTTGAAATCAAATTATAGTTCTTACAACTATTTTATCAGATTTTCGAAAAAAAGTTTGATACTTTTCGAGCCTTGGTAATTATGATTCAAGCAATAATAGGGATAATAAAATAATTTCACGTTCTAAAGTATTTAAATATTTTCGAATTAAATAAAAGGGGTTCAGATCGTAGATGTCGTTTGGGTATTAAAATCTGAGAACAAAGACATTTCATTCATTTCAAATTTTAATAAGGCAAGAGTAGTTCGTAATCTTACCATTACATTTTTTTGGGAGCTTTTTGTTGAAAATGATTTCGATCTATTTAGAAATTACATAAAATTAGATTTTAATGTTTTCATACCAAATGATTGTCTGTTCTAAAAAATAAGATAAAATGCTTATTCCAGGAACAAATATAAAAAGTAAACTTGCACACATCAAAATTAAATTAACTTTAATATCGAAATTTATTACTAATTCCAATTCTAAAATAACTTTGTTCTAATTTCAGATCTCTAATTATTCTAAGCTTCACATTAAGCCAAAATTAAATTTAACATAATAAGAAAAGAAAGCTGAATAATTCAGCAATTAGCATTTAAAACTCATTTCCACATTATCTGAAACCACCACTTATAAAATTAAACAAATTGCTTAGCTAAAGGAAAATCAATTGTTTTTATATTTTTCCAGATTCTTCAATTGATGCTATTAGAGGAAAAATTTTCCCGTATCATAATCTATAAAAAAATTTAATGATACCACATGATAAAACTTCCATTAGTTGGATCCGACCTTAAAAACAGATCTCCAGAGCTTTTATTCGCGTGAAAATGCTTTTATTTGTAATCTTAGATGTCTGATAAAGAATCGAAGAGAAGGCAGATTAAAAACAAATTTTCCCTATAGGGATTTTCATGTTGCCCTGTGGGGTTTTCTCCCCTAGTCTCTAAGATAAGAGATGAGGAAACGATCTCAGGATTTCCTGCTTTAAGTTGGATTTTTTCCCCTGTTTTCGCTTTTATATCTGATTGTAGATTTTAAGAAAGAAATAAAAGAACATAAGGTTTTCGATAAACTAACAAGTGTTTTAAAAATTGTAATTGTATGTTAATTCTGTCAGTTGCATGCAACTTTCAAAAACTAAATTGGGAATAAATGTAATTTACATTTGTAGAACTCCCGGGAATTCTGAAAGTATATGTTTTTCAATAAATACTTTCTCCGAATTACTCTGTGTGTGTCTTTATTTCGTTTCAATTTTATTTTAGAATTTTTTATTTTAGAAGTTTTATGAAACTTAAAATAAAAAAGCATAGCAGTCATGTTTAACAAACTTTGAAAATAAGAAGTGTATTCTCAGAATATTTGACAAAAATACAGGAAAGAAAAAAGAGATTTTAGTTAGCCTTGAATCAATGTTGATGTGAAATAAAAAAAATAATGGATTATTTTTTGAATTGTGAATCACCTCGATTATGATTCGTCAGAATTTCATAACATCGATAGAGTGTTTCATTTTCTTCTAAAAATCAAACACTGGAAGATTTAATTATTTTAAATAATAAAAGCTAGTCATTGTTTGTAATTTGTAAAAAATTCTTGATAGTACAGTTAAAAGAAATTGTTCTGAGAGCTTAACACTTACAAATATGTTTGAAGTTCATCTTCTTGGGGGCTTCTTTATTTGCTAAAATTGCAACTTTTTTGCATTTTTGTTTCGTCTTTTATCTTTAAATATCCAGAATTATAGGTTGGTGCAATTTTTTTTAAAAATTCAGATTTATTTCTGAGTATATCTATGAGAGGATTATTGTTTTTATGTAAATAACAAAATATAAATTTTATCACAGTAATATGCCATTTTCTTTACAAAATTAATATTTAAGGGTTTTAATTTAATTTAAATAATTTAGCCTAGCATATTTCTTGCGCCATTTCAATCAATTTACGCTGTGATTAATGTAAATTCTTTACTAATTTCGTTTATTTTTTTGAAGTGCTATACTTGACAAGAAAATGTAATGGTCACTGGTGTAAGAAATTAAAAGAATTTGCAGACTTGGTAGATTATCTCTAGAACTATCGGACCGATTTTAATGAAATTTGATATGTACTACAATGATACAATACAAAACTATTAACCATTCAACAATTATAATACACACGGATGATCAGGCGTATCACTCTTTGTAGTCGGAAGGTATGAAACAGCTGTTAAGGTGTAAACTAAAGAAATTTGTTAATAGGGTTTATGGTACCCTCTTAGAGATATACAAGCTTTGTAGCGTGATTTCATACTTGAAATAAGGCAGTTTATCATTTCCTATGTTTCAGGCAATTAGCCTGAACTGTCCTGTGAAATTTTATACCTTCCAACTCCAACGAGTGTTACGCACGATCATGCGTTCGTATTACAATTGTTGAATGGTTATTTGTTTTGTATTGTATCTGTGTATGTACAAATCAAATTTCATTAAAATCCGTCCAGTAGTTCTTGAGATAATTGACCAAGTCTGAAAATTATCGTAATTTCTTGCACCTGTGTATATTGAATGCATATATGCTAGAAAAATGTAATGTAAAGAATAAAAGTGTATCAATGTAATTAAACATAGGAAATAATATATTAATGTAATGCCATGTATTAATTAATCACTAATTGCTGAGACTTTTTTCAAAATTTGTCATAATTCAAAATATATGATACAATTTTGTAAAATTCTTCGTTCTAGGCTAAGGAAGAGCTGAAGCTTTTTAGCAATAAAGAAAACTGAAAATCGGGCCGGGATAGCCAGGTCGGTAGGGCGTTCGGCCCATGTCCGAGAGTTCGTGGGTTCAAACCCCGCCGGCCGAAGACTCCCCGGGTAGTTGGTGACTGATGCACGTTAAAATTCTGTCGAGTCGCAAAGTCAATATCTCTGGGGGTACTGGATTGAAGAACGATCGTTCTCTGATTCAGGTCAAAATTACGATCTGTGGATGAATGGATGTATGAATGGATCCCCCTTATAAATAGGTGTGACGTGGCAGAAGTCTAATTCTTGGCCATAGATGGCGCCACTGAAAAACTAGAATCGCACACTCTGCCTTAAATTTGCTCGGTTTCACCAAGCAGGCTTGCCCGTGTGGCAAGTGGTATTAGAACCAACCAACCAACCGAACTGAAAATCAAATTATCTTTGATAGTAATAAAAAAGTTTGAATAACAAATAAATTAAATCTGCAGGCATAAGAGATCTGGAAAACAAGAGAAGTTTTTTGATATTAAGTCCAAATCTGAATAATAAATTTCCTAACATTTTAAACATAATAATTTTTAGATAAAATAATGAAAAAGAACAATAAATAATGTGGCTAGAAATTAGTTCAAAGAATTTTGAATTTAAATAATATTTCGATTTTTAGTGCTTATTGAATGATTGTAAAACGTAAAACATTTTTTAATAGAAGATGTGTTATAATGATAAATGTAAATTCTGAGTATTTAATAAATGTTTTAGAAATTATCGAGCTGTAGCATTTTCTGCTATTTAAAAATAATTTAAATCCTATTAATTCATGAGCTATTTTTTCTAAAATAATATTTTTTATTTCAAATAAATTAATGTTGGCTTTACACGTGACAATGGGCAAATATTTATAAGCACATATTTTCAGTAGTATATTAATTTTTAATTAATATGTGAATTAAAGCTTTAAATGGATACGTTATTTTTTGCAAAATGTATAACTTGGATGTCTAATTAATATGTTTAAAATTAGAAAGTTTCAGCGTTTCCAATTATTAAAAAAATTAATTAGTTTTAATGTCATAATTAATTTATCTAAACTTCTATTTTTTTAAATTCAAATATAGTTTAAACTTAAGTTTCCACAGTTTCTTGAATCAAGTTTAGTTTGAATATTTGAATTTCCGACATTCAAATTACATTGAAAGATGATTTTCAATATTTTAGACGGTGAAATCCAACATATATCTTAAACCGACTACATGATATGTAAAGTAAATGAATCTGAAAAAATACTGTATTATCTGCAATTCCTTTTAAATTTTGAAAAAAATAAATATGCTTGTAATTTTGCATGGTGTTGTGTAAATATTTTATACGAGCATATTTGTAAACGTAATTTTTAATAAGTACAAGTTGAAGTCAGGGCTTTAATTGAATGTGTTTATTTATGCAAAATGCATAACGTGGACATTTTATAATCATGTTCGCAATTAGCAAATTTCAGCTTTTCCCTTACAATTAATAATTAATTAATTTGAAATCATTTAAGTTACTTTATTCTAAAAATTCATTTTTGTTTCATATCTAAAGTTTCTTCTACATTTTGTTAAATAAGCCTTCAACATTTTAATTTATAATATTCATTTTACATTGAATTAAAATTTTTAATACTCTGGAAGGTAAGAGAGAGCTTTAAGATGAGAGTTATTTTTTAGAAGAAAATTTTTAAATGAAAATATGAAACGCCTAAGAGCTCCTTTAAAACCATTTAACTTGTAAATTTCTGATATCCATTTTACAGTGAAATATGATTTTAATATTTTAAAAGTAAAATTCAAATTCTAAAATATTAAAAAAAACATTAGAATCTGTAAAAATAAATAAATTTATAAAGATTGTACTATTTGTAATACCTTTTAAATTATATGCATGTCCTTACGAAAGGTAATGTTTAAATATTTTGCAAGTCCATATCAATGCAGTACGTTGATTTAAATTTCAGGCGAGAGTTTTAAATTGAATTTGAACAGATTGAATATAAAATTTGAAATATCTAAGAGGACAAAAGTCAGTGAGTTTAGCTAAACAAAAAAGAAATTTGCTATGATTTAAAACAAAAATTCTTATTTGAGAATATTTTCATCAAATTTAGTTTAGAAAATTGTAAAATCGCTGAGTACTTGAATGACGTTCACATTCCTAGTTGTCTATTTCTAGTACTGACTGGAAATTATTCAATATTTATTCTGATTGTCTTAAGCGAAAAATGAAGACTTTCTACTGATTTTTAAGTACATAAATATGCATATTTACGGTTATAAACTATTCCGAAAAATTTTTGAAGTAGATATTTTAAAAAATTTATCTAAATTGTTAAATATTAAATACGTAGAACATAAAACTCTTTTGTAATCTTACGTCTAAATATGCTGCAATTAAGTATAGAGATTTTTGATATCTGTATTCGGAGATCGTACCTACCATAGAGCTGACGTAAAATATCCCCATGGTGGACGGATCCTGGGTTGAAGTCCCCTTGCTGTTGGGATAACCATGAGAGGTTTTCGTTGTTTTTCCTCTCCATGTAACGAAAATGAGTGTAAGTTACATCAAAAAGTCCTTTACGAAGGCTAGTTTTCCCCGAATGCTTGATCCAAGTGTTCCTTTTTCTTCTGAGTTTGGTTCAAAACTACAAGGCCACGTAGTTTAACATTGGTAGTTGTAAACTCAGAATTGGGTCGGCTGTTCAACGCCGGTTATAAAATAAAATAAAATATATCAGTGATAGCTTTAAATATATAGAGGATAAAACGTTCGCCTTCCAATCATGTAAGCCAGGTTTGAATCCCAACGGTGGCTGGTGTATGCGAATTCTGCTCTCAGCTCGCACCAACGACAGCGCTGGTGTAAAAATGTCCTCAGTGATTATGGGTTAGAATCCCTTTTTGCCGTTGGGCTAACCATGAGACAAACTTATGGTTTTATTCTCTTTCTAACGCAAATGCTGGTTTGATCTATCAGAAAGTCCTCCACAAAGATTAGCTCGTCCCAATGCTGATCCAGAAGTTCCCTTGTCCCATGGGATGGGTTCAAAATTACAAAACTGCGGAGTTGAACATTAAAAGTTGTTGTCAGCTATTTAAAACCGGGTATAAAATAAAATAATATATCGGTGAGTTTATTGCTATAAATCATATTGTTTAGTGTGATTCAAGCAAATCGAAATAATCTTTAGTTTAGAATTTTTTTTAATTTCAAATCATAAATTAAAGTTCACATCTTTAAAAAGAATTTCATTCTGCATGTATTCGAGATTAAAAAGCTTCTTTTAATGAACGCTTTGAAATTTAATTTCAGGAAGAGTGTGCAAATTATTTAATGTGGTGGGGAAATGAATTATTTACTAAATATCTAAGTGTACATTTAAAGACTTTTTATCGGATCAAAATATAACACACAGATAAAGACGTAATTAAAACACATATGTTGAGAATTTTGAGTGCTATTCTTTAGTTCTTTACCATCAGGGAGCTATTTTAGGCAAGTACAAGGCCCACTACATCGAGTGATATTTTTTTTTTCTGCAGCAGGTGTTACTGTATTACTATTTATTCAGATTGCATAGAAAAGTATTTTTCAATTTTAGGCTGAAAATGTATTTTAGAGAGTCTCATTATATACCCCATAGATAACGGTATTTGCTTGGTGCTAATATTTAATTACTTAAATATTAAATTTATATACATGAAGAAATCAATTCTGGTCAAAATACAGTACAGCACAGTAGTGACATTTAAGGTAAAAAACACCCATAATTTAGTTGAATAAAACCTAAATATACGGTATTTAAACCATTTCTTTGGTAATTTTTTCATCCATATGGTAACGGTTAACCGGAAATTCATGGTTTTCAAAATTATACGTTGTTATGTCATGCTCTAAGGTACTGTGATAATATTACGGTAAATTTTACCATATTCTAATAGTTTTGACCAAAATTCTTTAACTGTATGAAAAATGGCTTGAGCTCAAGATCTCCCGTTTTTAACCAGCTTTAAATAATATTCAACATAGATTGTTCATAAAAATATGAGTACGAAAATGACATCTTGCCAGAGTTTTCAAAAACAAAAAATCCTTTACTCCTTTTTTTATCATCCCGAAATTTTTTTTATATAATTGTTGCAAAAGATATCATATAATTCTTAGAACTTTTTAAGTAGAAATCATAAATATATAGAAGTGAGCTTTATAGACTTTAGTCTGATATTCAAAACCTCCAATTAACATTTTCTCAAAGCTTGAAAACTCCCCGATTTGAAATTGAAAAGTCACATGCCTTGCTGATGACATTTCTGCCATTTCTGCAGTTACATAAAGAGGAAATGTATTTCATTTAAATATGTTAGGACTCATTTATCTAGAATTGCTAGAGCAGCGTTTATTTACACAGATAGCGAAAGTTATTTTGGAACTCGTACTCTCCATGCAATTTAACGAAGAGATTATCTTTGAATCTAGTGTTTTGTTAATACAAATTTTACTTTACCTTAACTGTAACTGTTGTTGATTGTTTGGGCTTAAAAGCTTTGCATTTTCTCGCTTTCTTTGTACTGTGCTCTAAAGACAATGGATCCCGGGATATATATTGTTTGAATAAGAGTATAAGATTTTTGGCTGACAAAGAAATGATTATGTTCATTAAAATGTTTTGCCATTACTTGTTATGTAACGAAAGCATATAAACTATTCGTAACTTAGGGTATCTGAAATTTTGTCATCTCTTTTTCCAAGTGGTTAAAGTTTTAAAAGTATTTAAAATATATTTAATGCGAAAAAAAATTATAAAAAAGATTAATTTCTATCTCAAAAAAGAATAATTATTATGCTCATTAAAAGTTTTATGTATGTTATCACTTAAGCTCGAAAACCATTTATGTGCTCATTACCTTGATAATCTAGAGATTATCTAGGCTAATCCGCGAATCAAAATCAGCATAGGTAATAAGCTAATTAACGGTAACGCATTTAAAGAAGGATTATTATGCTCATTAAAAGTGTTTTATGTATTTTACCGCTAAAGCGGGAGAGCCGTTAATATGCTCATTACCTAACTAATCTGGAGATTAACTAGGGTGATCCGTTAAAGTGTGGAATCAAGTGTTTTTCATAATTAGCCTAGGTAATGTGACCATTAAATGAATAGACTATTATGCTCATTAAATTATTATGCTCATTAAATGTTTTTATACATGTTACGGCAAAAGCTCAAAATCCGTTAATATATAATAGAGATAAACTATGATAATCCGGTAAAGTGTGAAAACAAGTGTTTTCCAGAATTTGCTTAGGAAATATGTGCATTAAAAGTAAAGATATAAAAAGATCATTAAAGTTCAAAACTGAGTTTCTCTAACATCAACTAATTTGTTTAATTGTATTTATTGATTTGATTTTTCAGATATAGAAAAGTAAATGAATGGCATTTTGTTCAATTCCTTAATTGCAATTGAATTTAAAACCTTTGTATTATATTTTTTAAAGTAGTAATTGATGATTGATTCTATCTGCTAATGAGTTGATTGTGTGATTGTGGTTACTTTATTTTAACAAAAAAAAGTAAATAAGGTATATAAAGACAAAAAGTAGATAACAAAGAGTAAATAAATAACCTTACGTAAATTTAAGCAAACAAGAAGGTTGCTGTTGTTCCAACAAAAATCTCATTTTTACTTTAACGATAACCTAGTCAGTTATTTAGATTATATAGGTAGTTTGCAGATTGCCTAGGTAATTTGAGACATGAAACTTTTGGCACTTTAACGTTTCTCTTTAGCTTAAAGTACAACTACATAAAGTATTACCTATATAATGAAGACATGTATACAAGATGATTTATTATACCGGTTACAATCTTGGAGAGGTTCTAAGACATATCATAAGGATTGAGATCTGCATATCAAACCATGTCTGGAAACGTCATTGTACGCCTCTAGTGGCGCATTCTCATTATGAACTGGCTGTTCATGTGCATTGGAATCTATACTTTTATTTAGCTGAATTACCATAATTTTAAATTAATTTTAAGTTTGTAGTAATTATTTTCAAAGGTTACATTAAAATGAACCTAGATTATTTGAATAGCTGGTTTAGTTTTAGATAGTTAGTAGCTTAGATCATTAAGTTATAGTTTGTGCTAAGTATTAATAAAGCAAAACAATGTAAATAAAGCACAGGAATGGACATACTATAGTTTCGGTTCTGTAAACAAGAACCAATCTTCAAAATTTTCTTGTTTATAGAACTTAAACTATATTATATCAATTTATGTCCCTAAATTTGTGATTTATTCGGACTGTCTTGCTTTATTCAGCAGTTTCTTAGGAGACTGTTTCACAAAAAAATATATTTGAAAATATTTTTTAAGATAAAAGATTGTGAATATTTTTGACTAATGCGAGAAACTGGTTCTATATCAATGATATGCAAGCAGTTACAAGAACCGATATAAATTGAAGGTGAGAGTCTGATACCTTAAAAAGTTTTCGTAGAAATTTTGTATAAATTACGAAAATATAACTTCTTGCGATACATTATGAACACTATACGTCACGATTAATTAAGAATATCCTATGTTTTTCGACAGAAATAATATTGCAATATCTATTAACAACAATAAATATCGATTATAAAACTGTTGCGATTATCTCTAATAATAAAATGAAAAGTTAGCATGTCTGTGTGTGTCTCTCTCTTTTAACTCCAGAACCATTAGTTCTATAATTCTGAAATTTGAACTAAGAATTTTTAGTTCATTCCTAGAAATCTTTCACTTTTTTTAAAAATTACATTGTTAAGGAAAGACGTTTGTTTCTTATTCTTTAAGCAGAAGCTATTGATATAAATAAAAATTAAGGCAATTCTGTTTTTTTAAACATTTAAAAGATGATATTATTGATTTTTGTTAACTCATAACCGAAAAAATTAGTTTATTGCACGTTCTTTTATTCTTAATGATCTCAGAGATCAGCATGAATATGGTAACATAGTCGAACTACGTCGCCAAATTAGTATTCCTAAAATTATCAGAAATCCCGTAATTTTTTTTTTTATAATTATGATTTTAAAACGTTTTTTGATAAAACTAAGAAATTTAAATTCAATGATAATTAAAATAAGATTTATACTGAAATGAAAAAATTATACTAGTTCCTTAAGCAGAAACGTAAAAAATTACCATATTATTATTGACGCCAATGATGCTAATTATTTTTGGTACTAGATTCTAAGGGAAATAAAAATAAGCTATGTACTAAAACGTAAAAATAATTTAGCGAAGGAACTTATTCTTTAAAGATTACAGTTAAAAATCACCTTATGCCAATCATGATAAATTAATTTTCGTAATAGGCACTACTGGTATTATATTAAGTGGTGCAGTTTTAGAAGTTACCAAATATTTTAAAACAGTACAAAGTATTATATTTATATATTTGATACCTATTAATATTGTTCCAATACTGTGTAGTTTTAATATAGACACTGTGGAAAGAGTTTTTAAAACCCCACAAAAGGGAAAATTTCTTAAGTATAATAAATTTTTACTATCATGAGGTGGTCACGAGCAACAGCATCATATAAAATAAGGCCGATTACAGTTTATCTTAATTTTGATGAGATGAACTACTAAAAAGGGTTTTGTCTGATCCAGCAACGTAAAGTAAACGGAAAGAATATATATATATATATATATATATATATATATATATATATATATATATATATATATATATATATATATATATATATATATATATATATATATATATATATATATATATATATATATATATATATAATTGAATTATTTTAGCTTCATTGATTTGTTTTCTTTTTTCAGTTTCATGTTTGATTTCAGCGAGTTTTTAAATACTGAATTATAGGTTATCTACTTTTCTTTCGACTCGTACTAAGAAAAAGTATTCATCTAATTATCTATTAAGATAATTATGGAATATGATATTATTGTGAGTGTAGATAAATTTTCATTTAGGCAACGGACATACTGAACTATGTATAACAAGTGCGAATAAGTTAAATCTGTCATTTAATTTTTTTCCCAACACGTATTAAGAAAAAGTATTCATCTAATTATCTATAAAGATAACTATGGAATATGATATTATTGTGAGTGTAGATAAATTTTCATTTAGGCAACGGGCATACTGAACTATGTATAACAAGTGCGAATTAGTTAAATCTGTAATTTACTTTTTTTCCCAACACGTATTAAGAAAAAGTATTCATCTAATTATCTATAAAGATAACTATGGAATATGATATTACTGTGAGTGTAGATAAATTTTCATTTAGGCAACGGATATACTGAACTATGTATAACAAGTGCGAATTAGTTAAATCTGTCATTTACTTTTTTTCCCAACACGTATTAAGAAAAAGTATTCATCTAATTATCTATAAAGATAACTATTGAATATGATATTATTGTGAGTGTAGATAAATTTTCATTTAGGCAACGGACATACTGAACTATGTATAACAAGTGCGAATTAGTTAAATCTGTCATTTACTTTTTTTCCCAACACGTATTAAGAAAAAGTATTCATCTAATTATCTATAAAGATAACTATGGAATATGATATTATTGTGAGTGTAGATAAATTTTCATTTAGGCAACGGATATACTGAACTATGTATAACAAGTGCGAATTAGTTAAATCTGTCATTTACTTTTTTTCCCAACACGTATTAAGAAAAAGTATTCATCTAATTATCTATAAAGATAACTATGGAATATATTATTGTGAGTGTATATAAATTTTCATTTAGGCAACGGACATACTGAACTATGTATAACAAGTGCGAATTAGTTAAATCTGTCATTTACTTTTTTTCCCAAGACGTATTAAGAAAAAGTATTCATCTAATTATCTATAAAGATAACTATGGAATATGATATTATTGTGAGTGTAGATAAATTTTTATTTAGGCAACGGATATACTGAACTATGTATAACAAGTGCGAGTTAGTTAAATCTGTCATTTACTTTTTTTCCCAACACGTATTAAGAAAAAGTATTCATCTAATTATCTTTAAAGATAACTATGCAATATGATATTATTGTGAGTGTAGATAAATTTTCATTTAGGCAACGGACATATTGAACTATGTATAACAAGTGCGAATTAGTTAAATCTGTCATTTACTTTTTTTCCCAAGACGTATTAAGAAAAAGTATTCATCTAATTATCTATAAAGATAACTATGGAATATGATATTATTGTGAGTGTAGATAAATTTTTATTTAGGCAACGGATATACTGAACTATGTATAACAAGTGCGAGTTAGTTAAATCTGTCATTTACTTTTTTTCCCAACACGTATTAAGAAAAAGTATTCATCTAATTATCTATAAAGATAACTATGCAATATGATATTATTGTGAGTGTAGATAAATTTTCATTTAGGCAACGGACATATTGAACTATGTATAACAAGTGCGAATTAGTTAAATCTGTCATTTACTTTTTTTCCCAACACGTATTAAGAAAAAGTATTCATCTAATTATCTATAAAGATAACTATGCAATATGATATTATTGTGAGTGTAGATAAATTTTTATTTAGGCAACGGATATACTGAACTATGTATAACAAGTGCGAGTTAGTTAAATCTGTCATTTACTTTTTTTCCCAACACGTATTAAGAAAAAGTATTCATCTAATTATCTATAAAGATAACTATGCAATATGATATTATTGTGAGTGTAGATAAATTTTCATTTAGGCAACGGACATATTGAACTATGTATAACAAGTGCGAATTAGTTAAATCTGTCATTTACTTTTTTTCCCAACACGTATTAAGAAAAAGTATTCATCTAGTTATCTATAAAGATAACTATGGAATATGATATTATTGTGAGTGTAGATAAATTTTCATTTAGGCAACGGATATACTGAACTATGTATAACAAGTGCGAATTAGTTAAATCTGTCATTTACTTTTTTTCCCAACACGTATTAAGAAAAAGTATTCATCTAATTATCTATAAAGATAATTATGGAATATGATATTATTGTGAGTGTATATAAATTTTCATTTAGGCAACGGATATACTGAACTATGTATAACAAGTGCAAATTAGTTAAATCTGTCATTTACTTTTTTTCCCAACACGTATTAAGAAAAAGTATTCATCTAATTATCTATAAAGATAACTATGGAATATGATATTATTGTGAGTGTAGATAAATTTTCATTTAGGCAACGGATATACTGAACTATGTATAACAAGTGCGAATTAGTTAAATCTGTCATTTACTTTTTTTCCCAACACGTATTAAGAAAAAGTATTCATCTAATTATCTATAAAGATAATTATGGAATATGATATTATTGTGAGTGTAGATAAATTTTCATTTAGGCAACGGATATACTGAACTATGTATAACAAGTGCAAATTAGTTAAATCTGTCATTTACTTTTTTCCCCAACACGTATTAAGAAAAAGTATTCGTCCAATTGTCTATAAAGATTATTATTGAATATGATATTGTGAGTGTAGATAAATTTTCATTAAGGCAATGGATATACTGAACTATGTATAACAAGAGCAAATTGGTTAAATCTGATCATTTACTTCCCAACACGTATTAAGAAGTATTCATCTAATTATCTATAAAGATAATTATGGAATATGATATTATTGTGAGTGTAGATAAATTTTCATTTAGGCCACGTATATACTGAACTATATATAACAAGTGCGAATTAGTTAAATCTCTCATTTACTTTTTTACCCAACACGTATTAAGAAAAAGTATTCGTCCAATTATCTATAAAGATTATTATTGAATATGATATTGTGAGTGTAGATAAATTTTCATTTAGGCAATGGATATACTGAACTATGTATAACAAGAGCAAATTGGTTAAATCTGATCATTTACTTCCCAACACGTATTAAGAAGAAGTATTCATCTAATTATCTATAAAGATAATTATGGAATATGATATTATTGTGAGTGTAGATAAATTTTCATTTAGGCCACGTATATACTGAACTATATATAACAAGTGCGAATTAGTTAAATCTCTCATTTACTTTTTTACCCAACACGTATTAAGAAAAAGTATTCGTCCAATTATCTATAAAGATTATTATTGAATATGATATTGTGAGTGTAGATAAATTTTCATTTAGGCAATGGATATACTGAACTATGTATAACAAGAGCAAATTGGTTAAATCTGATCATTTACTTCCCATCACGTATTAAGAAGAAGTATTCATCTAATTATCTATAAAGATAATTATGGAATATGATATTATTGTGAGTGTAGATAAATTTTCATTTAGGCAATGGATATACTGAACTATGTATAACAAGTGCGAATTAGTTAAATCTGTCATTTACTTTTTTTCCCAACACGTATTAAGAAAAAGTATTCATCTAATTATCTATAAAGATAATTATGGAATATGATATTATTGTGAGTGTAGATAAATTTTCATTTAGGCAATGGATATACTGAACTATGTATAACAAGTGCGAATTAGTTAAATCTGTCATTTACTTTTTTTCCCAACACGTATTAAGAAAAAGTATTCATCTAGTTATCTATAAAGATAATTATGGAATATGATATTATTGTGAGTGTAGATAAATTTTCATTTAGGCAATGGATATACTGAACTATGTATAACAAGTGCGAATTAGTTAAATCTGTCATTTACTTTTTTTCCCAACACGTATTAAGAAAAAGTATTCATCTAATTATCTATAAAGATAATTATGGAATATGATATTATTGTGAGTGTAGATAAATTTTCATTTAGGCAATGGATATACTGAACTATGTATAACAAGTGCGAATTAGTTAAATCTGTCATTTACTTTTTTTCCCAACACGTATTAAGAAAAAGTATTCATCTAGTTATCTATAAAGATAATTATGGAATATGATATTATTGTGAGTGTAGATAAATTTTCATTTAGGCAATGGATATACTGAACTATGTATAACAAGTGCGAATTAGTTAAATCTGTCATTTACTTTTTTTCCCAACACGTATTAAGAAGAAGTATTCATCTAATTATCTATAAAGATAATTATGGAATATGATATTATTGTGAGTGTAGATAAATTTTCATTTAGGCAATGGATATACTGAACTATGTATAACAAGTGCGAATTAGTTAAATCTGTCATTTACTTTTTTTCCCAACACGTATTAAGAAAAAGTATTCATCTAGTTATCTATAAAGATAACTATGGAATATGATATTATTGTGAGTGTAGATAAATTTTCATTTAGGCAACGGACATATTGAACTATGTATAACAAGTGCGAATTAGTTAAATCTGTCATTTACTTTTTTTCCCAACACGTATTAAGAAAAAGTATTCATCTAGTTATCTATAAAGATAACTATGGAATATGATATTATTGTGAGTGTAGATAAATTTTCATTTAGGCAACGGATATACTGAACTATGTATAACAAGTGCGAATTAGTTAAATCTGTCATTTACTTTTTTTCCCAACACGTATTAAGAAAAAGTATTCATCTAATTATCTATAAAGATAATTATGGAATATGATATTATTGTGAGTGTATATAAATTTTCATTTAGGCAACGGATATACTGAACTATGTATAACAAGTGCAAATTAGTTAAATCTGTCATTTACTTTTTTTCCCAACACGTATTAAGAAAAAGTATTCATCTAATTATCTATAAAGATAACTATGGAATATGATATTATTGTGAGTGTAGATAAATTTTCATTTAGGCAACGGATATACTGAACTATGTATAACAAGTGCGAATTAGTTAAATCTGTCATTTACTTTTTTTCCCAACACGTATTAAGAAAAAGTATTCATCTAATTATCTATAAAGATAATTATGGAATATGATATTATTGTGAGTGTAGATAAATTTTCATTTAGGCAACGGATATACTGAACTATGTATAACAAGTGCAAATTAGTTAAATCTGTCATTTACTTTTTTCCCCAACACGTATTAAGAAAAAGTATTCGTCCAATTGTCTATAAAGATTATTATTGAATATGATATTGTGAGTGTAGATAAATTTTCATTAAGGCAATGGATATACTGAACTATGTATAACAAGAGCAAATTGGTTAAATCTGATCATTTACTTCCCAACACGTATTAAGAAGTATTCATCTAATTATCTATAAAGATAATTATGGAATATGATATTATTGTGAGTGTAGATAAATTTTCATTTAGGCCACGTATATACTGAACTATATATAACAAGTGCGAATTAGTTAAATCTCTCATTTACTTTTTTACCCAACACGTATTAAGAAAAAGTATTCGTCCAATTATCTATAAAGATTATTATTGAATATGATATTGTGAGTGTAGATAAATTTTCATTTAGGCAATGGATATACTGAACTATGTATAACAAGAGCAAATTGGTTAAATCTGATCATTTACTTCCCAACACGTATTAAGAAGAAGTATTCAACAATTATCTATAAAGATAATTATGGAATATGATATTATTGTGAGTGTAGATAAATTTTCATTTAGGCCACGTATATACTGAACTATATATAACAAGTGCGAATTAGTTAAATCTCTCATTTACTTTTTTACCCAACACGTATTAAGAAAAAGTATTCGTCCAATTATCTATAAAGATTATTATTGAATATGATATTGTGAGTGTAGATAAATTTTCATTTAGGCAATGGATATACTGAACTATGTATAACAAGAGCAAATTGGTTAAATCTGATCATTTACTTCCCATCACGTATTAAGAAGAAGTATTCATCTAATTATCTATAAAGATAATTATGGAATATGATATTATTGTGAGTGTAGATAAATTTTCATTTAGGCAATGGATATACTGAACTATGTATAACAAGTGCGAATTAGTTAAATCTGTCATTTACTTTTTTTCCCAACACGTATTAAGAAAAAGTATTCATCTAATTATCTATAAAGATAATTATGGAATATGATATTATTGTGAGTGTAGATAAATTTTCATTTAGGCAATGGATATACTGAACTATGTATAACAAGTGCGAATTAGTTAAGTCTGTCATTTACTTTTTTTCCCAACACGTATTAAGAAAAAGTATTCATCTAGTTATCTATAAAGATAATTATGGAATATGATATTATTGTGAGTGTAGATAAATTTTCATTTAGGCAATGGATATACTGAACTATGTATAACAAGTGCGAATTAGTTAAATCTGTCATTTACTTTTTTTCCCAACACGTATTAAGAAAAAGTATTCATCTAATTATCTATAAAGATAATTATGGAATATGATATTATTGTGAGTGTAGATAAATTTTCATTTAGGCAATGGATATACTGAACTATGTATAACAAGTGCGAATTAGTTAAATCTGTCATTTACTTTTTTTCCCAACACGTATTAAGAAAAAGTATTCATCTAGTTATCTATAAAGATAATTATGGAATATGATATTATTGTGAGTGTAGATAAATTTTCATTTAGGCAATGGATATACTGAACTATGTATAACAAGTGCGAATTAGTTAAATCTGTCATTTACTTTTTTTCCCAACACGTATTAAGAAGAAGTATTCATCTAATTATCTATAAAGATAATTATGGAATATGATATTATTGTGAGTGTAGATAAATTTTCATTTAGGCAATGGATATACTGAACTATGTATAACAAGTGCGAATTAGTTAAATCTGTCATTTACTTTTTTTCCCAACACGTATTAAGAAAAAGTATTCATCTAGTTATCTATAAAGATAACTATGGAATATGATATTATTGTGAGTGTAGATAAATTTTCATTTAGGCAACGGATATACTGAACTATGTATAACAAGTGCGAATTAGTTAAATCTGTCATTTACTTTTTTTCCCAACACGTATTAAGAAAAAGTATTCATCTAATTATCTATAAAGATAATTATGGAATATGATATTATTGTGAGTGTATATAAATTTTCATTTAGGCAACGGATATACTGAACTATGTATAACAAGTGCAAATTAGTTAAATCTGTCATTTACTTTTTTTCCCAACACGTATTAAGAAAAAGTATTCATCTAATTATCTATAAAGATAACTATGGAATATGATATTATTGTGAGTGTAGATAAATTTTCATTTAGGCAACGGATATACTGAACTATGTATAACAAGTGCGAATTAGTTAAATCTGTCATTTACTTTTTTTCCCAACACGTATTAAGAAAAAGTATTCATCTAATTATCTATAAAGATAATTATGGAATATGATATTATTGTGAGTGTAGATAAATTTTCATTTAGGCAACGGATATACTGAACTATGTATAACAAGTGCAAATTAGTTAAATCTGTCATTTACTTTTTTCCCCAACACGTATTAAGAAAAAGTATTCGTCCAATTGTCTATAAAGATTATTATTGAATATGATATTGTGAGTGTAGATAAATTTTCATTAAGGCAATGGATATACTGAACTATGTATAACAAGAGCAAATTGGTTAAATCTGATCATTTACTTCCCAACACGTATTAAGAAGTATTCATCTAATTATCTATAAAGATAATTATGGAATATGATATTATTGTGAGTGTAGATAAATTTTCATTTAGGCCACGTATATACTGAACTATATATAACAAGTGCGAATTAGTTAAATCTCTCATTTACTTTTTTTACCCAACACGTATTAAGAAAAAGTATTCGTCCAATTATCTATAAAGATTATTATTGAATATGATATTGTGAGTGTAGATAAATTTTCATTTAGGCAATGGATATACTGAACTATGTATAACAAGAGCAAATTGGTTAAATCTGATCATTTACTTCCCAACACGTATTAAGAAGAAGTATTCATCTAATTATCTATAAAGATAATTATGGAATATGATATTATTGTGAGTGTAGATAAATTTTCATTTAGGCCACGTATATACTGAACTATATATAACAAGTGCGAATTAGTTAAATCTCTCATTTACTTTTTTACCCAACACGTATTAAGAAAAAGTATTCGTCCAATTATCTATAAAGATTATTATTGAATATGATATTGTGAGTGTAGATAAATTTTCATTTAGGCAATGGATATACTGAACTATGTATAACAAGAGCAAATTGGTTAAATCTGATCATTTACTTCCCATCACGTATTAAGAAGAAGTATTCATCTAATTATCTATAAAGATAATTATGGAATATGATATTATTGTGAGTGTAGATAAATTTTCATTTAGGCAATGGATATACTGAACTATGTATAACAAGTGCGAATTAGTTAAATCTGTCATTTACTTTTTTTCCCAACACGTATTAAGAAAAAGTATTCATCTAATTATCTATAAAGATAATTATGGAATATGATATTATTGTGAGTGTAGATAAATTTTCATTTAGGCAACGGATATACTGAACTATGTATAACAAGTGCAAATTAGTTAAATCTGTCATTTACTTTTTTTCCCAACACGTATTAAGAAAAAGTATTCATCTAATTATCTATAAAGATAACTATGGAATATGATATTATTGTGAGTGTAGATAAATTTTCATTTAGGCAACGGATATACTGAACTATGTATAACAAGTGCGAATTAGTTAAATCTGTCATTTACTTTTTTTCCCAACACGTATTAAGAAAAAGTATTCATCTAATTATCTATAAAGATAATTATGGAATATGATATTATTGTGAGTGTAGATAAATTTTCATTTAGGCAATGGATATACTGAACTATGTATAACAAGTGCGAATTAGTTAAATCTGTCATTTACTTTTTTTCCCAACACGTATTAAGAAAAAGTATACATCTAATTATCTATAAAGATAATTATGGAATATGATATTATTGTGAGTGTAGATAAATTTTCATTTAGGCAACGGAAATACTGAACTCTGTATAACTTGTAGAAATCAGTTAAATTTGAAACTATAGTTCATTTAAAAAAATAAAATAAAGAAATTCATTAAAAACAAGTTTTTTTCTTTTCTTTTTTTTTTTTTTTTAGCAAAAGTAACAACAGCGCTTTTTTAGAATTCAAGTATATCAACTAAGACAGGGCGCTATAGAAGCATCAAACATCAATCTCTTATCTGACTGATCTTACTTATTAAATCTTATAAATAAGTTTATTGATATTGCTATTTTCTTCTTTTTACGTTTGCCGCAATGGAATTGACTTGTATATAATGATAGCAGCCTGTTAAGAGCTACGTTAACATGAAAAATATCACTAATTTATGTTCATATTTATCTCAATTTTCGCTGCGGTTGGAGATGACATTCATCTTAATCGATTTTATTTTATGAATCACTTTTAGTTTTCATAAAACATGTTCGTTGATTTATGATTATTTTGAAGTGATAATAATAGTTTTAGACATTTCTGGAAGAAGTTATAAGCAGTAATGACTATTCTTTGTTTTAATAAATGCATACGTTTTTTAATAAAAATAAAATCGATCAACATTTGACCAGAGAGTGACTGAAATACCAGCCTGCAATAATTTGACTTCATTTAAATTTTATCCAGACGTTTTAAGAGGCTCTTTTGCTGAGACAAACAAAAAAGAAATGAAACAAAAAATTAAATAAAACTATTTGAATACCTTTAATTCAACGCAAGTTAAATTTTATTTACGTCTACTATCCAGCTAAAAAGGAAAAAAAATGTCGTTTTGAGTACCTTAGATCAGAAATGAAGTTTAATTTTAAACTATATTTACAATTCTGCTTCATATGAAAGAAAACTAAGCATATTATTCTGTTTAAAATGTTAAAAATAAAAAATAATAAATAAAAATTAAAAAAACACACACACGCAATTTTAAATGCCTGAAACTCGTAGCATAGTAAAAAATTTAAGCTATATTTATTATCCAGCTAAAAGGGAAAATCAGTTTTGAGTGCTTTAGACCAGAGACAAAGCTTTAATTTTAAATTATTTATGCTGTTATACTTGAAAGGAAAATAAAAAAAAATACAGTTTAAACTGTCTTAAACTACGTAGTATAGTTTTAATTTTAAAAACAATATATAGGGGAGGGTACGACAGGGTAATACAGTGAAATCGGGGACCGAGTATTGGGAGAAACTTGCCTTCGTGGCGAATGTTTTGATGGAGATAACCCGCATTTGCGTTACATGGAGAGGAAGACCACGAGAACTTCCCACGGTTAGCCTGACCGCAAGGAGAGTGTAACCCAGATCCGTCTACCACTGAGGATATTTCACGTCAGCACAATGGTCGGTGCAAACAAGCTGCGGAATTCGTATCGACTGTAGGAATGTTAATTGTAAGGATCTGATAAATATTTAAAAAAAAAAAAAAAAAAAAAAAAAAAAAAAAAACACTTTATAGCAGTGTTCTCCAACCTTTTTATCATCGCGGACCAGTCATTGTTTGATAAGTTTACCACGGCCCTCTGGGGAGGGGACGTAGATTGTTTATATTTTAGATTATTTTTATTTATTTATTTTAATTTAAATGTATTTAAACATGCCTTCAAAATAAAATACAGTTACACCAAAAAATAAATATAAAGTGATTTAACATTTTAACTTACTAGAACGTTAAATCAATGAGAACCCTGAGCTTTTTTCTTTGCAATGAGACGGTTCCATCTGGGGGTAATCGGAGACGATGATACATTACAAACATAAATTTATGTCACTACCTTCAGGGCCCCTTTTATTAAAATAAATAAAATTTTAATTGAACACAGATATTTTTAATTTGGGGTGTAAACCTAGGAATTTAAATTCAGTTTCAATGAAATAGGAGGCCCGGTACCATTTGATCCACGGACCGGTACCGGTCCACGGACCGGGGGTCGGGGAACACTGCTTTATAGGACTGTTAATTGTAAAAATTTTTTCATAGGAATATTCATTTAACAGAACACTTTAATTAATTTTTTTTGAATGCCTTGAAGCAACAAGTATAAACAATTCATTTCTCTCATGGAACACTTACTCTGAAATGCGAAAAGAAACATTTACTGCAACAGATGTTATATTGTCAAAAATATTTATTTTATTTATTACAATGTTTCGAACAAATCTAAAGTTTTGAATGCGCTATAAATCTTTTTTAAAAATACGTTTAAAGAATTGACCCAAATATTCGTAAATCGATTGAGTCTTTATCAGAACTATAATCTTCTTTCATTTTAACGGAATTTTCAAAATATATGCTTTACCTTTGAATCGCACGCATTAGTCATTTTGTTAAAGAGGAGAAAATCCCTTCATAGGGAATTTCTGAAAAGCTCTTACGAAAAAAAGCCACAAATCAAAAGTTTATACATAAAGAACATTTTCCGTTGTTGCTGCATATTTAAGTCGTTTGTCAAACAAAACAGATTCCTCTCATAAAAAAAAAATATAATAAAATCGATATTTTCAATTTTCCGTTTTATTCCAACGCCAATATTTATCGCAACGTTTTTTATCGATATTTCTCATTGGAATAATCAGATTCGTTCCTGTTTCGATTTTTCGAACATCGTTTCTGTTAGCAGTTTGGAAGCTGCTCACCTATAAAAATATAAATGGTACTGCTATACTTTCTTGGCCGAAGTCTAATTACAAAATCGAAGTTTAAACTCTTTGCAACAGTGAGAGTGTTATTTTAAAGGGGGAACTTTAAAACTGTTTTTAGTAGTTTGTAGGAAGAATACCCAAAACTTATATTTTTGGTACTCGATACTTTCCTCATTTAAATATTAATCGCGCGAACCAGTTTCAAATTTGACTAACATAAACATTACTTGGTAGTTTATGTTTGTTTGCCTCAAAACTTCTTAATTAATAAAATATTTAATGATCATAGTACCTATTAACATTCATGTTTGCAGAAGGAATAATTTACGCCACGGAAAATGTTTTGAAAGTCACGTAATGATGCGAGTGCTATATTTAATAAATTTAAGTCCAAAATCATTAAATTCCGTCAGCTGGCTACCATTTTTATAAAGTATGATGTTTATAAAAGATTAAAGTTTCTCAGATTTTGTATGATACAAAATGTAAGATGATTATTTATTCATAATCAAAAATGAAACATGAAATAATGATTCATAAATTACACAGAAGCATGCAATGCATACTCTTTTCTTTGACAAAAAAATATTTAGTACATATATTTTTAAAAAAAAAATATAAGTTAGACATCCTTTATCCAATATATTATGATATTTCATAATTGTAATTGGTACATTATTTAGGTGAATCTTTTTCAAATTTACTTATTCAAATAAATGTACTTAAGTAGACTTTAAGTACTTATGTTTCTCTTAAGTAAATATTATTAAGTAAATATTATTGCATACTACTGCTACAATCAAACATATCAGGAATATTTAGGTAAATATTACTCAAAATGTAACTACAATCAAAACTAACTTTAAAATAAAGTATTTAATAATCATAGTAAATACATAGATATTATGTTTGCAGAAAGTACAGTTTATACCCAGGCAAATGTTTTGAAAATCACATAATGATACAAATTCTATATTTCAAATATTTTTGTTTAAAAATCATTACATTTTGGCAAATGGAACATTTTTAGAAAGAATTTTTTTTTTTTTTTTTTTAAATTGGTATCTTTCAATTTAAAAAATTTATGTGGTTTATGAAAATAAAACGTAACTTAATCGTTTTAAACACCGTTTAGATTTAAGATTTGTAATTACCAAATTAAAAACGGAATATATTAATAACTCTTGATTTAATTACTATATTTTAATGCTCAAAGATGTGAATCCGAAAGTCCTAATGGTCTAAACTTTATTATTAAACTGATTGATTAATTCGTGCTGACTATTAAACCAGACACAAAAACGTACTTTTTTATGAATAAACAAAATTTTCGTAAGATTTATTTGGATTTGTAATGTTGTGTGTAGGTAGTAGCATTCAGAAAAATATAGTTCTAATAGATTAATTAGGAAAGCGGTCTAAAGTTTGGTTCCTTTAATTCGATAGCCCTGAAACTATCTAAGATAGTAAATACATCTTTATACCTAATTAAATAAATAGCTTATCTAAAAATCTTTCCATGTTAAAATAAAACAATATTTCAAAATTATTATTTTTTATTATTTAATTAAATATTGGTCGGAAAATAATTAAACTGATCGGTATACAATCTTTTAACTTCTTTTAAACTATATAGCTTAAAAAAAAATCTTTAAAATTTAACCAAAATCAGTGGAATAGTTTCTGAGTTTAAACTTTTAAAAACGTTGCATATCCAAATTTTTATTTCCCGAGAACTATTTTACTTATTTTATTCTAACGTTTTTTATCCATTTTATTAAAATTATTATTCCAAAAAAATTAAGATTTACTTTCATCTTATTGAAATAAACATTCTGTTATTTAAATATTAATGTGCTATTATGTTACTAAAGAAGATGATTTTTTCTTTTGTTGCTTTTAGCATAAAATACAATAAAAGGCAAATAATATTATTCTGTAATAAATGTGATTCGCGTTTAATATTGCTTGCCACTAATAATATAGATATAAAAGTATCATTGAATATTATATTTTATCTTATCACCATCGAGAATAAATAACATGCATAAAAGGATTTAGTGAGTTCAATTGAAAATTTTATTGCGGAAACAAACCCATGGAGTATCAACTATATGTGTAAATAGATATGGTGAAATGTGAAATATGAATAGAATAAATTTATTTTTAACTTTATTAGTTCGTAATTGAGTACTTCTTACTTTCTTTTATATATAAATTAATATACATTATTATTAACTAAAATATTATATTAATATTTAATAAATAAATATTATATATATATATATATATATATATATATATATATATATATATATATATATATATATATATATATATATATATATATATATATATATATATATATATATATATATATATATATATATATATATATATATATATATATATATATATATATATATATATATATATATATATATATATATATGAAAATGAATGCAATGATTCAGAATGAAGAAAAAACAAAGGTAAATTACAGACAATAGAAAGAAGGGGGAGAAAGAAAAATAATAATAATAAAAAAACAAACAACTGGGGAAAGAAAAATAATTAATTTAAAAAAAAAAGAAAGGAAAAAAAAAGGATAAAGTTTTTTTAAAAATCCGGAAAATAAAAGATATAATCTTTTCATCAGCCCACACGATTTTATCCGTAAAAAAGAGTACTTTCTAATATTGTATCAATATAGCCAATTCTTAATTTTTTTTCCATGTTTTTTTGTACTTTTTTATTTTGCTCTGTATATATATATATATAAATTTTTTCCCCCTTCATTCTTTTGTCTGTAATTTACATTTGTTTTTTCTTCATTTTGAACTTATATATATATATATATATATATCAAGCATTTTCAAAACTTAGCCTTTACTTTCACATAACAACTTTCAAAACACAACTTGATGAATTTTTGAACTGTAGTTTTATTTTACATTTGACACTCTGTGACAGTTAAAGCACTATTTTATTATCACGGAAAAAGATTTTACATTAAAACAAAGAACTACCAAGATAAAACAGAACCACAACAACTACTTCGTATTTCACAATATCTGACTAATTTATTTCATGCATTTCATATTGGTTTTTCAAATAAATTTTTATTGCTTCGTGAGCAGGAACATAACTTCAGTTAGAAAATGTCAATATTTATGAGATTTTCTCTCAAGAAATATTTCGTAAACAGATAATAATCATAAAAACAACTTTTTTTCAACAAAAAACAAAGTATAACAGAAACACATCTAAAAATTATTCGATTTTATCTAAAGAGATTATCGACCAGTCTGTTTCTGTTTTTTGTTTTCCTTCTATGAAAGATTATATCTACTTAAGACTTAAAACATTTTAAAGTGAAAAATATTTGATCGTAAAAATTAATATTATTATTGGATGGAATTTTCAAGGAATAAAAGTTTGAATGTATGTATTTATATTTCTTTCGAATTTATTGAAAAAAATACTTAAATTTACTGTAATTAATTTATAACGAGGGATTAAATTTGAGTAATACTATCGTTACTTTATGGGGTGCAACTTTTACATCTTTTTACTTCTGTTTGCAAATAGAAGTAGAAAGTCAATATTTAAATATAAATTTGCTGAGTATTATTAAAATATACGAGAGGAATTATTTTTACGAATGCTGTACTGCTTTGAGAAAAAAGAATACTTTAAAAACGTATTAAAGACTGTGGAAAAATATTTATTAGCAAACGCTTATTAATAAACTTTTTATTCGAAATCTTAACATTTCATTCATTTTATTCATTCACTTATTTTTAAACATTCATCATTAAACAGTTATTATTAAACACTTTTAATATAAATTTTTTATTATTAATCATTAATATCACACAAGTTACCCCCCGTGGTTGAGCGGTGGCGCTTCGCGCTGTCGTGCCACAGGTCCCTGGTTCGATCCTTGGGCCGGGCAAGGTTGACTCAGCCTTTCATCCCTTCAGTGGGTCGATTAATGAGTACCAAGCATGCTTGGGAACTAAACACTGGGGGTTCCGCGTTCGGCTGACCACCTGACCAGAACATCTGCTCCTGCACCCCAGAGCCCAAGGTCAAGAAAACTGAGAATTTAGTAGGCCTTGGCCCTCTATGGGCTGTCACGCCGCTGAGTTTAGTTAATATCACACAAGACTATAATCGATCAATTACGTGTCTTAAGGTATCGATCGATTTTATTTGGAACCTTATTGTTTTGAGTTTATTCGTCTTGAATTTTATTCAATAGATTAGACAGCCATATTCAATAAATTAGACAGCAATGCAGAATTTTAATTCATTTTTAAAATTATAAATTGGAATTGAAAAAAAACAAAACAATTCATTATGTGAATATGTGTAGTTTGTTTACCATTTCCAAATCTAAACTAATACAATTTACTTACCTTTGAGAAATTTAGTGAAAGTCATTGCAGTGATTTTCGAAGTTAATAAACTAAAAATTTTATGTGTATGTAATGCATTGCTATTTAAATGTTTTTAAAATTTTATCGTATGTACACTGTAAGACATCCTAGATCAAATGACAGTACTGAGTACCTGCACTTTGGGTGCAATATTCATAAAATCCAGTTTAGCGTAAAATATTATACCGTAGTTTTTTACAGTTTTAAAATATATTTTTAAATATAAAAAAAAAAAACTACAAAAGCAGTCTCAGCTTTTTTTTAATCACGCTATTATATGTTATTAAATACTTATCATAAGTAAAACAAAAATAATGTAAAATAATAAAATAACATTAGATTATAAAAATGAATAATTTATCAAATAATATTCGATAGTAATTTTTATTATGAGAAATATATTATAAAACTTCTCACGCGTTAACACTGACTGAATTATACATTAGATAATATTCCATAATTCAGAACCTCAAAATTCTATTTCAAATTAAGAAGTAGAAAAGAATATTAGTCATAACCGTAATTAGAAGCTTTAAATTTATACTTCATACAAATGTTTGAAATGGTTTTATATGAGAATAAATTATGAGATTAAAGATTCTGGATCGTCTGATGCAGATGTGAATAACTCCTATTTAAATTTAAAATTTTTCTGTTAACTCGTAATTTTTGAAATATAATATATTTAAGCACGTAAAATAATACTTTTAAACTCAGAAGTCAGTGTTCAAATTCTTGTTACTTTTTCCTTTTCCTAATTTATGGTTTTCTCAAGGAACTCATAAATTTGAATAAGTAGTGAATTAATTATTGAGAAATACTTTTCTTTTGCAATAAATTATAAAATATGTATACATTGTAGTAAAGTTACAAAGAAGGATCTTGATTAATTTAATAGTTTTATGGGAAAATAATATAAAATATATGTGAGAAAAAATTAAATATTTAATATTCATTATAAAAATACTAAAAAAACGCTTTAAAACAAATGTTTTTCACGAGCACTATTCTCATCATTGACCCATTGATGGGCAAAGGTGCGTAAACGCACCATTTTAACAAATATTATTTTTTGATAAACTATGACGCATATTTTTTATTAATTTTATTTTTCAGCTATTTTTAAGGTTTTAGAAGACATTTATAAGACGTTAGTAATTTAATTAGAGTAAAAGAGTTTGATTAGAGTAGTTAGTAATTTAATTAGAGGTAAAGAAATTTTTTAAATAATGTAGTTTTTTTTTATTTGAAATGATTATTATCAAATTTGACTTCTTGAAAATTAATAATTATTCCACTTGAGATTAATCATATTTTTTTTTGAAGCATTACATTAAGTTAGCAAGTTCTGTAAATAAATACAAATAAAACGAAAGACATAAGAAACTAGTGTTAAACTAAAGGTTTTGTCCTATTATGTGGGCAATAGCGCATTTGGTCATGTACACACTATTTTATATCTTAAATAAAGTCTTATTTTTCATGCCTCGAAACCATTTTTTTTTTTATCTAAATGAATGTAATTTAAGCATTATTCAAAGAAAACAATACAACGTTTTATAAAATTTCTATGCTTGGCCTAAAAGGAGTCAATTGGAACAAAGTATTTTAACACTTAAATTTATTATCCTTTTACATATATATATATATTTTTCACATTTGGATTTATCAACCTGTTAGAAGAAGAACACTAACCTTTCCATAACGGAGGACAATAATGTGTTATGCATTTTTTGTCGCAAGATCGCTATAGTAGGCTTAGTTTAATTTTTATTCTTTATTCTTTCAATTTTTTTGATAGATGTTTCTTGTTTTTGGTTTTATTTGAGTGAATTCTGTTTATAATTTTGCTCCTATATACCAATACTTATATGCTATTCAACTTACAATGCCTATCATTTAAAATAATTGAAGAAAAAAATATTGATTAATGCATACTACAAATAAAGTTGCAAAAACAGAGATGTCAATTTAATCTAAATTCCGTCAAAAAATCTGATCTAAAATAGAGTTTGGATTTTCAGAGTTGAAAACGATAATAAGTGCAGGAAGCCTTGCCAGAACCAATAAAATCGGAGCGAAGGAAATACGACACCACGTCGTATGGTATGTTGTTTAATGCATTTTTTTTATTTCGTTGATTTCTAAATATAAACTTATTTCTTTATTATTTTTCAATTATTAGGAAACGAAATTTCGTGTAAAGTATCAGGAAAATATATTGATTACAATTTGTTTGGAAATTTTCCCATTTGTAAAAAAAATTATATTTAGTTTCATTTTCTTACGGACATTTTTCAATATTTGGAGATAGAGTACAATGCTATGACACAAAAAGATGAAAATGCTCTTGGAGTCTTTGAGCGGCTGACACTAAGAGCAATTTTTTCAGGAATACAAGTTGATGCCTAATGGCACAGACGCTCAAATTTAAAACTTTTATTGTATAATGATTGCAGTTGTGAATGGGTGCATCGAATAAAGAAACCATTTTAAGCTATTTTTACAGGAATACAAGTTGATGGCTTATGGCACAGGCGCTCAAATTTAAAACTTTTATTGTATAATGATTGCAGTTGTGAATGGGTGCATCGAATAAAGAAACCATTTTAAGCTATTTTTACAGGAATACAAGTTGATGGCTTATGACACAGGCACTCAAATTTAAAACTTTTATTGTATAATGATTGCAGTTGTGAATGGGTGCATCGAATAAAGAAACCATTTTAAGCTATTTTTACAGGAATACAAGTTGATGGCTTATGGCACAGGCGCTCAAATTCAAAATTTTTGTTGCAGAATGATTGCAGTTGTGAATGGGTGCATCGAATAAAGAAACCATTTTAAGCTATTTTTACAGGAATACAAGTTGATGGCTTATGACACAGGCACTCAAATTTAAAACTTTTATTGTATAATGATTGCAGTTGTGAATGGGTGCATCGAATAAAGAAACCATTTTAAGCTATTTTTACAGGAATACAAGTTGATGGCTTATGGCACAGGCGCTCAAATTCAAAATTTTTGTTGCAGAATGATTGCAGTTGTGAATGGGTGCATCGAATAAAGAAACCATTTTAAGCTATTTTTACAGGAATACAAGTTGATGGCTTATGGCACAGGCGCTCAAATTCAAAATTTTTGTTGCAGAATGATTGCAGTTGTGAATGGGTGCATCGAATAAAGAAACCATTTTAAGCTATTTTTACAGGAATACAAGTTGATGGCTTATGGCACAGGCGCTCAAATTCAAAATTTTTGTTGCAGAATGATTGCAGTTGTGAATGGGTGCATCGAATAAAGAAACCATTTTAAGCTATTTTTACAGGAATACAAGTTGATGGCTTATGGCACAGGCGCTCAAATTCAAAATTTTTGTTGCAGAATGATTGCAGTTGTGAATTGGTGCATCGAATAAAGAAACCATTTTAAGCTATTTTTACAGGAATACAAGTTGATGGCTTATGGCACAGGCACTCAAATTCAAAATTTTTGTTGCAGAATGATTGCAGTTGTGAATGGGTGCATCGAATAAAGAAACCATTTTAAGCTATTTTTACAGGAATACAAGTTGATGGCTTATGGCACAGGCGCTGAAATTCAAAATTTTTGTTGCAGAATGATTGCAGTTGTGAATGGGTGCATCAAATAAAGAAACCATTTTAAGCTATTTTTACAGGAATACAAGTTGATGGCTTATGGCACAGGCGCTCAAATTCAAAACTTCGGTTGCAGAATTATTGCAGTTGTTAATGGGTGCATCGAATAAAGAAACCATATTTATTAACAAAGAACTTTAATAAAAGGAAAAGAAGAAAAACAAACAATATGATGAAGCAATATTTTCAGTGCTTTCCAACAAGCCATCCGTTCCAATCCATTGCCTGCCACACAAATGATAGAGAGATATTGACGTCCTCTCTTGGTCAGGCAAAAATTCATAACAACTTTATCGTTCATTCAAAGAACCCAAAGTCATAAAATACATAAAAATGCAAACAAATTAATTATAGGCTTGTCATGTTATTAGAATGAACAAAGAACGTTTAACAAAGAAAATATTTTTGACCAGAGAACAAGAATCTTTAGAAACCTCCAGAGCAAGAGCTAGAAGCAGACCCAACCTCAAACCGGTTGACTGCCTAGATCTCGCCATTTTAAGAGTGATTAATTGGAAGACCATGGTCAAAAGGGATGCCTCAAGGAAAATTCTTGAGAAAGCCAGGGCCCACACAGGGCTGACAATGCTTACAACAAGTATTAAAAACTAGTTGTGTAGTAGTAGTACAAGACAGTATAACTAAGAAATGAAAACGAAGACCTTGCTTCTTTAAAAGTTTAAAATCATGTACTGTAAGTAAATAAGCATTTAGAAATCAAAATAAACTTTTAATAATTTCTATAAATAATCATTTAATTATTTTAAATGATTTAAATTTATTATATAGCTATTTTACATCCCACCGTTTCATTGCACACATTTTTCTTAGTAACTTTTCTTTTTACCTGATATCGATTTTAGTCATTGTTTACAGTTTTTAATCGATGTTTGTTATTTATCATTGCCAAATTGCCTTTTTATTTATTGCAACAATTGAAAAAGATAATCAAAAAAGTGTGACAATACGATAAGACTTGCAAAATAGAGATGGTAAACAAAAATAAATAGTTTCTATTTACCAACATTTTCGATTAAAACTTCTTCCATTTCAATTCAATCTGTCATATCTATATTAAAGAACCAAAAATTTGAATGATATTAAGGTATTGACTTAGGTTGAAAAATATTCCAATCGAACAACACCGAAAGTTACAGCCCGCCTTTTTAGAATCAATGAGAAAAGGTTTTCCGTTTTAGGCACATTGCTTTAGTTGCTGACATCGTGTTGACAGGTCTTCTAATATTCGATACAAAGCGTGTACTTGTTCGATAGAAAACTTTACAATTTCGATCGGTGAAGGGATTATCTACACATTGAACAAAATTTTGTGAAAAAGGAATGAGAATTGATGCTTTGACATTTCCGTCTGCATACTTAAAGAGAAGGAGTTCGTAAAATTTGGGAAACTGGATTTATTTTATTAGTTTTGGAGGTTTACGACTCATCCCTTTTATGCCTTTCGTTTAAAACGTTTCTTTTGTTTATACAGTTCTACGTTGGTTTGGTAAATTGCTGAACTTCATTCGGGATAAATTTTATCAGTAATATTGGCCAAAAATTCTAACAGATGTTAAAAGTATAATACTATCTGTTTTATATATATCTATCTGTTTTATACTAATACTATACTATCTGTTATATACTAATACTATCTGCCCACGGCTTTTCCTTCGTGGAAGTATTTTGATTTCAATTTTAACTATTTTCAAGAGACTTAAGAAATATTGTCAAAGTTCTCTGTGTATTGAATTTTAGTAGGAATTTGAAATCTGTCCGTCAGTCATTAAATGACCCAACTACCATAAATATGAGTTTGGGTCATTTGAGCATAGTAGGTAACAGAAATATAAAAATGATTTCCAATTCTGTCGGGAGAGAAGATAGAAAACTCATTCCAATTATGTATTACAACGCTATATTTTTTAAAAATAAATAATTAAGGGTAGTCTTTAGGGCAATGTTAAGACTGACCTTTTTCGATGTACCCAAAAATGATGCAACTTTTTAAAAAATTAAAAATTCTCAGTTCAGTATTTTTGGAAAAAAAAGTCTGTCAATGATATATATTAACCGTTACCACACTGTAAAAATGTATATGCAAACATTTAACGAAAAAAATTTGAAACCATATCTTGTTTAGATGCTGAGAAAAAGGTCAGTTTCAGCATTATTCGTTTATGCCCTACCGACTGGTCTTAACGAAAAGATATCTATTCAACATTTTCTGAACTATTAGTTAAGACTATCTGACAAAATGAACCTCAATAAATACCTAAGGTTTAACTAATTATTTAACACTACTTAAATTATTACTTAAAATAACTTAACAAAATGGATCTAAGTAAAAACTTAACGTTTAACTAGGTATTTAACACTATTTCAATTAGTACTTGAGATTACACAACAAAAAAATAGATGATTATAGTTTTGTGAATTTGATATAGATAACTATTGAAGATAACTATTCAATATTATCTGGACTATTAGTTAAGACTATCTGACAAAATGAACCTAAATAAATACCTAAGGTTTAACTAATTATTTAACACTACTTAAATTATTACTTAAAATAACTTAACAAAATGGATCTAAGTAAAAACTTAACGTTTAACTAAGTATTTAACACTACTTCAATTAGTACTTAAGATTACACAACAAAAAAGATAATTATAGTCAGTGGCGTAATTACCACTACGATATATAAACATCAATTTACTGGTATATTAGACATGCTAACTCAATTCCATCTTGGGGTACCTTTTGATAGATGAAGGTTAACATGTTTGACAACCACTTAACCCCACATTGGTGACCCGGACATGAAATGAACTTGCCTATCTTGAAAGTAACGCCCATTTCAACTAAGACCGTATTTGGAAGATTTTACTTTTAACGCAGAAAGAGACACCTGCGATTCATGCTGTATTTTATAGCCGTCAATTATTAAAATGCTAAACCTAATATTTTTTATTTAATTCCATCTGTGTGTGTAATGCACATAGAAAGATGAGTTAATATTATAAAAAATTTAATTGATTGGAACGAATTGGGTTGAACTTTTAAGAGGCAGTTTTCTCTATTTTCCATAAAATAATATATTGAATAGTTTGATAAAAGGTGTAGTAAATCTTAGTGAAAAATTAAATAACCGATGCCATGAAAATAATAAAAAAACTGACCACTCTCAAACTTATTTCTAATAATTATTTGTTAAATATCACGATGGTCTTATTATCTTCTATCACACACAAACAAATTCTTGATTTACTTCTGATCCTCAAAGCGTTACAATTCTTTATTCTCACCAATGGTTGCTTACGTCACTGTGGAGCTACACTAATGGGATATTGTTATCGGTTTGTAATTAATACTTAATGATGACTCGAAGACAATACTGTCACATGTGCGCACTATACTACCGTAATTTAGATCAAAGAAAGTAATCACCTAGTCTCCGCCCTATGCTTCCAAACCACTCACTCCGTAACCACTTAAAACTGCCTGTGACATTGTATTAGAATTCGGAATCATTAAGACATGTTCGAAGAAAGTGCAGGTACAACCGCCCCTTAGCACAGGGTCATCAGTCAAAGCTGTGGTGGGAGTTAACTAAACAAACTTCACCGACTTAGCAGTTGAATACTCAGTATTGATTACCAGTAACAGACTTGCAAAAATCGAACCTACAGCAAGACATGGAAGTCCTAATCCTTTCAAGGAAATTAAAACTTAGAACATCAAATAGTTGGTTTTGGAATTTTCTGATTATTTTGCATGATGCATTTTTCGTTTGTTTGAAAATTTATTTGTAAAATGATATCACCAACATTTGTTATTCTATAAAAATATAAAATCGCGTTTCCTTTTTTTAAAACACTTATATTACAATAGACCGTTTAAATTTTTAACTAATTAATTAATTCCATGAAAGTATATGTGAAAATCTTTATAACAATTATAAATATTTATGTATTTATAAAAAAAAGAGCTGCAATATTTTCAAGCAAAGTAGTGAATAATTACGCATGTTTAAAATTAAAATAATGATTTCAAAAGCTACTGTATAGTATCATGCTTAACCGCGCTTTATTCACGTATTTGCAATATAAGTTTTAATTCATTTTCGACATATTTGTTTTAATTTGATAAATATAATACTATACGAATTTAAGTTCCTTGGTGAATAAGAAAGGGATTTTTACACTATAAACCATTTAAAAATATGATTGGAATTATACATGTATAATGTATAACACCTGCTGTACTTATTGTAATCCTCTGCAAAATTCGCATTTATTTTAATCTTCTGAATGAATAAATGAAGTCAAATAGTAAATTTCCAAATGCATGCGAAATGCAAAATAAAAGGAAATTCAAGTTATAAATGACAGCGGAGAGTTAAGGTTTTAGTAAACATCAATGAATTAGGTTTTACGTATTCATATTTAAAATGACGTGACCCGTTCTACTGATTTATTCCACTGCAATTTTCAGTGACATTAAAATATCATCTAATCACAAGTTGTCATTGCAGGAACTCAAAAGGAGGGATTTGCGAGATTATCAGCTGAGTACATTTCGCACGGAGTTGAAGTGAGGGATTCAATCAATAAGAACCCAAATCCTTCGCTGCTGATAATCATAAACAAATTACACTTTTCGGGAAAGTTCTCTCAAAATCCCGGGACGGGAACTTCCTCTTCCCTTTTCAGACCGAGCCAGAATTGCACAACACCTTGGCCAATCCTCAGAGGGGATTGGAGCTCTGGTCTTGGGCAGCTAAATATTTATCCAGCCTTGCTTTCCTTCCTTGTATGCCACTTTAAATTGCTTCGTTAGACTTTTGCGTAACCGAATCTATTCTGTTCTGCGGGGCGTAGGCACTGTCTGCGAACCACCATAACCCCCCCCCCCCTACTCTCTCGGCTTAACCCTCTGCCACAGTTGATGTATGAATATATTTTCTAGAAAGCGTGTGGGTAAAAGCAATTAGACGAGTCGAGTTGATTCATTTGAATATTTAAGTGTACTTCAATAACCGTGGACTTGAAGATGAGGGAATATCTGTAACGGTGTCAGTGGAAATTTCCGAAAAGTTCGCTAATAGTATTGAAAATTATATCTGACTAGCTTTTGAAGTCAACAGATCTGAAGGGGATTTCGTATTTATGCTTTAAAACACGCGAAAATGAAATCTGTTCGAAAATTAGATTTTTTTTGACAGTGCATGTCAGGGTTGATTTTTTAAGTCACGCGATGTGGTTTGTAACTGCACATCAACATAATGTACAGTTTCATTGCTGTATTTACTACATTATCTTTTATTTATGTTTTCTGTTGAATGTGAATAAGATGATAATTTATATATTGATTTTTTAATTTTTAGTGTTATGGATTTAGTTTGTTCTAGATTGTCTAGTTTAAATCTAAGCACTTTTGAAATTTAAAGGACAGTAAAATATCTGAAAAGTTATTAATATAAAACTCTTACTTTGCTTATAAATAATTTATAGCAATACCCGTTTTGTTAAATTTGACTTGCCCAACAAAGATTCTACCCTTACCTCACCTAAAAGAAAAATTCCACCAGATGCTGCTCACGAGTATTAGTTTATATTTACATTTTTTAACAGTAGTTTATTTATATTTATAATTTAAGATCCTATTTTTGAGTTTACGACTACCATTGTTAAACTCCATAGCCTTTTAAATTTGAACCAAATCCAGAAAACAACGAAATTCCTGGATCAAGTTTTTGGAAGAAAATTGAACTTTTTGATGGAACTAATCAGCATTTGCCTTATATGGAGAGGAATACACCTATAATCTTGCACGGTTAGCCTGAAGACAAGGTGGCTCCTCTATCTTAAGATCCGTCTATTACTGGGTCTGAGCTGGGGTCTGATTATGTATCGACTGGGATTCGTACCCGGGACACCTCAGTGAGGGGCGAGCGCTCTATCTTCTGAGCCACTACAGCTCTTACGAGCATCAATATGTTTTTTTCTTTAATATTAACGTTATTTAGGGCATACATTGTTTTATTTCAATCAAAATTTGCACACGTAATTTTACAAACGTTGGCACCAGAAAGCGAAAGCTTTAAACTATTTTAAAACAACAAGACTGAGGGTACACATATCCGAAGAGGATGATTGAACATGTAGAGTTTAATGACGCAAAAGCCAGAAACAAATATACTGTGATAAAGGTAAATTGTATTATATAATACCGGTAACCTGATAAAATATTGCTAAGAAATTAGTTACAAAATGGTAGAGAAAGGAAAACAGGAATGAGGCCCGTTGAGGTCGTTGGGACCCTTATTAACCTGCAGTTTGCGTATTATTTAGATCCACGAGAATAGAAGTGTTGTATAATTTAGCTGTTCAAGTTTTTGGTGAGATAGATTAAGTGTATTTTATCAGCATTTCAAATGTATGAATAGTAATAAAAAAAGCAGAAGTGCCGTAGTTAAAAACTTAGATTTTATAAAATGTAAACGACTTAGTCGTAATTAGCATCATACAGGATCCCAGGCGTCAAACATGGAGAAAGATAACAAAGTGAAAAAGCGAAAGAACAATTTTTTGAATACTATACATATTCCATTGATTTATATTCAGCTCAGTTCGTTTTAGGTTATGCTTCAGGTTTCGTATAAGAGCTTACAGGTTCAACACAGGAGCTTCGGTACTTGAACCTAGTATTTCGATGATCTCACCAGAGAAATTTTGGTCTTTGAATCTAGTTTGTCGTTGATTCCATCGCAAGTTCATATCAGTGTAGTGTGTTACTGTTATTTAAAATCGTAGAAATTCATCACGATGTTTTACAATATCTAAGTCATGGCACCACTACAACAGCCTGCTATCTGACAAGAATGTAATGGGTTTAAATGTATCACAATTTTGAGATCAAGAGCATTATAAGGTAAATTTAGTTAGCGTTGTGTATCAGTCACCATTTTATCTCAGAGAAACTAGTACCCATCGATTTGAAGATGGGTAAGCTACAAGCTGACTCCATAGTTAGATACCCAGCTTTTCGCAATGACAGCTCATTGCCCCAGTCACTATGTCATCGTGGATTACTTATGAAAGAATTATAATCAAAAGCAGGACATATTTTATGGTAGGTAGGTAGGTTACACTAGAACCATACAATAGGCTATTGGCGACGGTTCTGGAAACATCCCTAATAATGATCCGAAGAAATACCATAAAAAATTTGATCGTCTGCAGAGAGGATGGCTATTCCGTTTTAGTAGACCGACGACCTACAGGCGAAGTCGAGCACTTTACGATTGAACAGTTTAACGAGGACCAACACCGTGCATCCTTGGTCCTTACGCAAGTTAATCAAAGTGGTCAGCTACCCGCTTACTGACCGCAGTCTGTGATGCTTGACTTTGGCGTTCTGCGGGGAACCGTGTTTTTATGATTAGTCTACTATGAAACGAAATGTTTTTATTTAAATCATACTATTAAAGAAACAGCTGCAAATATAATCAAAGCACAGTAAATTTAAAATTTGTTACGTTTATCGTACACGGAGAGAAAATATATTCAGGTAAAATTACCTCTCTGTATCGTATTGACATTTCTGGTAGAAAAAAGGTCACATTTCTGATTTATAAAAGTAAAATATACGGTATTTAAACCATTCATTTGGTAATTTTTAAGTTTGTATGGTAGCAGTTTCTTATAAAATTCTGGTTTTAAAAGTTGTAGTTCTTATTACCACACATTTAGTAAAAAAATACTAAAAATGAAAATTTAGCCGAATAAATGGTGTTTATGTCACTCTCTATGGTATCAAAATAAAAAAAAAACAACTTTTACTACATTTACAAAATTTTATCATGCATTATAAAAATATATTTTATTAATTATTTTTCCAAAATCATCAATAAAGCACTTCAGTAAAAATTACCCATGTTTTTAGTGTTCCCGTAGAGCCATAAACGTTGTAAATTTTGACTATATTTTTTTTCAGTTTCACCATTAATTTTAATTAAATAGTTACAATAAGCGTAAAGGTTACGCGTGAAAAAAATCATATGACAAAGTCTAAGTGTAGTTTAAATTAAACGAAAATATAAATGTTACGCAATTACACTTAGTTTATATTCCGCAAGTTAAATCATTTTAACTGCAAATATTTAGCTCGGGAAAATAGTTTGAACAAATTTGAATTTATAACTTAAATGAAAAAAAAAAAAAAAGTACCTTTGAAAGGTTTTCTTGCTGTTTCAAGATAAATAAATAGGCAGTATTTTGAAAAGCAAAATACAGAATAATTAGTAATTAAATATGGAATTACTTCTAATTCAATAAGCAATATTATTCATGGAAAATATGTAATTGTGTCCTTTTTAATTAAAGATTTTTCGCTCAATATAAATATTTCATATAATGCTTGTGGGTATGAAGAGCTTTCAACTTCGGTTCGTAAAATCTCACTATCTGATTCTCATAAATAGAGTTATTATGTAAATTATACTAATTTTAAACTGAAAGTTGATAATAAAGTAATTATGAAAGCACGAGAAAGCTTCTTTACCATAAAATGGAGCACATTATTGTGAAAAACTATTTCATTTTCTTTGCGAAACACCAAAATAACATCATATCATTTCATTACTACAGCGATCGAGAGTTTATTATGATAGATTCAATAATTGCATGGCAACAATGTTTGGAATTTTTTTTCTGCATTATTTTTTTTAAAAAAAGGTGACTTTTAATCTTTGAGAAATAAATTGGTATTTAAGTTCCAATATTTTTGAACATGGCGATAAGATTACTTTTGGTTTATTATTGATTGTAAATAAAATTCCGTTTTACTGTTATCCGAACTAATTTTCGCAAGAATATTGCAAAAACTTTTATTTGTTTAGGCTTTAAAAACCAATCAAACAAAAATGACTCTCTGAAAGTTTTTAACGATGATTTTAAGCGTGTAATTATTAAAATTTTTTTTAATTAATATTAGTTATTAAAACGTGTGATATGAGATGATAAAACTTGTTTTAATAATAAATTAATTAAAATTATCTTTATTAAAAATATAACATCTAACTAAATGATTATATATATCTGCAATTGGAATAATATTCATAGCTGTATTTAGTTTCTAGCACATCATTTCCACATTAATGCTAAAGAATAGATAATTAAAACTCAGATAAAATTACAAAACTCCTTGTTAATGACATTTCTGGCCAGAAAGCAAAAATAATTTTAGTAATAAAATCAAAATGATACGATATTTAAACCATTAATTTTGTAGTTTTTATGTTAATAATAAATTTCTCTAAGTTCATCGATGATAACTTAGAGATATATCAATGAACTTGGTGAATTTTAAATAATGCTTAAAGGCATGAGTAGTAAAGCCATCAACCTGGTACATTGAATATCCTTATGAAAACAATATCGTTCTTGTTTCATGTCATTATCATTTATGTAACATTATTCCAATTAAGTAACAAATCCCTTAGCCAGTCAATCATGAAAATTAAACCCTTAAATTGAAAGGACTGAAATTTACACTGACAGAAAATATATTTATTCATATGTTTCGTTTCAAAAAAAAATTAGTGACCTTTTCTAGGAGTCAAAAATACTCAGTTTTATTTCCCCTCATTTCAAAATTCGTAATAAAAAATGTAAAATACAATTATTTATATTAAAAATAATTAAGTTACAAATAACTAGTGACATTTCTTATGAGTCACTTACATAATCAATCATTTTGAAAAACTAAAAAGCAATATAAAGCATAATTCTTTATGTAAAAAGCAAATGAACTTAATTACAAGTAAAAGCTAAAGTTATTGATGGACTTGCAGACTTTTACACAATTCTTGAAAATATCTATAGTGAATCCATGAACCTGGGACATGAAATTTCTTATTGCAAATAATATATTTCTTGTTTCCTGATAGGTATTAGTCATTATTGAAGCTAGAATCTATTCCAATCAAGTAACAAATTCCTTAGACGGTTGACTATGAAATTTTACCCCTTACATTTGAAAGACTGAAATTTATGCTGACAGGTAATATATTTATCCATATCTTTTGACTCAAGATTTTTACGAAACTTATAAACAATTAGTGGCCTTTCCAGCAAGTCAAAAATACATAATTTTATTTTCGCTCATTTCATAAAAATAAATAAAAAAAAGTAAAATACAATTATTTATAGTAAAAATACTTAAGTTACAAGTAACTAGTGGTCTTTTCTGTGTGTCGCTTAAATAATCAATAATTTTGAAAAAATAAATCTTTATGCAAAAAAGAAACGAAGTTAATTAATTACAAGTAAAAGCTGAAATCATAGAAGGACTTGGAGACCATTACACAATGCTTGAAGACATCCATAGTAAAGACATGAACCTGGGACATAAAATCTCTTAATGCAAACAATATCCTTCTTGTTTCACGATAGGTTGTAACATTTCTGTAGCATTATTCTATTCCAATCTAGTATCAAAACCCCCAAGACAGACAGTCGACCAGGAAAAGGTGTTCTGGATTGTGATCATCAATTCCTCATTAATGCGAACTTCGAAAGCATCGGACCGGAAAAGATAGTGTCGACGCCTGGTTTTCCGGTTTATCTCACAATCGGGCGTTGTCGCCCATTTCTGGTGGGGTGACACGAGAAATGATTTCTCTTCCCGTGGTGATGGGATCTTTGCTCAGTTGCGTGAGTTCTTCCTGAGTGGAGGCTTTAATGCCATTTGGAGTAGCATTTGCGAAGAGAAGACATAAATGTTTGTGTTTGGCGGATGCCAAATCCACGATGAGATACTATCTTCTTTCGCTATCAGCAGCAACATTAAGGTGAAGTCATATAATGTCCTGTGGTTTTGCAATATAACGAGTTTCTAGGATAAATATACAAATGGAACAAATACAAGATTTGTGGGCTTAGTGTGTTTAAGGAATCACAATATATATAAAAATAAATAGCGATCATACAATGTTGCTAATTATTTTTTGGGTTGTTTAATAAGCAATGGTTCGGGATAGCCTGATCGGTAGGATGTTAGGCACATGTCCAAGAGGTCGTGAGTTCGATCCCCACCTGCACAATGCCCCCCCCCCTTGTAGTATATGGTGACTGATGCCCGTTAAATCTGTCGGTTCACAAAGTTCTCCGTGTTCCCATAACGAATTATACCTTCTGAGGTATTGAATAGGAAATTGATCGTTCTCTGGTTAAGGTCAAAATTGCGATCTGTGGATGAATGAATGGCTTATTAACGGGCTGTGATGTGTGTGTGGCTGAAGTCGTTTCTGTGGCGTTTTTGCAATATTAAAATAAAGGATTAATAAAGAGGATTAATATAAGTCTTGCTTTTAAACAAGTAACATTTTATTATTTAAACAATTTAAGAAATCATATTTACAATTAAGTCAATTTCACATAATTACATTGGTTTGAACATTAATTTAGAGTAGATGGAGAGAGAGACTTACCAAGTTTATTCATGGTTTTAGATTCCTTTCTCTTTTGATTGCCCTTCTTGACCATTTCCTCCGGCTGCTTTTATATCGTATTTTTTTGCGTGATAAAAGATTTGGGGAAAGGTCAAGTCCAAAAGTTATTGTTGTTTTCGAGTTTGTCCCATGATGGGTTTAATCCCATGATGGGGTGACATCGTAAGATTTTAACCTAATTGTTTATTTGAATTACTTTATCCGTATTTAAGTTACTGTTTGCCGAATGAGATTTCCCACGGTAGTTTTATTTAATCGAAGATTTTGAAATGTTCTAGAAATCTAATTTTAGCCCTTTCTCTTAATTTTAATTTTGAGTGACGATAAGCGTCACATCTTCCTCAAAGGCCGAGAGAAAAAAAAAAAAGAGAAAAAAAAAATTTTTTTTTTTGCTTAATTAGTTAAACTTGTTCTCAGAAGGAAAGTCTCTCTCTCACATAACATAGTTTTCATTGTATTTAAAAACTTTAAGTAAACAATCATCATAAGCACGATTAAAGGTAAGTGCAAAGCAATATAAACAATATGCAAGAAATATATATATACATAACAATAGAATTAAGATACACATGAAGATCTTATAATCATTCACAGGAATAAAATATTATTAAATATTAGACGAAAGATTCTTCCAAATTTGACAAAAGAATCTTAATATTGTAGATGATACATATATTTTGCAAAATAAATTGGTAAATTATTATTATTATTTTATATTATAAAAATTTGAAAATTATATGTATATATAAGAAAATAATTTGTGTTTAAAAGAGTTTAAAATATATAAGATTTATAGAAAATTCGTTTGATGAAAAGGAAAGGATAGTTCGATACGTTCTAGGAAACTTATGTATCGTGATATTCCATTAAAAAAATCTTTTCGCAAAAAAAATATACAATATATATATAGGAAAAATAAAAATATTTAAAAAAAATAAAAAAAAGATATCCAAAATAATAGAAAATAAAATTTACATTTCATCTCCTACAACAAGTAATGCAAGTTGAGATGATGGTAATGCTTAAACAAATAATAATAAGAAAGGCTCCAAGCATTTTGAAACCAAATAATACATTACTCAATGTAGAAAAAGATAAAAAATTAAAGAAACCTGAGCCAGAAGAATCAGAGCTGGTTATCGCCACCACTTGTGGCGTTTTTGCAATATTAAAATAAAGGATTAATAAAGAGGATTAATATAAGTCTTGCTTTTAAACAAGTAACATTTTATTATTTAAACAATTTAAGAAATCATATTTACAATTAAGTCAATTTCACATAATTACATTGGTTTGAACATTAATTTAGAGTAGATGGAGAGAGAGACTTACCAAGTTTATTCATGGTTTTAGATTCCTTTCTCTTTTGATTGCCCTTCTTGACCATTTCCTCCGGCTGCTTTTATATCGTATTTTTTTGCGTGATAAAAGATTTGGGGAAAGGTCAAGTCCAAAAGTTATTGTTGTTTTCGAGTTTGTCCCATGATGGGTTTAATCCCATGATGGGGTGACATCGTAAGATTTTAACCTAATTGTTTATTTGAATTACTTTATCCGTATTTAAGTTACTGTTTGCCGAATGAGATTTCCCACGGTAGTTTTATTTAATCGAAGATTTTGAAATGTTCTAGAAATCTAATTTTAGCCCTTTCTCTTAATTTTAATTTTGAGTGACGATAAGCGTCACATTTCCTTGACCATAAATGGAGCCACTGAAAAACATAAAAAGCACCCTCTGCCTTAAATTCGCTTGGTTTCGCCATAAAGGCTTGCTGATATTGGCAAGTGCCATTAGAAACAACAGCAACTAAAAAGCAATAATTACATTTGCTTTTGCAAAGAGGGATGACAACGTTTGGCAGTTAAATTTTCAATAAATAAGAAATAATATGTACAGTTGTTTATGAAAAATGGAAGCAGTTTTTCATTTTCCAATAGATAGTACTAAGTGCATTTGTTCCAATCGATAGTATTAAGTGCATAATTTGCGTTTTAATAATTTCACTATATTTTTTTAATAAAATTTATCATAAAAGATTTTTTGTAAAAAGATTTGAATAGCTAACACAGTGTGACATAACACTGTGAACATAAAGTGTTAATATTTATAGTATGATAACATTTGTCGATATTGTATGTACGTATGATACGATGATGTATGTATGATTGTATGTATTTATGTACGATGTTGTATGTATGCTAACATTTATTGAGTTTCTGGCCCTGTGGAAAAATTCGATAATCTTTACTGAAGTGCTTTGGTAATAATTTACTTAAAATTAACATCGAAATATGGTTTTATTATATGTGTTAAAATTCGGTAAATGGGGAAAAGTTTGATAATTCTATCACGATGCCTTAGAACATAGCATAAAACCCATTTATTCAATTAAATTTACTTTTTAATTTTGTACTTTTACTAATTGTGTGGTAAAAGGAAAAATAACTTTTAAAACCAGAATTTCCGGTAAACCGTTATCATATGATCGGAAAAATTTCTAAATGAACGGTTTAAATATTTCGAATTGTTTTTTAAAAGGAATGCGGTTTCCTTTTAGCAGAAACGTCGTTACCATACAGTACAGTAGTTTTATCACAATTGTTTTCTCCTTGCATTACTTTAAAATTTGAAATATAAATTTCATGACGAAAATAATTATGACACATAGAAAAAAAATATTTATTAAAAAAAAAATGTGGTTATATCCATCTTTTAGAAATGTTAATGAAAACTCTTAGTTATGCGTAATCAAAATTTGTCAGATGTTTGTATATTTAATAAAGCTTATCTCTCAGAAATTATGCTATTTCATATTCATGATAACGGAATTATAACAAGGCCCCCTTCTATAATGAAGGAAGTGACTAATATTATGCGGATGGTTATGGGTGTGGTCTTGTAATTCACCACGCAAAACAGTCATTGCTTCTTATTTGTTTTACCTTATACCAAAATATTTTGAAATTTATTTAGAAAAGCCAGAATAACTTAAATTTTCTCTTTTTTTAAAAAAAAGGAATGATGAGGTTGAAGAATACATTTCTGAATCCATCTGATGGCAGGAATTTGTATTATAGAAATCTCGTGTTTTTGTGACGAAATGATTCTCAAAATTAACAAAATACTGCTCAAGGATTACTGAATGATCAAAAGTGAGAATCTTATTTCTGAAAAAGCAGCAGTGTAAAAGAAAACAAAAAGTTTTGCATAAAAAAAAAATCTTCAATGCATTCATTTTACATTAGGGTCATTCCTGGTGATGTAAAACAAAATTTCAATTTTATTAGTTTATACATTTAAAAAAACTCAACAATCGAGTCTAAAACTATTAGAATTTAATTTTAAAATGCTTATATTTGAATACTTAACAAATCGCCTTTCTTTTAGTTTTAGTTTTGTTTCTTTCCTACAATTTCATGAAAAGATATGTTAAAATTAATTTTTAAATCACTAGAGGGCTCCGCCCCCTGCTCGCTGACGCTCGCCAACCCCCGGAGAATTGCTTCGCAATTCTTGCTTGGTTTGCTTCGCAAAACCAAGAATGCTTTGATTTCATATATTTCAATATTAAACTGAATATTAACTGTTATCATCGAAAAGAATTAATTTTCTTAAATGCAGAATAAGCAGTGTGTCAATATCAATGTCACTTTTTTTCGTTGACTACAGTTCCTTCTATGTCCTATTTGTTCTCTAAATGAGCCAAAATTGTCAGAAATTAACATCAATGTGCAGATATAATCTTAATATGAAACTTGTTTAAAAAAAATGATAATCACAATAATACAGACTTTGTCCCAAAGAAATGAATATATTTTTAACACATTTAATTCAATATATATATATATATATATATATATATATATATATATATATATATATATATATATATATATATATATATATATATATATATATATATATGCAAACACTATAATATTTTTCAATAAGCAATATTGTTAAGAACAGGGTAATTTTTTAAAAAAATATTTTAATAATATTCAGCAAAATAACTATAAATGAAAACATTAATTTTGCGGAATTAAAATAACAATGCACCAATAGCATTTTCTTTACGCTAAATACATTTATAAATTTGACATTATATATATATGTTATAATATTTCTCTATATACAATATTGTTAATGACAGGATCATCTTTAATAAATATTTTTTCTTCTATACTATGAAGTTTACGTTTTTCCCGCTTTCGATTAGCTTTCGCATTGAGTTGCGACTTTTTAGTAATGTTAGGTCTTTTCTTTTTAGGCATTACTTGTAAATAAACAAATCGAATTAAGATTTAAAACCAGATTAAACTTACGAATTAACGTTTTAGAAAACAAATAATCAGATTAATCAATATATCAATACGAAATAAGTTGAGATGTTGTAAAACTGAAGAATGAAATTCTAACTATTTTGTGATTGGTTGCATCTCTGAAAAAGAAAATTCAGACTTGTAAATCGCTTTTTTAAGCTTGCCGTTTTCAGACATGTGATTGGCTGTTGTGAACGGCGGTTATTCTTCATTATTAACTGCAAAATCGTGCTTTAAAACTAAAATAAATAAAAATTTAAAATTATGTAAAAGATTTGAATGCCCTAAATGTCTTCCCTGAAAGATTCTGAATGAATTGATTCCTTAATCTTAGATTTTCATCACGTAGTTAAAAAGTTTTTCAGGGGACAAAATTAACTGCAAAAACTTTTTTTTAGAATAGAGAGAAAATTCATCGACGTGAAATAGTTTCCATTTCCAGAAAGTTTTTAATCGCTGTATTTCTTAAAAAGAAAACGTACTTTAAAATGAGAAGGAAAAAAATCAGACGCATTTTCAAAATAGTTTGCTAACTTCTCATATAAAAACAAATTTTGATTATATTTTCAAGGGACAAAGAAGAAATAATTTATTGAAATTACTTAGTGAGTTATTTACTTAAACTGCTAGTCTAAATAATAGAAATGACCAACGAAAAAAAAAATTAATAAATAAATAAAAATTTTTATTGCATCTACAATGTTTATGCGTGCACCTACAATGTTTATGTGTTTTTAAATATTTAAAAAATGACTTTTCTTTTTATCACTCGATTGGCAACAAATCGCTAACTATTTTTATTGTTTTTCGAAAAAAACTTTCCTTTCAAAAACAACTCTTTCAAAACCAATTTTATATCAAGCCTTAGATTTGATATTGTATTTCTTTGATTTTTAAATATCGATGGAGATAATCTTCCAGGTGAGTACGAATCACTTCGCAGCTTTTATTTATTAATTTATTATTTTTTTTAATAAAAAATTACTTTTCATGAATCTGAAAAAATAAAATATCTTTTATTTCCAAACATTTGACTTGAGTAACAAAAATTTAATAGCATAAGTTGTTATATTTCGGAAAAAAAGTATTTTATACTTCTTTTCATGTTTTATTTATTAATTCATGCTTCAAACATTTTAAAGAAATATTTATAAATAAACATTCTATCAAGCTTACAGGTATTGAGAATGATATTTTTTTTGTAAAGAAACATGTTTACTTTACTAAAGATACGATTTGTTAAAAAGTAAAAAGAGAAAAAAAAAACTTTCGTTTACTTTCTTTTTATTTGTCAAAATACGACCTTGTTTACTTTGCTGAACAAGGAACTTTTTCCAAAAAATTATTTTCTTATCAAATTTACATAAACAATTTTCTTAATATTTTCAAGTCTAGTTTCAAGTGATAGAGCGTTCACCTCCCAATGAGGTGACTCAGGTTCGAATCTCAGTGGTTGATTCGAATTCTGCTCCATATAGTTTCGTATTCAGGGTTTTTTAACTGTACCAGTTGTAAACGGTTTAAATCGTAAACGTAAATAAATGTTCCTAAGCATAAACTTTATTGTTAATCGGATGGATTGTTAAGCTTTAAGTGATGATTTAGATTCACTTCTTAAGGTTGTCTTTAAAATAGTGTTGAATGGTTAGTCACACGTTAAACATTTATTTATAATTCTTTAATGTATTTTTATAGAAATAAAAACTTAGTTACGAAGGAAACATGTAGTTCTTCTTAAAATGGTTCAAGGTTGCGTTAAACGTTTAACGCTACATTTTTATTGGCCGGGAAATCACGTGGTAGGATCCAGTTTTCCCTCATTCATTTCCATATTGTTTCGGTTCTCACTAGCATAGTCCCGCAGTGGACTGATCGTTAAGACACGGTTCCCAGCAGATCACCGAAGTCCATCATCACTGGCTGCGGTCAGTGTGCGGGTGGGTGACCACTTGGATCAGTCTGCGTAGGGACCGAGGGTGTGCGGTTTTGGTCCTCGTTAAACTGTTCTACCTTAAAGTGCTCGACTTCGCGTGCAGGTCGTTGGGCTACCGAAGCAGGGGTGCCATCCCCTCTGCAGAGGATCAAAATTGTGATGGCATGTCTTCGGATCATCCTCAGGGATGTTTCCCAGACCGTCGCCAGTAGCCCATTGTGCAGCTCTAGTGCGACGTAAATTATCTACATCTACATCTACATCTCACTAGCATAAAAATAATAAAAGTCATGAAAGTATTGTTTTTCTATAAATATTTTTTAGTTTGTTTTGATACACATGTAATTTAATAGGGTAGAATTTTTTATTTTCAAATTTAGTGGATAACAATTGTAAAAAATGAGTGAAAACAATCCCACGGACAATGCGACGAATTTAAGGTTATGTCAAGGTACGTCTCTTGTGAATATCAATTGATTGTTAGGTTTTCTCTTTTGAAATTACATTATGACGCATACATTATTAATACAAATCCATTTTCCAGGGCGAGACGATGAGGCAACCACAAGCACTTCCACTGGTTCAAGTGGTCCACAAGGGAAAAATGCACAATATTACCGTGATTACAGAGCACGGAAGCGAGCGGATCAGGAAAAAGAGTTGTTAAATAGAACTAGTGATCCTTCTATGACTGCTGATTCTTCTACAATTAACGTCGCAGGTTACGAAGTGTTAACTTCTTCCGCGTGGAGGGACTCCACGCACTATTTTTTTTTTATATATACATTTGAGTTGTGTATTCGACTTGATTACAATTAAAGTTTGTATGCTGTACTAGATAATTTTGAAAGGTAACCAAACTGGTCGCCAAATGCGTCTTGTATAATAAAATTAAATAAAAAGCAATTTTCAAAAATTGTAATTGTCATGCCCTAGTACTGTAATATATATGTAATGTGCGTATAAGTTTAATATGCTGGCTGCTAAAAATAAGCCATGGCTTCTAGAACTTTAGAATTTTTGTCAATTTTGCTTTTGATGACATTTACCTGGGTGTTTATGAAATTCAAGTGTTTGCCACATTAGTTTCATCAATATCCAAAGCTTGAAAGAAAACTTCGTGCACTGTATCTTTGAGATAAAGTCGCAATTTTACCAAACCGTGGTTAATATATTTTTTAATAATGTTTAATTTTTTAAGATCATAAATGTTTCAGAAAAGCTGTAGAGGACGCATTTGACGTATTCAATTAAGAAACAATTTTCCACCACGGAAAACTCCTTATATTTATTTCCTGATAATTTTAAACATTTAAAAGCTTTTAAAAAAAGTATGTAGCTTCTGCTCTTTGTGTGTTTATTTTTAACGGAATGACAACATTTTGGATAAAAAGTGATCTAAAATGGAAATCTATAATTTCAATATTATTTTAAAAACTAGGAGTATTCAACCCCTATGATAGCTTCGTAATAATGTTTGGTACTTTATCATAAACAGATTGTTGAATCAAAATTAATTGAATAATAATAATTAAATTTACTATTTAGCTATTAATATTTAATTGAAAGGTACCAAATATTTTTTCCCGTATCACAGATTCACTTTCTTATTCCATTGTAATAAAATTATGAATTGCAACAATTTTACTTGGCTACCATTACAACTTCATCTACAAACTGGTGTTTCAATTTTTTTTTCTGACTATTCGTTGTTTTTTGATTATGGTAAATATTTCGTATCGAAAAGTTTATCTAGAAAAAGCATAAAAGTTTATTTTAAATTTTTAATTAACTTTTCGGAACCCGAAAACTTGATATCTCAACGACGAAATGTTTCATAAAATGAAATAACATGCAATTATTTTTTGTAATATATTAATAAAAAAAAAACAACACTTTAAATTTAATTTTATTGATTTTAACAATAATCAAATTAAAAAAAAGAATAAATATAGCGAATAATAATTAAAAGAGATGATAAATAAATATTATTTGTCTAAAAATCGTAAAATAAGGGATAAATAAATAATTTACAAATAAATTTCTTTATAACTTAATTAGTCTAATGTTAATAGCAATCAAAGATTTTTAGGTTGTTTTCCTTAATTGAAAATTTTATAATGTGATCGGCAAAAGAGAAATAACTGATTGCGACGAGAAGAGATTTTGAACCATTATCTTTTATGAAATTGAGAGAAATTTTATTAAGCATGCTAAAGCAGAATCGTAACATTACAAATCAATTTTGACATTAGCAAAATCAAACTCAAGGCTTTATAAGTAAAATAAGAGCAACGGTAATTAACTTTTAAAAAGAAATATATTTTTCTTACCGAAATAAACTGAATTCAAGATCCTTATAGAGCCAAGTGCAATTCATTTTACATGAAAAATCAAATAAATATACAAAAAAAGTAATTAATTTCCGGAGTGTTTTTTTTTTTCTAGACTCTTATGAAATCAAGACTCCATTGAAATTGTTTGTAAGAAAAGTAATGAAACATTTTAATTCAATCTTGCAATAAGCCTTTAGAGCAAGTAAAACGGGAAAAAGTAATTAATTTGCATCAGTATTTGGAATAAGTGCTCTTTGAAATTGTTTGGCTTTAAAAGAGTATAAATTAGCAAGAATAGTTTGATACTAAAAGTTTATTTTCGAAAATAGTCTGAGAAGTTAATTTACCGAACTTCAGAGAATTAAGTTTTTTTTATCATAAGTGATGTAAAATTATGTTACGATACTTTCCCGTCATTAACAAAACTATCTTAAGTTTGAAAAGCGTCCTGATTTTTATCAGGTGTTTTTTTAAAAAAAAGTAGAAATGTTTATTTTATATTATATTTCCGTTATTACAGTTCAAACAATGATTAGTAAGGATAGAAATTGCAGTATCAACTTAAAATTTTTTTTTTATTTCACGTTACATATATATCACACAATAAAAATAAATTTAGCCTGCATGCTTGTAGCGTGTAATCATTCACTGTAAAAAATTCTGGATCAAATTACAGTGAAAAGTAGCGGCATTCAAGGTCTCTGTAATTTTAGCGGGAAAAAAAAGAAAATCTGACGTATCGTATATTTTACAGAAATAATTATCATAAAAATACCAACTTACTCGAATTTAAGAAATATTTCTGTAAAATTATTGTATAATATTTTATAGTAAAAGTGAATTTTACTGTAAAATGAATTTTACAGTAAATTGGATTTTACTGTAAAATGGATTTTACCGAAAAATACATTTGACTGTAAAATGGATTATAATGATGATGCATCCAAATTACAGGCATTTTATACCGTAATTTGATTTGGAAATTTTTAAAGTAAAGAACAAATAATATGACTGATCAAAATTGGTTAAACTAAGAAAAGGCATTGCAATTCTGCCATTTGTGGTGTTGTGCTCAAATGTGCCTTTTTTAAAAGGAAATAAAATGTTTTCTCTAAACATTTTCTTATTATTTAAAATGGAGCTTTTTTGGCTCAGAGGATAGAACATCCGCATGCTAATGAAGTGACCCGGGTATGATCTCAGCGATAGTTGGTTGATTCGAATTCTAAAATCGGCTCGCACCGGCCACAGTGCTGACCTGAAATATCGTCAGTGGTAGACAGACCATGGGTTAGAGTCCCCTTATACTCGGGCTAACCGTGGAAGGTTTACATTGTTTCACTCTCCATGTGACGCAAATTCGGGTTAGTTCCAACAAAAAGTCCACCACGAAAGCAAATTTCTCCCTAATACTTAATCCAGGAATTCCCTGGTCTTCTGGATTGGGTTCAAAATTAGGTCAAGGCTGAGGTGTTGAACATTAGTAGCCGTAAACCCTAAATTGGGTCGGCAGTTCAATGATGGTACTATGGAATATACATAATTAAAAATTAAAATTTTATAGAACTTTGGAAAAAAATTGTTAGAACTTTTTTCTTTAATTATTTTTTTATTTTTAAATTGTACGCTTAGCTCTTTAATATCTTCATTTGAAAATTGTTGCCAATTAACAACTGAAGTTAAAATTGTCGAGTCCTTGGAATTCCGCACCTAGCATTACCTTGACGAAAGATGGCTGAATATCGAGTGACGTTAAAAGCATGAATTTAATGCTGTTGTTGACGTATGCCTGTTTAGACAGAAGGGGTGCGATCGTTCTTGTTTTTTCAGTGGCGCCATCTATGGCCAAGAATTCGACTTCTGCTACACCATACGTCACACCCGTTTATAGGGCGGACCCATTCATACATCCATTCATTCATTCACAGGTCGTAATTTTGACCAGAATCAGAGGACGATCGATCTCCAATCCAGTACCTCCAGAGGTATTGATTTGTTATGCTAACATGGATGACTTTTACGACTCGACAGATTTAACGTGCATCAGTCACTTTACTACACTGGGAGTCTTCGGCCGGCGGGGCTCAAACCCACGAACTCTCGGACATGGGCCCAGCGCCCTAGTGACCAGGCTATCCCGGCCCTTCATGAATTTTATCTTTAGGACAAATCAGTTTAAATTAAAAAATGTATAATTAAAGAATGAAATTAAAAATTGTTGTATCTTTTTTTTTTAATCCGCAAAATATTTCAATCTTCAAGCCTTTTTTGTTGTTTCAAGTTTTATGCAAATCGGGCATTATTAAATAATGATTGAGTGGGCGGAAGAACTATGGGTTTTCAACCATTCATAGCTAAATATCGAGTGATATTAAAATCATGAATTCAGCCGCAAGGGTTATTCAGTTAAAATAAAAAAAATAATAATTTTAAAACATTAATAATGAGAAAGGGAATTAAAAATTGTTCTATCTGTTATTCCCCTCAAAATGTTTCAATCTTCAAATGTTTTTTGTTGTTTCAAATTTTATGTAAATCGGGTTGCATAAACAACTAAGGATGCACTGCTGGTTTTCAATATTTCATACTCAGCTATCAATTGAAGTTAAAATCATAAATTTAGATTCAAGGACTAATCGGTTGAAATTAAAAATATTGATTGTAAGGCATGCATACTTAAAGAAGGAAATTAAAATTGTGAATTGTATCTGTTTTTGCAATCTTCAGAATGTCTTAATCTTAATTTTCTTTTTGTTTCAAGTTTTATGCAAATCAGGTGACATTAATAAATAATGAATGAGTGGATGGAAGAACTATGGGTTTTCAACTATTCATGCTCAAATATCGAATGACGCTAAAATTTAAATGACGTTAGAATTTAGCCGCAAGGGTTAATCAGTTGAAATCAAATAATTAATAGTAAAGTATGTATAATTAAAGAAAATTAGAATTTGTTTGTTGTATCTATTTTTTTTTTCCAGCGAAAAGTTTCAATAGTAAAACAACTTTTCTTTTATTGCAGATTTTAAACAAATCTTGTGACATGAATAACTAATGTTTGGGTGGAATGAATGACGATGGGTCATGAACCCTTCATGTCTGAATACCGAGTAACTTAAAATCGTGAATTTAGACGTGAAGGCTAATCAGTTAAAAATCAAAAATAAATAAATAAATAGTAGTAAGGCATACATAATTACAAGAGTGGGCAAAAATAAATAAATAAGCTAATTACCTTGAGTAACTTTCTTTCTAATGAGCGGATTTTCACCTATTAAGCCAAATGAACTGATTAGTTATTGCTAAGTTGCGAAATCAGACACAAAAACGCATTTTCTCAGAAAAAACATACTTTTTTTGAGTTATTATAATTTACATTTAAAATATAGGAGATGGCAGCAATTCGGGAAATATGATAAATATAGTTTGGTCAGGAGAGTGGATGAAAGTTTAGACCCATTAATGTTAATTTTACGTTTTCTGTCTTCCGCATTATCTCGAGTTTTTTTTAAGCAAATTTAAAATTTTAAGGATGCAATTATAAAATTCGTTTATCGACAGAAAATTTCATACGAAAAATAAATTTTTATAATTATTTATTACTTTTTATTATTATTTCATTTAATAATCAAAAACTCTAAGGTACACAAGCACGTAAATTTATACATCATTTAAAAGAATGTGATTTTGTTTGACAAAATACAAAATTTATTACAAAACACATGGCAAAATATAAATTTGATCAAATAGTTCCTGTTAATAGTTAATTGTTTAAAATTTGATTTCTAGGGAACCATTCGATCGATTTCGTACAAATGCGCAGTGAGCCATAAAAAAATACACTGTTTATAATGATATAATTTTTTTAATATTTTACAATGCAAATTTTTTTCCATATTTATTAAATTAAATAATACGAAATAATAAAAAAAAATAATAAAAATTATTTTTCCGACGGAATTCTTTCTTTTACTTCAGATGTGAGAAATTCAGTGAAAATACGTTTTTGTGTCTGATTTTATAACTTATCGTAACTTAATATATTCTGCACTGATTAATTAGCCTATTTGAGAGTCACCCATTCATACCATTCAGATTTTGTCCTAATACGAGAAATTCCGATCATTAGGTCAAAAGTCAATCAGGGTGCTTCGTTAACTACTGCCAATCAAAATAAATATTTCAAACTACCAACTAAAGTTAAAAATATTTCATTATCAAAGCTTTTGCAATGGAAGTCCTCCGTAGATGGAAACTTATAAAATCATGAGGTTTTTTGTCTGCAATGATTTTTCTTACACACCTTAAGTCAGAGAACCTTTTAATGGGGACGACGATTAAAATGTACATAAAATTTCGGAAAATGATTTACATCAATCTAATAAATGTAGAAAAATGTCTGTTGAAAAAAATTAATGTGGGACGTAGAGCAATTCGAGAACGTAGAAGCAAAATATCGTTCAAATGTAAAGTGCGGCTTTGAGGAGAACTCCTCCAGACTGAAAGTCTGGAGCTGTCTGCTGCTATAGTAACAAGCTAAAGCACATTTCTAATGGAGTGAAATTTATGAAAAAATGTGTCGATTGGTTTACTCATGACTACCTACGTTGAGATTAAGACAAAACTATTCGCTCTACACTCCTATTGGAAGTGACCTTTCCTCGTAACCATAGTACCCGCCACGACGCGAGACGTGTGTCTGGAGGAGTTCTCCTGAAAGTCGCACTATACTACAACCTTAGAATATTACTGAGTTGAATCATGAACCTTCTTTCTAAAACTTACTGTACCTTAATTTGTACGGAAATACGGTTCAATTGAGCACTTAATAAAATATTATGGATTAACTACACATTATGAAGCTATACATATTATGGGTATTGCATATATTATGATTCAACGTTAAATCGATTTTTCTGTGTTGTAATTTCTGTATTTATTGACATGCTAAAGTTTGCTCTCTTTATCATGGATTATAATATTTTAGAAGCAGAATTAGAAGCACAACTGTAATTGGGTACTTGTAATTTGAGCAGAAGTGAAGTGACTATGCCTAACCATGAGGTTCAAATCAGATTTAATTGGATACCTGTAAGCGATGTCAAGATTGTGTGTCGAACCTGATTGGCTTCTGAATCAATGAATGCAATTACCCATGATAATGTCACTTACAGGTATCCAATTATATGACTTGCATTTGTCTTACCATGCATTTGTCTTACAAAATGATGTTAAATAGAACTTTCTTCAACATTACAATATCAGATTATGGCTATATGATACAAGATGGTTATTAAATATGCATTTATAATGTAATATTTAAAAAAATATTTTCAGCGTTCTAAATTAGGATAAATCTCTTACTAAGCCGTTTTTTTAAAAATCCATGTTTATAAGTCTCAAAACAAATATCGTTAAAATTTCAATATTCTAACTATACTCAGAGATTTGAAGATTTCCGGTGACAAGTCTTCGGCCTTTTGCTCCCATAACATTGCTGTGGTGACATTGACGTTATTAGATTATCGTATTCGGCTCCAAAATATGGGACAGTCTCTTATCGACCAAGCACATTCGAATTGGTCATCTTCACAGGCGAACACTGTGGTCACTGGCATGTCACTTTAGATTTGTGACAGGAATTCGTAGACAACTCATGGCCCGTGTCAGACGAGTGAGGGATATTGACGTGGGTTGTGATATAAATTTTATGACTATGCATCGGGTCTCAAACTTAACTCGTCAGTTGAGATTTGATGGAAGTTCTTATCATGTCATGCATTTTATGTCAGAAATTTTATTTTCCTTTTGAGAATAATTTGTATGCGCCATTTCTTATGCATACAAGAAACCTGCTTAACAAAAATATAACAATTTAATTCTTTGTAATCAAACGTACTAAATGTGTCTTTGCGTTTAAGAATAAAAATAATTTTGTATAACGCTATATTATTGTCCTATAATAGCAAACCATGAACTAGCTAACCAGTGAATCAATGGACTAGTTTGTAAACAAATAAAAAAAAAGCTTAAGAACCTATTGTTTTTTTTAATCCCTGGGAATCAACCACGATTTGTTTTGAACAATGCTGTCATTTACATTGTTGTCAAACAAGGTATAATAAATTTCAAAAAACTGTTAAGAACTTTTTGTTACCGAAATGATTTACTCTTAATTCGTCTGTTTATGTTAATAATAATATAAGTTTATGTAATTTACGTTAATAATAAAATAAGTTTACGAAAGCATTTATAAAGTGCAGCAAACCTGGAATCTTTTTTTTAGTTTTTTTCCGGTAAAGACTTATTTTAGCTCACTTGCCAGAGGAAGTTATTGATTATGGTAATTTTGAATTATCGACTGTAATTTAACTCGAATAATAGCACTAGGACATATGATACTGAATACACTTAATTTTGATGGGATGAACTTCTGAAAACATGCTTTGCTTTATACAATAATGTTGACACTGGAAAAGGTATTAAATAGTTATGAAATGGATATATTTCCGCTTAATTAGTTGCGTAGATATAAAGATGTTAGTCAGAAGCTGAACTAGATCAGTGTTCCACTATCATTCAATAAATTTTCAGTTACAATTCCTATTGAACAATTCGTATTCCTATTGGTTGCATCTGTAATTGATTGATGACTGATGGATATCTAGTAGACAGGCAAGGGAAGCGGCGGCAGCTTAGACATCTCTATACAGTTTTATGCATTTTTTTTATTCGTTATGCTATGTTATTTGAATGATAAACGTGATCATGGCCGCATAGGTGGAATACGTCACCAAATCTATCTGATTTTATGATAAAATTTTTCGTCTAAGTTAATCTAAAACCACGAGTTTACTTTATATAGTTATGTTTTTAAAACGTGTTACTGTATAAAGTAAAATAATCTAAAATCAACGTTAATTGAAATAAAAATGTTTCATTCTGAGAAGCAAAATTAATGAAGAAATTAAACTAATTCGTTGAGTGTAAACATAGATAAACACCAATATTATTATTTTCGCCAATGATAGTTAATTTTGGTAAATTTGGTGGTAACTAATTGACGTAAAAAAATAAGTTACGCAGTAAGAGGTAAAATTAATGGAGAAATAATGTTAATTCACTTAAGAGAGCGTAACTATTATTGATATTGATGTCAATGATGATTAATTAATTTTGGTATTAGGTATTGATTTAAATAAAAAAATAAGCTATGAGCTAACACGCAAAATTAATGGAGAAAATGTACCTATTTGTTATGAGGAACCGTAAAAAGTCACCATACTATTAATGACATCAATGATGCTAAATTTTGGTAGTATCCATTTTATTTTATTTTATAACCGTCGTTGAACAGCCGACCCAATTTCATGGGTTTACGACTACTAATGTTAATGTCATGTTAATTCCGTAGCCTTGTAATTTTGAACCAATCCAGAAGACAAGGAAACTCCTGGATCAGTACCGCTAGAGGTATTGATTTGTTATGGGAACATGGAGGACTTTGAGACTCGACAGATTTAACTTGCATCAGTCACCATTTACTACACGGGGAGTCTTCGGTCGGCGAGGATCGAACCCACGACCTCTTGGACATGGGCCCAGCGCACTACCGACCAGGCTATCCCGGCCTTGGGTAGTATCCATTACTGCCATCATTGTAATTGGTACATTTTTAATAGATACCAAATATACTCTTATATAGGTGCAAAATTTTTATGAGTAAATTTGATGCCAGTTACATCTGCTCAAATACTGTAAATTTGTATGAAAATTTTTTTACAGCCCCTTGAAGATATGAGTACAGGAGAAAGTAACATTGCCACCAGCAAGATAATAATAAATACAGTTAATCTTCATACCGATAGGAAGGGCTACTAAATACGTGCTTTCCATTAATTTAATAACGTTAAGCCACCGAGAAGAGCAAAAAATAATTTTAAAAAAAATTATATTTATTTTAGCTTTATTATTTGCGTCTGTTACAGTTTTGTGCACAATTTTACAGCGTTGATAACTAATGATTTCTTAATGCTTATTTTTCACTTTGCAACGAAAAACGGGCATTTAACTAGAATAATATTTGCATGTTTCAGCAAACATCAAAGAAGAAGTAATTTTCTACTTAATGCAAATTCGTCAAACTGATGCAAAATCCTTTCCATAAAATAAAGCAATATTTTTATAATAATTTAACAACGTTAATGTCATCACAAACTAGACGTTTCAGTAAAAGACTTGGTACCCTTTCATCAGATGTAAATAAAAATGCAGATATGTTCTTAAATTTAATAGTGTATAAGTGTTATATATGTTCTTAAATAAATAGTGAGCAAATTCACAGAAATGGAATATCTCCATTAATGCTCTGGACCATCTTATGTTTGAACTGATTTCAATAAACAGCAACTTCGGTTCATCAATAAACAACATCTGTACCTAATTTGTGAATAGTTTTCCCTTTCTGCAATCCACGTATGTTCTAAACTGCAACGGAAAAGACTTGCCGCTCTTTCAATGATCGTTTTCAAGCAAGTTCATGGAAAACCGTCTTTTGAGGTAATCAATGCCTGAATAACCCTTTTAAATCCCTATCGAAGGATCCAGTAAACGTGGTCTGCTTGGCTATAGAGAAGTGTAGAAGAATGGATTTCGTTATCTGTGTTTGCTTTACCTCGCCACGTATACCGCCAATCTGAACAAATGTACTTAAACTCTACAAATGAGCTTTTAGCTGGTCCAATTTCCTCGACACGCTGCTTTGTAAAGTAAGCAGTGCTAGGTTTTGAGAGTATTCTTGTTTTATTGTAAAGAAACTCTGATCAACTTTTGTCTGAATTGTTTGGTAAAGAGCGAGGAGATGAATTCAAACAAGAGCTGAGTTTAATCAATTTAATGAAAAATATGACAGGGAGACATTTAAATTAATCACAATAAATTGTTACAATTTAAAATTTCACTTAAATTTATGATTCAGTTAAAAGAAAAGAATATCTGTAATTTTTCTAATGTAATATTGCAGGAAATATGATTATTATTATTATTTTTTTTGCATGGTTTGAGAAAGCATAATGTTTTAAGAATGTCTAAACTCTCGCCGTTATGGTTCCAAACTCCAGCCATTAACTGTAGGCAAGTTAAAACTGTCATTTATGCCCATCCATAATATTTCTGAAGAAATTTTATGTTTCAATACAGTTTTAGTTAAAAAGAATAACACACAAATCCATCGCAAATTGTGTTTATCTAATTTTTCAGAATTTTTTGTTGTTGTTGTTAAATGCGGGTTATTTGCTAAAGATTTTTATATTTACGCTTTAAAGATAAAAACTATCTTGAAGATATTATTCTAAAAAAAACACACAAATTAATTAATATTTTCAAATTATGCATAACATACTGTATGGGATAAATATTTGAACAAAAAAAAAAGCTTCTTAAATCCGCGATACAAGCTAACTGGCTAGAAGTATCAGTATATCCACCTAATGGAATGAATCTGACATCATAGTGTTGGGTTTGTTTCTCAGGATTTGGCTTGGTTCCCCTTTAGTGCCTATGGTAGGAAACATGAACTCCGAGATGTATGCGAGCATTAATAAAAATATTGCTCTCTCAATTCTATGGCTATATTTTAAGATAGCTTATTTCTTTTCCAGCAGGATAATAGCTTCGTTTACCCGTCGAAACTAGAGCATTTATGAAATGAGTGTCCGAAAACAGAGTCTCTATGTAAATCAGATAGAATACCTTCGTAAATTAGAACTCAGATTATGTATTCAATTCAAATCAAATATATTCACTGCCATTTTTAAGCTACCATCTAGGCTGGCTCGGTGACTTCGCCTCAAAATCATGCAATTCGATAAAATAGCTGTTTCTAAAACTTTTTTAATGAAGTTTTAAGTAAAAATACCGATTTAAGTGAACAACCAGTCTATAATGACGAGGCATGTTTTCTGGTCATGGGTTGCTATATGCAGTTCTCATTCCTTATGATGCGTGCACTTCTAATTGAGATCGCAGTGTAAATGTTGTAAAAAAGCAACTTAAAAGTAAGTGTAAAGGTTTGATGAACGTGCTTTCATATTGAACTAAAGGACATAATGAAATTAAAATCTGTTAAGATTATAAAGCAATATATTCTCGGAAATTTAAAAAAAAATTTGAATCACAATGTATAATAAATTTTTCCTCAAATTTAAAGAAGTGTTTAATCTTTTGTTTACGCTTAAGAGTATCAAAAATACAATTTAATGTGTAATCCAATACAAGAAGGCCAGTTTTGCCTACTAGTCTATGAAAAGAAACTGACAATTGGAAAAATTTGTTGCCACGTTGGCTAGTTTCACCTAATTATAGTGCAAATTTCTTCTTCTTTAACTTGAGTACTTAATTTCGTTATTCAATTTAAACGGGAAAATCGTTTGATTTAATCCTTTATTAATTAAGAAAATGAAGTTTATACCCAGGAAAAAGATAACATTTTCAAGAAGAAAGGAAAACGGCGATGGGGAAGACCTCCCATGTGATGGCTTAACGATATGTTGAGAAGGTCCTAAAGCAAATAGAAGTGAATGTGGGGAGAGCTATTTGGGCCAGACAAGGTCGCGTGAAAGAAAATTGGAGGTTTGATAAACTGTAGCGCTCAAGAAGAAGAATATGGTTCATGATAGTGATCTGATATGGTACCGATAAAGAATGGCTCATGATACCGACAGTTCAAAATAAATCTGATTTTTTTTTAAAATTTTTTTTTTTTGAGAATGCACTGAAAATGCAGGAATAATGCGGATTTTTGTGATTTAAAAGAATTCGATAGTTTTTAGACTGTTGAGATTTTTTGCTATCTCCGTCCTGTCTCTAATACTAATCATGTTCTGCTATTAATGACCTTGACTGTTGTGAAAAATGTTAGTTCCTTACTACTTTAAGGTCACACCAAATATACATCACACATATATTTATTATTTTTTAGGTTCTACTTATTGATGTTCATACGTAGAAATGTGAACCTTTGTGGTTCACTGTCGGCCCAAGTAGATTTCGACACTCAAAGTCTAAATAAATAGACTTTTTTCAAAGACTTTTGAACAACTTTTTGACCTTAAATACAGTGCTTATGTCTTAATAGTTAGTGTGAACACAGTAAAACATAAAGTATTTGTCAGTGCCGTGATTCACTTGTTTCATAAAAAAATATTACTTGTAAATTGATAATTTTTTTTCAGAGAATCTGCAGTTTTGACTCCCAAAAAACTTTTTTTTTTGTTGAAAAAATAAAACAAAACCGTGTCTAATCCGTGGTGTAGTTTTAATGTATATTCGAGAGGGGTTATCAGTTATCTCATCCTCTTTATTCTATTTATTATTTTTTAGATATACACACACAAATTTTAAGAGTGATATTTATCTTAGGATAATTATTCTCTTTATTCAGAAATATTGCATTGATCGTAACGAATGTGTCCTAATGAAGACCGTTTTCGCATTAAAAGTTCTTCTATTTTATTACTATTTTTTTCGTGTCTATATATATATACAGAGCAAAATAAATAAATACAAAAAAACCAGAAAAAAATTAAGAAAAACAATAAGTATCATTTATTGCGCATAAGCTGCAAGTAAATAGAACTCATAAGATATGTTAAAAATGAAGATAAAACAAAGGTAAATTCTGCTCTTCCTTTATATTTTATTTTCTGTTTTTACGTGTTATTTTTACTTATTATGTTTTATTTTATTTGTCGTAATTTTTGTAAAAAATTTTTGAGTGCTCCTCACACTATTGTATTGATATATTTTGCTTTGGCTATATTGATACAATATTAGAAAGCACTCTTTTTCGGATATAATCGTGTGGGCTGATGAAAAGATTATATCTTTTATTTTCCGGTTTTTTTAAAAAAACTTTATCTTTTTTTTTTTTTTTTTAATTAATTCTTTTTCTTTCCCCAGTTCTAGTTCTCAGTATCTTCATTTTGAACATATATATATATATATATATATATATATATATATATATATATATATATATATATATATATATATATATATATATAACTTTTTTATATCTATATCTCACTTACAATAGTTCATTAATAACGTAATGTTTAATTTAGGAGGGGGTTTTGTCCCCCAAACCCTCCCAAAAACTGCGCCATTGAGTCTAATAGTTCTACATAAAGTACATACCCGAAAAATTTCTCAAAATCAAAAATTTCGAGTCTCTAATTCTGCCTGACTCTAAAGTAAACTCGCTCTTAAATCACATAGTCACGTGGTAAAAAAAACTCCTTTTTCCTATTCTCTTACTTTCACTTTATGATGAGAAAAATCGGACTCGAAACAATTATGAGTTTTATTACATTATTTTCCTAAGATAGGAAACGCTGCACTTATTATAACGTTAAAAAATAATAGCTTGTTTTCCATTAGGTTTTTCACCATTTAGGAAAATTTATTGGTTTTCGTGAGTGAAGACCGTTATTACAGCAGTTTTTATCAGTGCTTTATAATGCTTAGATATTTTCAATAGATAATCGGCTACTAAAAATATATAGGTCCATTTGCATTTTAATAGTTTCCAATTTTTTAAAAATCGTTTATATTTTACCTACTGTATGACCGGAGAATTGCTTTAAAATAAAAAAAAAGGTTCATCGTTACAAAACTGTCATTAAAGTTATTACCTGATTAATAACTTCATTCGCTTCAAAAATATGTAAATATATAATAAATTTATGGATTTTTTAATCGAATGAAGTTTTTAATAAGATAATATCTTGTCCCTTCAGTTACTTTGGATTATTTATTTAAAATCATTTATGTTGCATGCATTCATGAATAAATATTCAAACTTATCAATATCTATGCATTTATTTATACTGCTCTTCGAACAAATTTTTAAGTTAGAACTTCCTAAAATTAAAAATAACTTTATTTTTGTCTTAATTACAATGAGTTAAATAATACGAAAATGGCGTAGCTTTAAGCGGTTGTAATTCATTTTATGTTCTTCAACTCTACTATGAAACAATGTTAAATCTATATTAAGAGTCATTTAAAAGAGTCATATATTAAGAGTCTTAGAGAGTTATTTTTATATAAGTATGAAAATTGAATAAAACAAAAATGAAAACCAGAAATTAAGTAAAATTAGTCAAATTTAAAAAAATTTAATAAAACCACTGACTACAAAAAGGCTACAGCGTGTTATCATAGCAGAGTGTTCCTGGTGAAGTACTGTTTGTGCTTACATGTGCATCATTAAAATTCGTTTGGTTTTATTTAAATTCTCACATTTTTATTTGAGTTATTTTTAGAGTCTATGAAATATGTTGAATCTATTTTATCAGCATTTAGTCACACTGACAAAGTTTTGTGGAGTGTCATGAGCTAAATTTAGAGCATTTTGAAAGATTACAATTAGAGTTTTTTGAAATTGTGCTTTTTCAATCTACTCTAAACCAAAATGAGAGAATTCGTTAAGAAATTATTTTTTTAAAATAAAATTTGTATAAAAAGTTAATAGTTTTCTTACGTAGTTTTAAAACATCTATGCGATACCTAAATTGCATAGATAAATAGAATAGTAAAATGTTTTTTTTTTTTTTTCACTTCATGTTCGTGAGTTTGGGAAGAATATAACCAGTAACGCTTCTAAGCAGATTAAATTCAAACTAAATTTGATTAATTGGATAAAAAAAAATTCTTACCGCATGTCGCTCAAGAGACACTGCAAAGAGTTTAATCCTTAAAAAATTCCTCTGTATTCACATATTCGTGTTTTTAGACATTTTGTTCTATCTGAAATACTTAGAATGGCAGAAATACCATTTTAAAGAAAAAATCAAAACCAATTTTGCAGCTTTCTTCGATGAGAGAAAGGGTCAAATTGAGAGAAATTTAAACATTATTTAGATGGACGTGAGGTAATGTTTCCCATAATTCCATGTTTTAAAGAACACTTTTTTTTAGTCAAATTGGAGTCAAATTGACCAAAATCAAATCGATATATCTAATATTTTACCATTTATGAAAGATTTTATGTCCAAAAAGCACAGTTTTGTATTTATATCTAATTACATTACCTATTAAGAACTGAGTCCAATATATATTTTTTAAACGAAATAGAATGCGACCTAAAGTTATAAGTTGATACAAGTTTATATATTTAATACTTTAGGAGTTGATATATTTAATACTTAAGTTATTATATTTAATACTTTAGAAGATATTAGAGTTCTGTGCAATAAGAGTAAAATCTTGTACTTGCATATTTACGAATAAAACCTCCATAAGCTATAAGTCAAATCGAATTAGTTTTTGTCATTGTCAATTCGTAATACTATACTGAGGAAACAATGCTTTGTTTTTAAGATAAAATATCGGACGTCTAAATATTATATTAGTATTAAACTCTCTGCTCTAATCATAATGAAACTTTTATAACTTTTGAACTATTTATCTTTTATATTTAGGATTGGATTTATCCGATTTAGTATTAAAATTACTTAAAAAATCTCCTGGTACTAATGCCAAATGTGTAATTTAAATCGAAATTTGTCACTTTTAACGAATACAGATTAAATAACTTAAAATATAATAAATTATTCATTCTAATGACTTAAATTTTGATCTCATCTCATTCAGCGTAAAAAAATACATAGGAAATTATCACCTATCTCCTGGTAAAGTTTTACCAGTTATTGGTTTTGAATGAGCGATTTTCTATTGATCTACGTATTTGAAATTCAAATCAAAGATTTGAGTTTTCTTCTGCTAAAATCGTTCAACACTGCTATTCATCTTTTGAACTTGACTTTTGGGAGTCATTTCATGTTTTGAAAATATTCTAATCATTTATATAATGAGTTTTCTAGCCACTCACCGTTTCCCAATTTTTAGAAATCTATTTTAATTGAATCTGATGCACCCTAGTGACACCAGCCAAATCCCCTCACACATGTTTCTTATCTCCCTTTTTATATTCTTGTTCAAACTTGTTTCTCTGCATTTATTATTTATTTATCTGCTTTACACTTGTTTGCATTTTTTTTTTCTCTGCATCATTGGTGCATAGACACTGAGGAAGGTTCATGTTCATAGAACTGAAACTACAATATGTCAATTTATGTACTTCCATTGGTACTTGCATTTAATCATGTTTTTTTGCGTAGGTCTACACAGCATAAAGAATACCCTATTCTTACTAGGTTATTTAAATATCTCAATATAAAATTCAACCATTTAATATGTCTAAGTTCCCTATTTGGTATTTTCTACAGTTTTAATTTGCTTCGGTGTTTCCTATTTGATCATTTTAAGCTACAAACCAACAAAACTTCTCATTGTTAATTCAAAAATACAACTTTACATATAGCCAAATATCACCATATAAAATTCAGCCATTAAATGTCTCTACGTTTCTTATTCGGTATTTTTAACAGTTTTAATTCGATTAAGTGCTTCCTATTTACTCCCTTCAAGATAAATTTAAACCAAAATTACTTTCCTTATCGCAAGTTCAACAATACAGTTTTAAACATAACAAAATATCACAATATAGAGTTCAACCATTCAATCTATCTATGTTCTCTATTCAGCATTGCTAATAGTTTTGATTAGATTCAGTATTTCTTTTTTGGTTTCTCAAAATTTAATTTGAACCAAAAAAATAATCTCCTTATCGTTCGTTCAACCATACAATTTTAAACATATCAAAACATCTCAATATAAAGTTCAACCATTCAATATGTCTGCTTTCCCTAATGTATTGGCAATAATTTTGATTTTCGACATTTCTTATTTGGTTCCAAAAAGCTAAATTTAAAGTAAAGTACTTTCCTCATCTTTAAGTCCAATAATACAATTTTAAACATATCAAAATGGTCCAATATTAAGTTCGCCCATTCAATATGTCTACGTTCCCTATTCGGCATTGAATACTAGCCTGATAAATGGCGACCGTAAAGAGCGAAATGAGGAGTCAATTTAAATGCAAAACGCTGAACCACCATCGACGTTCAACGCTGGAGGATCTATCTTCCAAAGGTTCAAAGGTAGAGAAAAGCTCAAAGGTTGTCTTCCTACTTCAAACGTAAACACGGCGTGGTAGGTCTTTTCTTCTGCTTTTTTTCCTTTGCTTTCACTGAAAATGACATACAAGAAAGGATTTTGAGATTTTACCATAACTACAAACCAGGCGGGCATTGATAGAAGATGAGAATTTAAAAGACCCTTATTAGGGGTAAATCGGGCAAATATGGAATGGAGGAATCAAAACTAGAAATAAGATTTTTTTTATAGGCAGGATTTCTTAATAACATATATGGGTTCAGAAAGGCAAAGTGTTGTGTTGAATAGTGAATGCGTTGGGATTTGCATCTATAAAGTTTGTTTATTTTTATATGATCATTGGAATATGTTAGTCATGAAGGTAGTCAAAAAGGACATTTGCACTTAAATTTGTCTTTTGCACTTGCAGTTTTTTGAATAATTTCCTTTTAAGTTTATAATTAATGTAGAATAAATCGGGCAAATATGGAATAGGGAATAAAACCTAGATATAAAATTTTAGATGCTGGATATCGTAATGACACATTGAGATATCCTAGGCTGTATTAAATTGTGAAAGTGTTGGGATTTGTATCTACAAAGTTTATTTATTTTTTATGTAATTATTGTAATATTTCAGTCACATGAAGTTAGTCAAAAATGACATTTGCACTTAAATTTGTCTTTTGGACTAGGATTTTTTTTCAATAATTCCATTTTAAGTTTCTAATTAATATGGAATAAATCGGGCAAATATTGAATAGGGTATAAAAATAAGAAATGAAATTTCAGAAATTCTTAATGACACATTCAGAATTCCTGGGTTGTATTGAATAATGTTTGCGTTGTGATAAGCATTAGTAAAATTGGTTTATTTTTATGTGATTATTGTTACATATTTGTCGTAAACTTTGTGAAAAGTCTATTTGTACTCAAATTCGAATTCAAAACTTTGTCATTCTTTTTTTCCTGCTTTAATTATAATTCTGGAATTAGTGAGTCAATTTTTTCTTTCTTAATTTAGCATCAGTATCACGGGAAAGGCTCGATACGGTTTTGTTTTTGACTGGTTTAGAATTATCAAGTTACGGACCAATTTGAATAACTTTTGACTTCATGAGTTAAATGTTCTAAGATGCAATCTCAATATCTAAAGAGTAATTTAATGTCTTTGTGATAAGCCTCTTTTAAAATACAAAGCAAGAAAAAAAGAAACCACACTTTATCTGAAAAAAAATAATATATTTTTCTAAATGCTGTGGATTATGAAAAGTAGTAGCAGCCTGAAAAATTGGTCAAATTAGTTTAATCAAGTGGTTTACATAGGGTATCTAATTAAACACCTCCAGGATAACCCTCTTTAAAGTTACAAATTAAGAAAAAAAGAAAACACCTCTTTTTCTGATAAAAATCACATTTTTTTTCTAAATGTACCGGATATTTTACTTTCCAATTATGAAAGGCAGTCAAAATCTGTAAAATTGCTCCCATTAGTTTAAACAAGTATTTTTTTTTTTTTACATAGGATATCTATTTAAACGTTTCTAGGATAATAGTTAAAAATTAAGAAAAACAGAAAACAACTCATTTTATGAAAGTGGTCATTCACCCACTTACTGACCACTTCCAACAGTGTTGCTTGACTTCAATGTGTGTGTTTTACTGTGTCAACTGTGTTTTACGTTCAGTCCACTACGGTGGTATTTTTGTAAACACATAATTACGAGGGTTGCTATTTATATTTCTGGCCTTGGCAACAGTAAGTGTTGCTAGGCGACCGCAGACGATTTTAATCGAAAGTTTGATATTTTTAAACATAAATTCAGCGGACGATTTACCATTATAGCTTCATTTGTGTTGTTGACAGTAAATTGAAAAGTTCTTCTCTTTCAAAAAATGGAATTGAATCGTGAACATTTTCGTGCCATTATTTTTCATAACTTTCGACGTGGATTGTCAAGACAAGAATGCTTCGATGAACTTAATTCTTTATTCAGCGATAAAGCGCCATCCTACAGCACTGTAAAAAATTGGTATGACGAATTTAATCGTGGTCGATGTTCGATCCAGGACGAATCCCGTGCAGGTCGTCCAAAATCCGTTGTTGTGCCAGAAAAGATCGATGCTGTCCGTGAACTGATAAAGCAAGATCGTCATGTGACATACCGTGAGATAGAGGCGTCTTTGGACATTAGTATGACTAGCATCAATAAAATATTGCATGAACATTTGAGCGTAAAAATTTTTTTTTTCGCGTTGGATCCCGCATAATCTGACAAACGCTCAAAAAAAGGCTCGTGTCGATTGGTGCAAGGAAATGTTGGAAAAATACGTTCAAGGTACATCAAAGGCTGTGTATAACATCTACACAGGTGACGAATCATGGATCTATGCATACGAGCCGGAAACAAAACAGCAATCAACTGTATGGGTCTTCCAAGACGAGGCAAAACCAACAAAAGTTGTTCGAGGAAGAAGCACATCGAAACAAATGATTGCCTGTTTCTTCGGCATTAACGGTCATGTGGCAACAGTGGCGTTAGAGCAACGCAGGACGGTCAATTCTGAATGGTACACGACCATTTGTTTGCCAGAAGTCATCGGAGAAATTCGAAAAAAGCAGAAGAACAGGCGAATCATTCTTCATCATGACAATGCGAGCTCTCACACATCGACTCAAACAAAGGCATTTCTGACGGATCGAAAGATCGAACTGATGGGTCATCCACCGTACATCCCTGATTTGGCACCCAATGACTTCTTCTTATTCCCATACATCAAAAATAAATTACGTGGACAACGATTTTCGACCCCCGAAGAAGCGGTTGATGCATTCAAAACGCATGTTTTGGAGTTACCTCAATCGGACTGGAAAAAGTGCTTTGAAAATTGGTTCAAACGCATGCAAAAGTGTATTGATCATCATGGAGAATATTTTGAAAAACAATAAAACCAATTTCGATCCTATATATTTGTTTCTTCATTATTAGGCCAGAAATATAAATAGCAACCCTCGTATAACTAGAGGGAGTCAATATATATATATATATATATATATATATATATATATATATATATATATATATATATATATATATATATATATATATATATATATATATATATATATATTTACCCCTAGGGCCCCTACTTGTGCCTAAAACTATAAAAAATGGCGACTAATAGAGAGCAAAAAGTCTATTAAAACATATCAAAATTAACGAATTTTCTAGCTTATTTTTTTCAGTTACTATTTAAAGTGAATGCGAGGAATAATGTCGCTTTAAATATGTATGATTTGCAATGTAAGTGGTGGTAGTTACTATTGAATAATTAAATCAAATAAATAACTAAAAATCAATTATGTTTCTACCACTTTTTTCATTTTTAGACGCACTTGGGAGCCTTTATATATTCATTTATATGTATTAAGCAAAAAAGTAATTCTTATATAAAAATGTAAACTTATGAGAAAAGATTTTTCTAAAATAGTTTAGATTATTGATTAGGTTTTTCACCTCATAGTTAATTTTTTTTAAAAAAAGAAAACTTAACTATAAATTCTACACAGATAAATTATATAACTAAAAGCAAATCAATGTCTAGAAAGAGAGAATAAATAATTTCAGCATGAGTCAATTTTCAGTTTCGTTTCTATTAATCATTGAGAAATATTGCAATTTTGTAGCTGCCGCTACTAAGTTATACTTGCTATGAAAAGCTTAAAAAAATTACCAGACACATTAATTTAGCTTCAAACAAAACTACCACAACCGGTTGAATCCACAAAAGCAAAGATGGACCAATAGAGTTAAAAGCTGGTGTTGAGGTCAGTCTTCTTAAATTCGAGATTGACCTCAGTGGTGATTTGTCTTCGTTCAAAAGTGCTTTTGACACTTTATGTCTGATGATTCTTTACTTTTTCTATCTAAAAAAACCCCCCTACAAAGATATTTTTTAACCTTTTTTTTTAACTAAGCATCGAATCTCTTTCTTAATCTCTTCTTTTGGTTTGTTTGATGTACCCTTAAGTCCGCAAACACTTTTATATTGACGCCTGTTTACAGAAACCCGAAACGAATGGGGCTTCAAGAAGCTGAAGAGCTCAGCTTTTCATTTCAGCTTAAGACTAGATGTTGCCGTTATTGTAATAGTCATCCAGAGGAATTTTATTTTCATCTTGGTTGTATTTTTGTGTGTGTGTGTGTTTTTTATGGAATGCAATAACCTTTTTTCTGTATTTCCTTATTGCTTTGTTGTAAGGAAACGCCCTAAGATGTTTATACTAATAATGTGAGAAAGAAAAAACCTTACATTCGTTTGGGGTAGTTGGAATAAAATAACAAATTATTAGTTGTAAGCTTACGATGGTCATAAGGCTTTATTTATAAATATTTTATTAAAAATATAAAAATAAATTTATATAAGACTACTTGGGATAGGAAATACCAAACAATTCCAAATTTATACTTTTACCATGCTCTTTTTTTTAGTTAAAGGATATAATATTAAGTTAAAACAAAAATATTTATAATGTTTCTCCATAACTAAGACGATTTACATAAAAATAAGGAATTCGAAATCTTTGTCTTACCCTGGGATGTATTAACATACAAATCATAATTGGAGCTCTTTTCCTTTACGAGTCTTCCGTTAGTGGGAGCTCGTTCACAATTATATAAAACTATGAATAAATTATCAGAAATTCTTCTACACTTAAGTACAGCATCGGTATAGAAGTATTTGAAAAAGTATATTTAAAAACAATCATTTGTACTTACATTTACCAGCTGATATTTCATTCGATTACATTAAAAATTGAATATTATATTATATTATAGTATAGTATAGTATAGTATAGTATAGTATAGTATAGTATAGTATAGTATAGTATAGTATAGTATAGTATAGTATAGTATAGTATAGTATAGTATATTATATTATATTATATTATATTATATTATATTATATTATATTATATTATATTATATTATATTATATTATATTATATTATATTATATTATATTATTAGTTCATGCAAGTCTTATAATTGCTAAAAAAATTAAAAGCATGCCCACAACATCCCATTTTGAGTTAGAGGGTCATGGAAGGTAAGACTTCACAATTTCGTAACAAACAGTATTTTGGTGACTATGGGGTCAGTATTGCATACCGTTCTTATTTAGTTCTCAGGCAAGATGATACCCCACCGATCTGATGCAAGGTTGGCTTCAAGTGAGGATAGAAACGCACTACTTTTCAATCATATTTCAGTACATTAACCTCAGTTCCATTATAAATAGTAATATAATGCATATAAAATATTGTTAGTAGCATTTAGATATCTCAATGAGAAAAAAATATTAAATTGATTAAATTTTTAAAACTGTATCAAAGTAAGAATGAATTTGTATTAAGCAAAATTTATTAATTGAATTTGATCAAAAACTATTACAGTTGTCATGTAACTCAAATATGAAAAGCAGCTTCAGAAGGTTGATTATTTCCAGAGAACATAAAAATAATGTGAAAAGTTTGACGTCAGCGTAGAGGAATGACTGTTTTTGGGAGAACTTGGAATGAATTAAAAATAGAGAGTTTGATACTACAAGAATCAAAATTGCTTAAACTGCGCTAAACTTAAATTACATTTCTAACTCTAGGTAAGCTCATAAAACAGTACCCTAAACTATGTCTGGTTTTTAAAAAACAAAACATTTCGTGCACTTTATAATAGAATACTTGTTTATATAAAACAAGTAAATTGAAAAAATTTTATTAGATTACATATAAGTTTTTTGCAAGTTTAATCCTCAATAGTTAAAAAAAAATTAGGTATTATTGCTACAGTGCGTTGTGGGACAGAGAATCATGGAGGTTAAAACTCTGCAATTTTGAGATAAACAGAGTGACAACGTGTTGGTGGCAATGTGGTAAGGGTTGCTCCCTGACTACCTTTACTTCCAGACAAGCTGCCATTGGCTTTAACCCGAAGGAAACCTATTTCTTTACATGGACAGTTCAGTAACTTAACAACTGTAACATCATTTAAATAATAATAAAATTATATTAAATATTATTATTAATATTTAGATGTCTCCATGAGCGAAAAATATTTAAATAATTACTCTATTAAACTTTAGAATTCTACCAATAACTATTATTATTCTCGTGTAACTTAAATAAGAAAATCAGTTTTATGAGGTTGGTTATTTCCTGAGGATATAATAATAATGTGAGAAATTTGACGTCGGCGTAGAGGAATGGCTGTTTTGGGAGAACTTGAAACGGATTAAAAGTAGTTGCTTATGACGGCAGATATTTCATCGTAATAGACAGTTCCAAATCCCTTGAAGCAGTTGATGATGTATGTAGGCATTTACAGTATCATCAAATTTGCGCAAAACTGGCTGAAGAATTTTATTTCTGGCGAATTTCTGTCTTTTCAAAGTAAAGAAAGTTGTATAAAGTTGGCGGCTTGCAGCTGACTCGTTTCCTGAGTCGGAAATCTATTGCTGACAAATGTGCCAAATCCATTTTCTAGTAATTTCAAAAATACACTGAATAGATAGTAAGACAAACAAAATAAAATTTTTGCGTTTTAATTTTCATTTAAAATTAAAGGTTTTCATTACTAATTAATTGAAATTTTCAGATGGTTTTTGGATTTCAAAAGTGTTTTGTATATTTTATTGATTTTAAAACTGTTTAAAATAACAAGCTAGGGCTTGTTGTTATAAGACTTGCTGTTTGTACACATCAAAAATTAATTTCGAATTGCACGAAAAACGTTATGTGAAATGATTTGATGCAATTAAAAAGAAATTAAAAAAACAACAACTTATATTTTAGAAGAGGTTATTATTTATTTATTATTTTTATTTATTCATCATTTTTATTATTATTAAAATTACTTTTTGCTATTTTCTAATGTGATAGGCTTATTTTGTGTTGCTTTTAAACTCGTCTAAAACTTACAAGTTTAGAAATTGTTACTATAAAACTAGCTGTGCATTTGTATCTATTTTAGCATTTTTTTTTTATCGCATGCAAAAGAATATGCTAAATTTAATTTCCAAGATTAAAAATCTCGTATGAGTGACGCAGAAATCATCTGTGTGATATGCTACAGTTGTGCAGAATGCACAATTTACGATAAAAATTAGGTGGTATTATTTTATTTTATAGCCGTCGTTCAACAGCTGGCCCAATTTCCAGTTTACTATTATCAATGTTCATCTCAGCAGTTTTATAATTTTGTACCAAATCTCAGAAGACAAGAGAATTCCTGGATCAAGTATTGGGAGAAATTTGGTCATTGCGGAGGACATTTTGATTGAACTAACCCGCATTTGCGTTACATGGTGAGGAAAACCACTTCCTTAACTTGATGGTAAAGGGATTCTAACCCATGGCCAGCTCATCACTGAGGATACTTTATGTCAGCACTGTGGTCGGTAAGATTCGATTACGGAATTCGTATCGACAAGCGATCTCTGGAATTCTAACCTGGACGATAACATTTGGAGACGGGTGCTTAATCCCTTGAACCGCTACAACTCGGTTTAGGTGGTTTGGCAGTTTAAGAGCATGGTACGGAGGTTATATGATTACTGTCACTATCTGAATTACGATCAAAATTGCTGCAATATGGCGCACGCAAGTGGCTGCATTGCTTTTGGATCATCATTAAAGATTTATTCCAAATGGTAGACAATAGCTAATTAGTGTAACTCTAGTGCAATTACTACTGAGCCTAAAAAAAAAAACCTTCCGTGATGCACTAAAGGGAAATTTTCCGGTAGCAATCAACAAAATACTTTTTGTTCAACTCTAAAATGCTAAAAATTATAATATTAAAAATTATAATATTAAAAATTTTAACAATAAAAATTATAATATTAAAAATTATAATATTAAAAATTATAATAATAAAAATTATAATATTACAAATTTTAACAATAAAAATTATAATATTAAAAATTATAATAATAAAAATTATAATATTAAAAATTACAATGTTAAAAATTATAATAAAAAAAATTACAATAATAAAAATTATAATATTAAAAATTATAACATTAAAAATTATAATAATAAAAATTATAATATAAAAAAATTATAATATTAAAAATTATAACACTAAAAATTATAATATTAAAATTTATAATAATAAAAATTATAACATTAAAAATTATAACACTAAAAATTATAACACTAAAAATTATAACAATAAAAATTATAACATTAAAAATTATAATATTAAAAATTATAATATTAAAAATTATAATAATGCAAAATATTCCTATCTTTAATTCACAACATATATTCAATTTATATTTTATCTTGTTTCTTTTATTAAAAGATTACATTTGCTTTTCAACATAGAAACTAACATAGAGTAGAAAATCTGCTGATATCTGTTTCAGATATATTCACGCAAACTTAATATATGTTATCTGATAGAACAGATGTTACAGAATGAGTATTAAGGAATAATAGAATACAGATAGTATTGTCGGAAGAATCCGAATATAGAAGATAATAAGAACGGGAATAAATAAGTTTTTGTTTGCTTTGTATTCTGACAAAAAGTACTGTATCTGGAAATGAAGATTTTAAATACGTAAACAAGATAGAATAAGCTATTTTTTCTTGAAATAGACATTTATCTTTAGTTATTCTAGATTTCAAACATGGTTTTAAATACATTGTCGAGCTGTCTGCTAAAATAACTATGCCTCTATAGACCATACAACTAAAAAGACTGTTTTCTAACCATTTTGTGTATTCTCATTGGGCAGATAAATCACATATTATAATGAATATAAGCAAAATGAATATAAGCTAAGAAAGTCTCGAATATTTCCCAGTATGAAATTAATGTTATAACTCATATTTATAATGTTATAACTTATTAATGTTATAACTTATATTTTGTTGGGAATATAATGTTATAATCATCTGTATATCTTTTTAATTTGTGTTTATTTACGATACTTGTCGGTAACACTTATTTCTCCTTCCTTCTAAATATTATTCTTTTTTACCATTATGATTTTGATTATTATTCAAAATTAAAAGCTTAAAGTTATTAAGTGTTGTAAGGATTGCGAACAAAGAGCAGAAAACTATTTTCAATGATTTTTTTCATGAGGTAAATTCCTCAAAATCTCTCCCCCTGCTTCAATTGTTTCTATTTTAGAACTTTTACTTATCTATACCCTAAAAAGAAATTAAGTTGTCAAAATAGGTCTTTCTGACCACCCGGACAGGTCCCGAAACTCTAGTAAAGAAGTTGGGAAGATTCACATGAAGAAGGCTTTCGAAATCTCTCCCCTTATCCGACTTCATAATTGAATTTAAATATTTTTTTTGTTAAGTTATTTTGGAAGGATAAAAAAGAAGACGTAGAAACTGGAATAAGTAGAAAATAAGTAAAAAAAATGGATAAAAATCACAAAAACGACCCTTTTTTACAGTTTTTCCCCTTACAAATCTCTCCCAAAACTTTTATGTTCGAAACATTTCACTTCATTAAGAATAATTTACCCGTTAAATTTCTTAAGACATTTTATAAGTAAAATGATCCTTTACTTCTTTCCAAATAAAATTGATGGCCATATAATTATTAAAATGTTATAAACAAAAAGAGTTCATTCTCAGAAAACAGTCAGTCATATTAAGAAAACGGGGATCACATTCGAATTTTAAAAGTTATTTTACGCTAAATTTATCAAGAATCCAGAGTTAATTATTAAACAAATTCAGATCATTTATTCTGTTTTGATCATCACATCAAAATGTTTAAGCATTTTTAAGGCCATTCTTATGTGTTTTTTTCGTTCTTTAATAATCAACGTGTGAAAAAATTAGATCATAAAACAAATTTGAATTTATAAGGCATTTTTTTCGGTAATTTAGAATTTAATTTTAGCTATTGAATATGAGTTTTGAAATTTAATCTATATCTGAATCTCCATGTTTTACGTCGCCACTACACTCTCCATGTTCTGGCAATTCACTTTTTTAACGAACAATTATTAGAAAATTTAATGATTTTCTTAGAACTTCAACTTTTAGATATAGTAATTTATAAAATCTAAAAATATTAATATGACCAATAGTTCAAAACGTTTTATACCCTTAAAATTATTAGCAATATCAAAAACTCGTGTACATAGAAGTACTATGTTCTGCACATTATTTATTTATTTTGTTTATATATATTGTTATTTTTTTTTGTAACAATAATTAGGGATTATTAGGGATATAGCTTACAATTATTCGGGATTTTTCATGATTTTTTTAGAAGTTAACAGAAGAGGAAAGCTTATGAATTTACAAAATTTAAGAATATTATAAAAATATAAAAATGATTAATAACACTGGGGTTATTTTTTTTTTTTGTTGCATAAAATTTTTGAACGGATAATAGATAATTTGTCCTCGCTGATTTCAAATCTATAATCAGCTTATCTCTGAAAGCTACAGTGTTTATGCAATTTATTATATTCCTACCCAAGAGTATTTAAAATTCCATTGAGTAAATACTGAGTGTCCCCTCTTCTCTGGTACGTTATGAGTGGTAGGAAGAAGACGATAATACATTTCATTTCATGATGCGACACGTCTTTTTGTCAGTAATGTCATGAAACATGTCATCTTTTCAAAAGAGTATAAAAATGTATACAACTGTTGTTTCAACAGCATAATCTTTATAATCTGTACATTCAGACAAATATAAACTAAACTTAAAAAAAAAAAAAAAAATTTTTAAAAAAAATGAATAGGTATCCAAACAAACCTAATTTCAGATTTGAAATCCCCACGAACGATCTAGCTAAGGTCAAGCACTTGTATAAATGCAGCCTAAATTTGTTCCTTAGCAGTAATTAAAACGTTGCCTTCCGAATTATTAGTAATATTATTTTATGTGTAAATGAGATGTTTTTTTATTTTTTGAAAAATCTCAAATAATTTTTCATAAGTTTTAATTATTTTGTGAAAAAAACATAAAATTTTAGAATAGAATAAATTTTATATAAAAAAAAAAAAAAATTACTAAAAGCAGCTAAATTAGAAATGAGAAAATTTGCATTTTTTTAAGCTTTTGTCGTAGGCACTAGGATAATATATGGTATAGTTTAGAAAATTAAAAAAAATATATTATTATTAATTTTGTTACGCCATCCTTCATAATTATTATCAGTATGGAAAAGTCATATACATGAAAAGTCTTTTTTGAAAAATCTCAAATCATTTTTCACAAATTTGAATTACTCCATGGAAAAAATATAAAATTAGAAAATAAAAACTAAATTCATTACTTTTTTTTTATTAAAAGCAAGTTTTTAAATTGAAAGAGATAAAATATGAATAATATTTTTTTCTTCGTTTCTTATATGCGCAATGGTATTATGTACATGTGATGCACGAAAAAATAAAAAAAATGATTTTGAAATACACGAATTCCTTTCATGTATGAGCTTGTGTCATGGGACTTTGATATTAGGCTATTTGCTAGTCAAATAAACTTCTGAAATAGAAAATTTCGAGTCATACTGAATCAGTTATATATTGAAAAATATTTGTATCTGCAGCATATTTTTCTCTTCACGGTTGAGTATTTTTTAAAAGAAAATAGTCTTGTGAGGTGTTTTACTATACTAGACTACCTACAACAAGTTAGAAGTTACAGAAAATGTTTTATTCGAAATGTATTATAATTTAGGATAATATTAAACTAGAACTAAACAAATGACTTAAGTTACTATTAAGTAACACTGATTTATACACAATGTATATTTTTATTTTCACAGATGATTATTAAACGATTATTCGAAATGAATTTTTAATTGTATATACCATGTACCAAAGTTTTTTTTAAATGACTTGTGTACAATGATGGGCTGAAAAAGAGTCAGAACTGTCAGAATATGGTAAAACTTACTGTGTTTCTGGCTCTATGGAAACAAAAAAAAGATGTGTAATTTTTGCTGAAGCGCTTCAGTAGAAATTAGCTTTATGGTTTTGTAATTTACTAACTTTCTGGTTTTATAATATGTGATGAAATTTAGTCAATGTGGTAAAATTCGATACTTTTATCATGATGCCATAGAGTATGACATAAAATTCATTTATTCGAAAAAATTTAATTCCCTTGTTTTCTACTTGTGTATTAATGAGAATTACTGTTTTGAAAACCAGAATTTCTGGTGAATCGTCAGCATATGAAATAAAAAAGTAGGGTAAACCAACCAGTGAAGGAACACACCCCAGTGAAAGAACACTTCATAGATATTTTTTAAAAATAAGATTTTAAACGTTTTTACTTATATGGATTGGCAACAGTAGCTTACTACCTAACAATAGGATGTCATCTAACAATGCATTGGGTTATCAGGTTATAGAGTCTTCCCTGGAAAAATTTTTGAATTTGTTAGTATCTATTCAACACCTTGTTTCTGTGACAAAATAAAAGGTCAATGTTTGCAGTTATCCGTTTAAAGTACAATTAATTGCATATAATAATGCTTTTTTCTCATTGTGAAAAAGAGAATTCAAAATATAGTTATTGAAGTTATGTTTTATTTATTTTAATCATAATAACATAAGCAAGTACTGGGTTTAGGGGGTGTTTATTAACTGGATTATTAAACGATGTAAAACCAATGAATGAATAACCAATAAAACAAATTCCAACCAGTGAAGAAACAGGCATGTTCCTTCACTGGAAATAGATTTCCCAGTGAATGAACAGTATGGGTGAAATATGATTTTACATGGATAATTAGTAGTTCTGCGATATCGAGGACACCTAAAATTCAGATAAATGTTGTATGAATAGTTCCTAAAACAATTTAATTTCAAAATGCTAATTTAATTGCTAAATTTATGTAGAGAATTATAATTTATTTATTATTTATCTTTATAAATGTAGTGGTTAGTTACATCATACGTTAGACACTTTAATAAACTATGTTTACTGATAGAAAACTAACTAAATATCATAATAAAAGCTTGAATAGAACATTTCTTTGCTGGCTTTTGTGCCAATAATGAGCTAGATTATTATATTATTACGGTCTTTAACGTCTTGACGGAAACTGGTAGGAAAAATCCATTTAAAGACAATCATCCAGGTGAAAAATGGGTGAAGTATTTTTAAGACGACATCCACCGATAACTCAGTGCAATGCGAAGATAATTTCAAAAGGAAAAACTTCCCTTAAAGAGAATTAATATTCGAAAGACTGGTTTGAAGAACTTTAGAGGACTCTTTAGGAGGGAAGTAGCCCTGCCATCCTTTTAGAAAGTGATTACATTAGCAATGCGAACGAAGCGGGAGTTGAATACTGCCCCTAAACGGGAAAAATGTTTGGCCCTATAAATTATAAGGATTTATATTCTATAGTACCTAGGAAAGAAAAAGAAGGAACAACAGTTTTGGCCAATATTTTAGCTAATGGAAAAAAAGTACCTCCATTGGTAGTTTTTCCCTACTGACGAATTCTTTGAGGTATTACGAATCAGTTATTGCAATATATTTCACTGAAAAAAGCTATTCATGAAGTGAATCGATGACCGCAGCAAATTTTACAAATATATTGTAAATGTTTCTACCCATGGCTAATTGAAAATGCTATCAAATTTCCTATTTTGCTTCTTCTGGATAGGTACAAATCTCATATCAATTTGAAACTGAGCAAGTTTTGTTCATCAAAACAAATTCTCTGGTTTAACTTTCAACCTAATTCATGGAAATCTCCCGTTAGATCTTAAAAACATAATAACTGTGTAAAACAATATGTCGAGGGAATTTTATATTCATTTTTAAATAAGATTTTGAGGCATGAACTGATGAAGTTAAAATGCTTTTATGAAATGTGGTATTTTTCCATTCGATGCTGAAAACGTTGATTTAACAAATGCATGCAAGACAGACACTAGGAGTTAATAAGCAAGACAGCACATCAACAAAACACATATTTCGAGAATAACGATGCACTATTTCTTCAGAAGCTCGAGAAGAAAATCTCACAAGTTATATTGTAAATTTTTAAAGGAACGTTGACAGAAGAGTTTAATCTCCCAAATATCCAATAGCCTGTGCTTTTCTCAATATGGAAGAATTTATTGCAAAAAAAAATTTGGTTAAGTTAAATTTTGGCACTGAAGCTAATACAACTAACATTGATGATGGAAGTATCTTGAAAATTGAACTTGAAGTATCTTAGTTGCAAAAACAATTGGTTCCATAGATAAATGGTAGGTACTGCTGAAGACCCACTAAATATAAGTAAATGAGAGGTGGATTTTACTCTAACTTCGAAACTCCTTTTTCTCATTCATCCAGTGAGGAATTCTAAAAATGGTACTGGAAAATCAAAAGAAATTTCGAAGATACATTTACTTTGGCCAAAAATTTGGAAAAAAAAGGATCCCAAATATATAGGGGGTACTCGCAATCTGGGACCAGTTAATGTTAATTTTACTCTTTGCGCTTTTTTCCATATCTAGAGAGTGAGCTAAAGAATTTTTGCACGAAATTATAAAATTCGTGTTTCCAAACATAATTCATGAAAAAAAAATAATAAATATTTATTATTTTTTATTATTTTATTTAATAATAGCTTTAGCTCTTAAGATATTCGAACTGCAAGGTATAAAATCTTTTACATCATTTTAAAGATGTAACTTTGCAAGGAAAAATACAAAATTCACGCGAAATTGGTTTAATTCTGAGAAATAGAATTTCAAATGTACGACATTTTTGAAATTTGATTTCTCAGAAACTATTCAACCGATTTTGCTCCAATATTGTATTTTCACATGCAAAATTCCGTACTTTAAAATTATGTAAAAAATTGTATACCTAACAATTTAAAATTGAAATTGCACAATTATGCACTCGAACGATACATTTATTAATACCAAACTTGACCTTGAAACCTTAATCACCCTAGCTGTAGAGAGATGTCAAGTCAAGTTTGGTGTCATTAAATAGATTATATCAAACTCTTGAACACATCTATTTTTATTTTCCGAATTTTTCTTGAGATATCTCCTTTTTAATTTATCTGCACACTATTTTCATTTGGCAAGTACAAAATCAACCTAAACCTCTGTAGAACAACTTAGCTTTCTTTCTGGAAAATCCAAATCTTCAACTACAAAATTTTAAATTTTCAAACCTCAAGAGATGAGGTTAGGGTGTCATGTTTGGTATCATTAAATACGTCTTTTTTACATATTTTACTCGTGCATATTTAGATTTATAACCCATTATATATTTCACGAATCTTTGATTATATCAAACTTTTTAAATGACAATTGTTCCTCCTACCCTCTATTGCACGTGGAAATGTATTTTACCCTAATTTGCCTTACTCGGCAAATTAGGGTAATTAGGGTACTGTGTTATGTTTTTTTCTCATTTTTCTCTTTCGCTTACTGTAGCTCTTACTGTAGTTTTCTTTCTCACCTCCATTTTTTGTTGGGAATTTTACGGTTTATAATATTTCCGATCACTTTTGTTTCTTCTTATTCACGTCTGGCAAGTCTTGAAACTGGACGCCTATTTTTGAGCACTTGGAGCATGTTGGCTGTTATTTCAATTTTGCATGTGTTTCAAACGAATTAAGTTTTTAATCAAGTGATATCCTACTGCTTTAGTTTCTTAAAATTATTCATTTACCACTGTATGATTGTTAGAAAGATAAACATAAATTTTCAAATGTATTCTACAAAGAAATTTTTTTTTTTAACTATAACCGTTGTCGATATACCTGATATTTTGTTAGATAGTTACAGGAAAATCTCAATTTCAAATACATCATAACTATTTCGAGAATAAATTACCAATTTATTAGTTTCAAGTGATTATACTATGAATAATCAACTGAGTTACTTTAGCTCATACATTACCTAATAAGACTATCTTTCCTTTGGGAACTGATATGCACCCATATCCTATAGATTCAGCGTAGCGTCATCTATTTAAATTAGACAAAGTATATCGAAATGGATGTAAAAATATGTAAATAGTTTAAATGTAACGAATCATTAAATCGGAGACAACTCGTATGATGGAAATCATTTTTAAACATGCATAATGGGAAGTGGAAATAAGCTGCGTTTGCGAACGGTGTATTTGTTTCACTCGACTATTGATTCAATAGAGCAATGCGTGATATTATGTCCAAATCCCAATGGGAATACATCATCTAGATGCAAGAGGATATTGTATATGACTGTCATTCAAAATACTGTTATGATCAATAAGGTTGGTGTTTAAATTTATTCGCTGTCTCAAAAAGGTTTCTTATTATGTTAACATACATGTTTGATAAGTTGCATTAGTTTAATAGAACCCTGAATCATTGGAAACTTCTCTGTATAATTGGAAAAGAAATGTTGTATTAATTTTAGAAATTTACATTTCATTTTAGTTATTCATTATTTAAATGAATTCTGGAATGTGAAATGTTCACGAAGGCATTTTATTTGATTCATTTTTTGAAGGTATTCTTTTATTTATTAGTTAAGTAGTAGTAATATTTAGAGTTGTTATTATTTATCATGCTAAAATAAGCATAACATATTTCTTAACGTTATAAAAATTAAATTATTATTTGCATAAAATACAAAATCCGTTTATATGGTTGCAAAAGTTTTGGATTCATTGAAATTTTGTATTCTTTCTTTTTCGCCAACACATTTGAATGTGTAAGGCTAAAAAAAATGTTTTGGCATTAAATTTAATCAATTAATTGCCAATACATAGATTTCTTAACTTTCCTTGGTGAAAACTATATGCTAACGAACACATTAGACTTGCTTTTCTGATTTCTTGCTGGACGGAGTTGTCTTGTGAAGGTTGGCCCTGCAGCCACACCATCTGGGCCATTTTCCAAATTTTAACGATCAATTAATAATTTCTTAAGAACCTTGTTAACCAACCTTGAAGAACCTTGTTAACTATCCTTGAAGAACCTTGTTAACTAACCTTGAAGAACCTAGTTAGCCAACCGGGTCGGATCAAACCAGGTATACATAGAAAAAATGAAAAGAAATCTTTTTAACCTACTTAAATATTTATTTACAGCTTTACTATTATGATCCTAGAATTAAACAATGAAAAATATGATAAATAAAGAATTAAATGATTACCATCGAAGCTGCTGTCGACAGGGGGCACCAGCCCCGATATTCACGAAGACACAAAACCTTTTCTATCGAGAGAGCACGACAAATGTCTAAGTTGCTCTCTTTATACCCCAAAGGTTTTGTTTTGCCAAAAGTCCAGGAAGAGAGAATAAAGAATACAAAATACAAAAACAAATACAAAAGTATTTTACCAAATTAATACGAAAGTAAACAATGTTCAAAAACTTACTTAAAAATAATAAATTTCAAAACCAAAGTAAACCAAAGTAAATTTCAAAACCAAAGTAATTTCAAACCATTACACATCCTACTACAAAACCTCAACTAAACTGAAATTAACAAAAAGACCGAGCCCCCTAATCCAATGCGCAGATGGAATAAAAAAAATAAAAGAAAAAGAACAAGAAAGCTGTTGCCATCATTAGTAGAAATACTTAACTGCGGCAACTCAGTTAAGTCACGATCTTGCCCTATAAAAAAAAAAAAAAAAGAAGAAAAAAGTTTTTAATTATATCTTTAATTTAAAATTCAATATTGCAAAAATTAAAAGAAAAACCATTACTATCCAATTTTTTTAAAAAATTACTTGTTGCCTTTTGAAAGCTTTCAACATTATTGCAAATTTTATTAATTCTAGACAATTGCAAAAAAAACTAAATTTTTGAATATTTTACTGCACAAATTGGTATCAAATTACGGAAAAAATAATCTTAACTTAAAAGCTTTCCTTTTATCATAAATATCAATTTTAATTTTATTATTATCAATATCAATTTTGAAATCTAAATATTCAACATTTAAGCAATTTTCATTAGTCCTCTTTAAAACAAAATCTTTAGGATAAATACTAAAAGTAAAATCATAATTATCACAATTAAATAAAATTAAATCATTAATATATCTAAAAGCATTAAAATTCCTTGTAATTACGGATTTCCTTGTGCGTTGATGATACCATTTTAATCAGTTTCATACTAACCCTTCATTCCGCTTGGAAATTAAGCAGTTGTTCCTTCTTCTTTTAGTTTTTTATTTTTCATTTTTTTTCCTATTTTTTTATAGGCTTTCTGGTAGGGAAAATCTTGCAAAAAATCCAAAAATGTCTCTATTTAGGGAAAAGAGGGAAAGTTTAGAAATTACTATTGGTTTATGAAATAGGTCAAGTGATTCCCACGAAGATTAAAGGGAAAAATGTCTTTACGTAAATTTATGCATACTTGAGCCAAAAATAGATTTAAGAACAGGATGTGGCTTTTTTAAAAGTATGAGAAAGTTTTTCGAATGGAATAATTAATTAGGATAACATGAAAAAGATTAATAGAAGCTTTTTTTAAAAAGCTTCAACTGATTTTAAAAGCAACTGATTTAATAAAGAAAGATTTAAAAAAAAAGTACTTTTCCAGTTGCGAAACTGAAAAAAAAAAAATGCGTATAACAAAAAAAGATTTGGCACTTTGTGGTAATATTAATAACTCATAGCAATGATAATATTTTGAAATATAACCTATCATTTCATCAAAATAAATTAGAAATTTCAATTACAGTTTATAGAAATTCTAACCATTATAATCGTCTATTTATTTTAAATTCACGATTACAAAGATCCCTTTAAATCTGTACCAGTATCCACAAGGAAGGAAAATAAACAATACTTCCAGTTTTTTTATTCTTTTTTTTAATATTAATAAATTTTTTAAATTTTCTACAATTACAAATTCAGAACTCTTTTTCTTCAATCTAAAAACCGGAAACGAAATACTTTTTTTTTACAAAGCGTCTTAAAAATCATATCTTTAAACAATAGAAAAAGGTTTTGCTTTAGCTAGTCCAAAAAAAGAAGAAAGAAACGAATCAGGGAATTTTCGATTTTTAAATTCTTTTTTTTGAAAAAGTATTTCTCTTTTGAAATTCTTTTGAATTCGTTTTCAAAAATAATCGAATAAAGATTTTAAAAAAATGGGATTTTAATTTAAATGGAGCAGAATAGTTATATTAGTTAATGGATTTTGTTAAATTCTAAAAAATTGTGTGTTTTATTCTGTTTTTTTTTTTTTTTTTTTTTTTTTTAATATAAGCTGAAAATTATAAAATATGAACGATATATTTTAATTTGGATTATGACGTTCTGTATATTATTTAATGTAATTTAAAACTAACCTTCGTTAACGTAAAATAACGATTTTTTTTTCTTTTGCAAAACCTAAATTAATCAAATTAACCAGATAATCTAAACAAACCAGAGGCCAACAAATCAAGTTAGCAAATCAAGCCAGCTACCATCTTGCCTACTTCTTCTCACAGTTGGTACTTACACTATGTATTTGAACTAGATTATATTGTTTTTTCGTTAATATTTTTTTTTTACTTTCTGTTTATTCCTTTAAAAACTGTGCTAAAGAGTTTGACAAAATTCGAAATTTTTTTTTGTGGAAATGTAAACGTTGTGAATTGACATTGTAGCTATATTTGTGGAAGTTATAACTGTATTAGCAAATTAATACAATGCGTTTTTATTAATATAAATCATCTGCACTTTTGCGCATGCGTCAGCTTTGTCATTTAAATAAAAGGGTGTGATGACAGGATAGTAATAAAACTTTAGAAAAAAATAGACTTAGCACTTACACTTATCCGTATTCTCTGTGCAAGATTTCGAGAGAGCAGAGATTGTTTTGTACTAAATTCGACTGTGTTGCTCACCATGCGGGGTTATTTTTGAAAATTGAAAATTTCTCTAATATATCCCAAATAATAAAAGTATCATCGATCCATGGAGTAGAATTGTAACCGAGAGATTTTATAAACGTCGTTGAACAGCCGACCCAATTTTTGGGTTTACTACTCCTAATGTTCAACTCTGTAACCTTGCAATTTTGAACCCAATCCAGAAGACAAGAAAACTCCTGGATCAAGTATTGGGAGAAATTTTGCCTTCGTGGAGGACTTTTTGATGGAACTAACCCGTATTTGCGTTACATGGAGAGGAAGACCACGAGAACTTCCCAAGGTTAGGCTGACGGCAAAGGGATTCTAACCCGTGATCCATCTACCAGTGAGGATATTTCACGCCAGCACTGTGGTCAGTGCAAGCCAGATGCGGATTCGTATCGACCAGCCATTGGTGGGATTCGAACCCGGTTCACTTCATTGGAAGGCGAACGCTCTATCCCCTGAACCATCACGGCCCTTAACCGAGAGATAGTCATGGATTTCAAAAAATGGATTGTATATTACCTGGTAATTTTAAAAAATATTTTTTTACTTCTACTTATGCTTGTCCGATTTATAAAAGATTAAAAAAATAAATGAAAAGAAAAAAATTTTTAAGTTTATATAAATGATAACGATATGTAGAAAAATTACTCCCATTTAAAATATTGATGAGGATATGTAGAAAAATTACATCCATTTCAAATATTGATAACTATATGTAGAAAAATAACACCCATTTCAAATATTGATAAGGATAAGTGGAAAAATTACACCCATTTTAAATATTGATAACGATATGTAGACAAATTTCACCCATTTCAAATATTGATAATGATATGTAGAAAATTGCATCCATTTCAAATATAAATAAATACATTTCATTGTGATTAATGTTATTAAAAGTGATTTTGAAAAGATTAGTTCAGTAAACATTTTAATTTAGTCTATAATTTTGGTGTTATGTTTTTTTAACAAAAACAAGAGGATGCATAGAAGTTAAATACATTAGAACTTAAAAACATGAGATAAAAGTATAATAAATATTTCTACTTTCAAATGTTGCAGCAACAGTAAATTTATATACAACACTAAACATATTTCAATCGACTCAAAAATTTTTTTTTCTTTCAAAACTCAATTTGAGAGAGTCCATTGTGTTCGCTTTTTTCTTCTTTTTCAACTATGCAACTTCTACTAGGTCCCCTCAGGATAGGATTCGGACAAAACGGATTTCTAACAAAAGGCGCGTGATTGAGTAGGACATGAAATACGTTACACTAGCTTATTCCACCATTTTTCTTTCAGAACTGCCAGTTTTTTTCGTTCATTTTATTTAAAGAAAACGAACCTTATCTGCAATGGCATGACCTAAACTTTCAAGGGCAATATAATACTTGATTTAAAACTCATTCCTCTAAGCGTATAAACATAATATGAGATTCTTTTCACCTTTTAAATAAAATTCATGAAAAAAACACCAGCTAAATGTTTTTTTCCCTTAAAAATAACTTTAAAAAAAAAACCTTGTTTTATCGTTTTGAAATTTTATGATTTGTTACTAGTACTAAGTAAATGACTGAACAAAAGTATTAGAAATCGTTAGACAAAAATATATTATAGAAGGTCAAAATTTATGTCAAGTTTAGTGAATATTTTAAAGTTTAACAGCACACCTATAGTCAAATAACGTAAAGTCTCTGACCTTAATCTTTAGAATTTATTTTCCAATACGAAGGGAATTTTTTCTAAATTATTTTTGTGAACAACAAAATTGTTCTAATATAAATTTAAATGCTTACTCTAGTTAAATTTCTTATTCGTTTTAAAACTAATTAAAAATGAACTAAAGAAACTAAAAATGATGTATTATTAAAATCATAGCCCATGAGATATTAATGTATTAGTTTATAAGCATTTTTTATCTTTAATTTAAAAAGTTAATTTAGTGTTTGTCAAAATAGAATTTAAAGTGAAAATTAAAACTATACAAAAATATATTTTTGTTTAGACAGAAAATAAGATAATAATAAATTCTTGAGAGAGGTTTTTTTGAAAATAATATTGGGTTTTATTCTTACACTTTTTTTATACTAATTTAAAAACTTCATAACGCTTAACTATTAAACATTTCATATTTCGATATTTCAGTTTAGTTACTGATATGGAAAGAATGGACCATTTATCAGACGTGATGTGAATTATTAATTGTCAACTACTTTTTGAAAACCATTAATATGAAACAAAAAAATGTTTTAATTCTAATAATCATCATTTGCAGGGAAAATAATATACGGCAGTGTTTTGTGTTCTTGTAATTTATAAATGTATAGAAAAGTACTTTTCGTTTTTTTTTCTCCCGATTTTGTCTGTCCAATTAAATGTTCAAAATCAAAATATAGAGGAAACGTTGGAGGTTAGACAAACTTTCTCTTCTTGGATTTAAACATTTACTTAGCTGATGCATGCGAGATTTCGCACTGTACTGATCTAATACCACTTATTGTCTAGGGTTATTAGCCATTTGCAAGTTAATTCAAAATACTAAGAGCCAGTTTAAGTTTGGTTAATTTTTTAATATTTCAAATGTATTTTACCAAATAGCTTTAGGCTAAGTTCTCTCATGTGGTGCTATCCATCCGATTGAAAACATGAAAACATATCGAAGGATAATGTTTCCTAAATTCTAACTGGACATAAATTTATCAACCCTTATCTTGGAGAGATCTTCCCGAACCATGTGTGGGACATCTTACTGCCTCATACAGAATGTTTTTTTGTTGTTGTTTTTTTTTCAATGCCCACCTGGAGAATGATCTAGGTATCTGAAGGTCAGATTTGTTGGCCACTCTTTCAGGGGCACCATATTAGGTGGGCCAACGTTGCTCCCACAGTAAGTACAGATAGTACAGAGAAGGAAAGAACATCCTCCATGTCTTGCCCGGGATTCGAACCCACAACCTTTCTGATGCAAGGGCAGTTCCCTAACCGCTACACAGGCCGGTCGGCTCATACAGAATGTAAAAAGGTAGAATTTGATGTGATCAGAAACATAATGCATAAGGTTACTTGTATGGTTCAAAATATCTCCTAGCGCTGGGCCTAAGGGAGTTCTGGCCCACTGTACTAAATCATAATTTTTAACAGAGATCTTTGTCAGGGTGGAAATCGAGAAACGACACATTTTGGAAAATAAAAATAAAGGAAAATTTGAAATTGTTAAGGCCAAGAATCAAACAAAAAAGCTAAAAAATAGTCATTCTAAGCTAATAAATTCCTCCGATTGTTCAGTTTACTGATCTAATTTAACTACAGTTATTCAAAGTTTTTAGTTCAGATTGGTAAATAAAAAATTTATATTACAGTAGACACTGTTTATCACAGCATAGATTAAGACCCCTGTGGCAGAATCGCGGCGACACGGCGACATTGTCGCAGAACGTTACAGATTTCTTGCAGAAAGAATTTTTATTTAGAAAGAAAAAATTTTGGTTTTCTTTATGTAAAAATTTTTGAAATTTTTTTTCTTTAAAATTATATTTAAAAGATGCCTTTTCGCACATTGGAAGGGAAAGAAATGTTCGTAATTTTTCGATTCTTACTTGAGAAAAATGAAAAATAAAGAATATTGAAGCAAAAAATTTCTTTTCTGTAGAATTTTTTTCCCCTTCCAGAGGGAAAGAAATGATTAATTTTAGCGTGAATGATTAATTTTAACGTGATTTTTTAATTTTGGTTTTCTTTTTTTTCTTCACAGATTTTACAATTTTTAATTATTTTTCTATGTGATGATGGTTTACAAAATGAAAAAATAAAAAAATAATTAGTCTGTTTTCCTCTTACAAAATGTGACAATTTCGCCCGAGATATTAGAAAAAAAAATATTACATTTTTCATTTTTAAAAAAAATACATACAATTTTATCATACCCAAACAAATAGGCTTTTCTTTGTGAATACAACGTTTCTGTTACTTTCAATATAATTATTAACATACTAGTATTATACTAGTTATTATTAAAAATATTTTGCAGAAAGATATTAGTGCTGGAGAGGTTTGTCGCAGAAAGCCCAAAAAAATTCTGCCACAGGGATTAAGACATATAATATACAGCTATAAATATTGACACATTTATAGCTGTAAATAAGGTAATAACTCTTTTTATTCCCGTGATAACATGTCTCATACAACCACAATCTTAGTCCAAAATGAAGTTCAAATTTTATACTCACTAGGGGTCACAAATTAATATTTCGAGTAGGAAAAAATCATTAACGCTTTGAAAATCTTATGCATATCACTAAAGAAGAAGGGAAAACTGAAAGCATCCAAACGTGCCTGATTGCTGGGGGAAACTTGTAGATTATTTTAAAATCTTTTTTTTTTTTTTTTTTTTCAATTCACTGTTACCGCCGGTAATATTTTAATGTTTTTATCCCACCCTACTTATTTGTGATTCATTAATTTTCGATATCAATTTCTCATTTTTTCGGACTTTATTAATAAGTGACCAGAATTGTGCAGACTTAATTTTTAACAATGATTCTAAAATATATATATTATGGGTGGTAATTACTTTTACGACAGCAACGTTGTAATATTAACAAATATAAGACATTTAATATTAACATATGTATAGCAATATTTTAATGTTTTTATCCCACCCTCCTTATTCATGACTCATCAAATTTCAATATCAATTTTTTCCTTTTTTCGGACTTTATTAATAAGTTACCAGAATTCTGCAGACTTAATTTTTAACAAGAATTCTAAAATATATATATTATGGGTGACTTTTATGACAGCAACGTTGTAATATTAACATATATAAGACATTTAATATTAACACATGCATAGTTGTATAAGTTTTAGCAACTCTTTTTATTCCTGTGATTCTTTTAATTGCCAGGATAAATCTTCTCATATTAAAACAAATTTCGAACTTCCTCTGAACTTTTCTGTAAACTACATTTTTTAAGTGTTCTATAAATTTAAACTTAAATTTTTAATAATAGGCTTAAAGGTTTTGTTTTATAACAATTGATTATTGATACGAATTTAGCTAAACACTTTATTTTAAATTTGGTGAGCTATTACTTGCAAAATTTCTATCTATTCATCTTATGAAAACGAGAGAATATTTTCGAGAGAATATTAACGAGAGAATATTTTTCTTCCTTCGTAGAAAGAATAACAAAATTGTTCAACCGCTAATTGTAGGGTAGGTAATTTATAAATCACTGTTACCCACGAATGAGAAACGAATAACGACAGAAGTTATGATTTGACGAAAGAAAAAGAAAATAGACAAGCTGTCTTGTGGCAACAAATTGAAAAACAAACTATACACTTTGGGGAAATCAGCCATTTTGTTGATGATGTAACAGAATCTGGATAGTTGAGTCCAGGGAATTGTCGAAAGTCATTACATCAAAACGACTAAGTCGACACAAGCAGCCTTCGAACTTCTGATCACGTAAAAAATTCGTCCACTCGACATCTGACAGACTAATTGAGGATCCAATGTCATCGTTCAAAAAACCAAACGATAAAAAAAAGGAACATTCGCGCGACTGGAAACAGCTTCTAGTTTCTTCTTCAGTTCATCGCCATTTCGTTTTATGTTGGTGTTTTCATCCGTGGAACTTTTCAACTACCATCAAATAGCATACGTAAAGGCTTCTCTCTCTCTTTTTTTTTAACCTTTTTTGTTCGAAAGATATAAGCCGAAATATTTATACAGCACATTTAGCGAACACCGAATCGTCAGCAGTGTCCCTGCAGGGATGTCTGCGAAAAAGCAGATACCAAGATGGTATGACATTTCGTTAAATTCGTTTTTGATTCGTTTTTTTTTTCATTTGGTGAAATTTATTTATATATTTACCTTTTTTTTTATTGATTCAGATTGTTTATCGTACAGTGTTATTTTTTTTTTTATTCTACTACAATACAATTTTATTTCGTTATTTGAATTAAGGTAAAATTAAATATTTAATGTTTTTTGTTAATAATAAATCGAAAGAAATATCTATACACAATTAAATGGCACATGTGTGAAAAATGTATAAGTTTAAGATGTAAATGCGCAAATTAAATTATGTATTTGTGGAAATTTACTTTGAAAATATTGAAGAATAATAACAAAATAAATTTAAATGTCACGGGGCACGCATTATTCGGTTCTTTACAATAGTCAATAAAATATTCGATAGAACTATTGCTCAATACTTTTCATGCTTTTTTAAATAAAATTTTCCTCCCTACCATACAAAATATGGTACTTTATTGTAATATTTACGTGCTTTTAAAACTGTTTCCAAACTCTGTTCCTTAGAAAAAGCCAAAATATATTTTTAGAACATCGTCCGTTTTATGTATTTGTTACTGTGAATGACCAAATCAAGAGAATGGTAAATGCCCGAAATATTTGTTCAATCCGATATGATATTAGTTTATACATTGATGTTGACTTAGGCCATTCAGGCAATGGGGGAGCGATAGCTCTTGTTTTCTAGTGGCGCCAATTATGGCCAAAAATTTGAGTTCTGCCACATCCATACGTCACACCCGTTTAGGGGGCCGACTCATTCATATATCCATAGATCTTAATTTTGACCTGAACCAGAGAACGATCATTCTCTAAACCAGCACCCCCAGAGGTATAATTTGTTATGGGGGACATGGAGGACTTTGTGATCCAACAAATTTAACGTGCACCAGTCACCATTTACCACTTCGGCCGACTGGATTCGATCTTCCTTATTTACGAACATAAGACCAGCGCCCTACCAACCAGGCTATTCCGGCAAGTTTATTCGTTGATATTATTATATATTCGATATTTTGATAGATTAGGAGAAAAGTCGGTGTTTGGAGCAATGGTTAAATGCATACTGGGCAGTGACACTCAACTAGACCAAGTATATATTTCGATCATTTACCAAAGCGACTGTATGATTTTCAATATTCAGCGGTGGAAGTCAACAACCACCAATTTCGATAATTCACAGTAGCATATATATTCTAAGTACAGAAAGAAAAAATAGTGTAACGAAGAAAAAGAAAAGTTATCGAGGAGTAGTGTGATATACTCTATTTCGACCCATATCTGACTTTCAAAGTTTGTTATTAAAATGTTTCAAACTAAGATATTGACACTTATTTAAAAAAAAAAAACATAAAATAATCATATGGTTGTGAAATTTCCGAACATTACACTTGAGAGTTAGTTGTAGCTCAAACAAAGTACTACAAAACTTGATTAAAAATGCCATAAAAATTACTCCCGTATTTTTCAGTTACATTGTTAACTGCAAATCAAACACTATGAATAAAAAACAAGATTCTGCAAATAAAAACCTATACAAAAAATACATAAAGTTTTGCTTGAGTGCAGTATATATTTGCCGCTGACTTTTAACTAGGGTTGTTTTGATATAGTTAAATTATATTATTTTCAAATCTGTATTAAGTAAACAAGATTTCGCTTAAAAGCGATCATCATAACGGTTTTAACATCACTTAAATTTTTTTTGGCAGTGGGGCGATTTGTTTCTAAGTATTTTACTTTATGCCGGCCAGCTGGCTGAGTGGTTAGCGTGCCTGACTACGAAGCCAATGGCTGAGGGTTTGAATCCCGCTCAGGGCATGGATATTTCTCAGCGTGTTGTCCTCTGTTGTGTGATGTGTGAAAGTGGCCCACCCTATGAACGAGTATGTGTAGCAGTGTGGTGTAGATAATGTTGCTCGCCTTCATACTTTGGTTCTCAGGTGCCCACTGGGTAACGATAAATGAGCAACACTTCCGGCATCTTCTAAGGCGAAGAATGAAAGTTCAGTGCCTGCCGTTATTTTATACTTTTTAACCGTCGTTGAACAGATGACCCAATTTTTTGGATTTACGACTACTAATGTTCAACTCCGTAGCCTTGTAATTTCGAACCCAATCCAGAAGACAAGGGAATTCCTGGATCTAGTATTGGCATAAATTTTGCCTTCGTTGCGGGCTTTTTCATGGAACTAACCCGCATTTGTGTTATGTGGAAAGGAAAACCACGAAAACCTCGAACTGTTTGCCTGACGGCACATGACTCACATGATCCATCTACAATTGAGGATATTTTACGTCAGCGCTGTGGTCGGTGCAAGCTCGATGCGGAATTCCAATAGACCAGCCATGGCTGGGATTCGAATCATTGGAAGAAGAACGCTCTACCCCCTGAGCCATCACGGCTATGCCCCATGGTATCAGTAACGCAAAACACTAAAATTTTAATAATTTTTCTCTTAAAGTATGTGGATTTTAATCGTGCATTTTTTTTATTTTTTTTTTTTTTACAAAAAATAAATAAATAAAGAGAAGATATATTTAATGAAGACGTCTAAATGGCATTAATCAAAATAAAAAACTTAATAATAGCATTCTAAAAAATTAAGAAAAGGTTATAAATGAATACTGCGGGTAAATGCTATTAAAAAAATTAAATAATTAAATAACTTATAAATACCGTTTGATTAATTTTATTCAAAAAACAGCTAAATATGTATATTTTTTAAATTTTTTTGTTGTTGCTGTGTTTAGGATTATATGTGGGTTATCTTTCCAATGAGAACACATGAAACAGTAAAGCAAAAATTTATTATAGTATTAATTTATTATAGTATATTAGTTATTAACAAGTAATTATTATTTTTACAAAAAATTGATCCGATGCATCTTACAGAGCATCAGTTCGTCAATATATAAATTAAGCAATATTAGATTAAAATTTTTTTTTAACTTAACATGCAACAAATCACAAGTTTTTCGATTACTATGGATCTCTATCCTAAGACAATTCCCATTTTCCAGCAATTTGATGTATAAAACACGCGGCAGTCAATTCGAATATTTAATCTTACGTATCAATAGTTACAGAAAATGGATAAAATTAACCAAGTTACATGCAAAACTTTTATGATAACTTACTAAATTGCAATCTGTGGCAACATAGCAACAACATTTATGCAAAATGCGCATTAAAAATTTTGACAAAATAGTGTGAATTTGCTAAAAACACACACACACACCCAGCAATTTCCCCGGCACTCAACCTAATGCTAAATTCGTTATTAATGAATAAAAAAAATTCATAAATTTGAGTTAAAAACATGTATTTTTGATAAAAATAACCTTTTGTTTAAGTTTTGGGAAACCCTTAGCGTGGAACTAAGTAAAATGATTTTTCTCTCTTGCGATTTTCTGCAGATAACGCGTTCATCAATGTGCTTACATTTTAGAATTTGACCAATATTGCTCTAGCATTTTGTTGACTTAAAAAAAAATTACGAGCTTTTGGATTTACTATTAATCTCTATCTTAAGATAATTCGAATTTTCTAACAAATTAAAAAAAAAAAACAAGCTACGGTCATCAATTTTTTTGAATAATTTAAATCATTAGATCTTGCGGATCAATGGCTACTGATATCGATTAAATTATCCAAGCGAAACTTCTAGGATAAATAGCTAAATAATGCTCTTTTGTTAAAAAAGAGCATTATTTAGCTATATATATAAGCAGCATTTTTTTTTCAAAATGGACTTTTAAAATTTCAATAAAATATTCCGAATGGGCTATAAAAACTACAGAACCTTTTACTCGATATGCTATTCCAAACAAAACCTTATGCAGTATAATTTCAAATTTTTTTTTATTAAAAGCACGTATCTCTTATCAATATAACTTTTCGCCTAAGTTTTGGGACACACTATATATAAAACCAAGTAAAAATACCTTTACAACTGATGAATTTCTATAGAGGAGAGCACAAGTACACCAATATACAAATGAATCAATATTATATTACCATTTTGTTGACTAAACATAACACAAATTACAAGTTTTTGGATTACTATCGATCTCTATCCTAAGATAATTCCCATTTTGTAACAAATTGACACATAACACGCGGCAGTCGGTTCGAATCATTAGATCTTGCGGATCAACGGTAACTGAAGATCGATTAAATTAACCAAGTTGACGGAGAAACTGTTTTGATAAATGACTAAATTGAAACCTTTGGAAATCGCAAATCATTGGGAACTGGAATCATTACGGTTACTGATTGATCGCTTAGTTGTAAATGTATCCAGCAAGCTTCGGTAAAATATCGTAATAAACTGCGTATTTCAATTTATCACCTCCAATCTCACATCTCGGTTTGATTTTACGTCCTTCGTGTTTGAAATCGGACTTAGAAACTATGTTAATATTATTTTATAATGGAATGGATATAAGATCTACGTGTGAAAATTTTTTTTTCGATATTTTATCAAATAATATGAAAAATAAATGGTTCAGTAGGTTTTATTCACGTATTTTTCTTAATATTAACCTACTTATTTAAGAAAGAAGTATAATGTTTAAAATTTTTTCAAGAAAAGTTTTCCATTAGTGCTTCAACTCAATAATAAAAGATATATTGAAAGCCAATCGATATTATTAGTTCCTCTGTCTTTGTTTGGAGTGTGATTATTCTAAAGTTTAGAATAAAATGAAATTTTCATGTATATGTTACGCATAGTGCACGTTATCCGCATTGCATAAAGTGTCTGGGCATTTTTTTGATTAAGTATGAAATAGAATAAATTTTATGAACTTGCGACACTTGGTTTTGTGGATGTCATTCTCAGAGAAAGAAAAATTTTACTAGATTATTTTTTTTCTCAGTTTTTTTTTTTCAATGCTATTGAGATTATGACTATACAAAAATTACATTTTCTTTATCAAGTGCTATTTTTTCTTTAACCGGTTTATTTGGTTATTTTTAATGATGTATTATTAGTCAAAACGTTAACATTAGCCTTACTGGGAGTAATGTTGGGCTCCCTGAAAAAATATCAATGTGTAGAATATTAGTAAATATTTACCAAGTAGTATTCCAACGGCATTATTTCATGTGTTATTCCAGTCAAATTGATTATTGTAATAATGCATAGTTATCACTAAAAAATGCTCTTCTAACTAAATTAAATAAATAAATAAATAAATAAATAATTTAAATTAAATCGGAACCCACTTGTTTCAACAAGAAATTGCTTTCTATAGTGAATCATAGTATTTAAAATTATAAAGGATCATACTTTATATGCTTTAGCGTTTTATCATTTAGGCATGCATGTAATGTCTAGGGAATATGTGAAATGTTTAGTGATTTCATACTTTGGTGGTTAAATGTTATTAACATTGCTTAGACATCACCGTCACCCTACCATGGCCAAGCACTCATGCCCATGTATAGGGCTTTATCGTTTCGTATGAATTCTACTTAATTTTGACCCTGACCAGACGACGTGGACAGTGCCTGAGCTGGTATCCCTCTCTTCAAACTTTCACAACACAACAAACGAGAAGACTTTCAGCCCCAACAGATTATGCAGTAATGCGAAAACCGAGTATTTATTGCACATACTTTAACATTATCATTAAAAAAAGATGCTTTTAGTAAACAACATTTAATAATTTAATATATGGTGCATGCACACTTAATAAATATAATTATTTATTCAGAATGTAAATTTATTACAGATAAAAATGAGTCATAATGGTTAAGTGACTGAGTTATTATTTTCTAAAAATAAAGTCACTTTAAAGTCACAAAAAGTTACTTTCTAAACTGTACATTGCCAACATTATGGCGTTAATTTCGAAATTGAAAAGCTTTTGCCTCCATAACGTTATCGGCCAACAAACTAGAAACTGCAAAAGTGCTAAACTGTTTAAATAACAATTATGATAAAATTGAAACCATAAGTTTAAATTATGTTTGAAACTGTTTTTAAACAAATTGTTTAGATTCCGAACTGGATATTAACGATTAAATTGAAATTAATTAACAATATTATTTCTAAAGTTATTATTCTGACTCAATTTTTTAATTTTTTTTTTCCTAATGCAATTTGAATTTTTTTTTTTTTTTTTTTTTACGTATTTCATATGATATGAAATTTATTATCCTCTCATTTCATGAGTGAATGAGTTATTGAGAAGGGTAAAATAAGTAATTTATATGAAAAAAATAACTTTAAATTTTTCTTGCATCAGTTCGTATATTTTCCGACGAATGATTGAATGATGAAGACGAATGATTTTAAATTTAAACGACATTTTCATTACGTTTTGCTTTTAAAAATTACATAATATTTACTTCTTTCATCCTTATAACCTGACATAATAAAAAATAGTTTCATTGTAATGTACGCAATATGCAGCAAAAAATAAATTCTAAAATTTGTAATGACTCTCTTTAAACTAAAGCACAAAAAATTCTAAGGTATGCTGCTTAATTATTACTACAATTAAATTATTGCTCTTAAGTCTCATAAACATTCTTGTAATTTCATAAGCAAAAAGGTTAAGGAAAAAAAAAAAAAGGTAGATAGAAAGCTTTTTTCTACCAAAATAAATAACAAAGAAACATTTCTGGAAATTCATGAGGCGTTTTAGCTTTATAAAACGTATCAAAAACCAACAGCACTTCGTCTCAAACTATCTACTTTGCTTTCACAGTAAACTGCTCCCGAAAGGACGGACTAGAAAAGACCGTCACCAACAAAACGAAAACCATTTTCTTCCTTTCAAAGAACAAGGTCTGTTCTTTTCAGAACAAAAGTTTTAAAATTCTCTCTGGGCGGAAGACAAGAGCGTTTTCGCTCTGCAGAGGCAGGATCCAAACTTCAGCATTTTTCTGCTCAGTTAGGTAGTGAAAAGGACAGTCAAAAGGACAGTTTTCGTCAACTGAGTGATTAATTACCCGTTTTCCCGGGAAAAAGGGATTAGAGTGTCTTTTTACTCTGATGGGAGTACCCGGGCATATTGTTCCGCTATTCATGCTATTGTTCTCGGATGAGGTTAAAAGGTACGCCACGGTGTACTGAGAGTTTAATTAAAAGTCTACCTTTTGCTGTTAATGCAATGAAGATAAGGGAGGATTTCATTTATTTTGTGTCTCTTTCTACTTTTATGAAAACTAAATCTTTGGGAGTGATATCTTCTGACATTTACTCAAGCATGAAAAACTTTTTTTTGTTGCTATTTATAAAAATAAAACGGATGTTGCAGGAACATATTATTTACCAGGAGTATTGAATGCAATTTTGGTGATTATTTCCGTTAATGGTATTGGTGGCCAGGATTTTATAATTAATGAAAAGTAAATCTTTAAGAGCGCTATCTTCTGATATTTCTTGAAGCTTGAGAAACGTCTTTTGTTGCTATTTATAAAAATAAAACGGATGTTGCAGGAACATATTATTTACCAGGTGTATTGAATGCCATTTTGGTGATTATTTCCGTTAATTGGAGGCCGGGATTTTATAATTGATGAAAAGTAAATCTTTAAGAGTGCCATCTTCAGACATTTATTGAAGCTTGAGAAATGTCTTTTGTTTTATGGAAATAAAACGGATTTTGCAAACACTTATTAGTAGCCAGGTGTATTGAATGCCATTTTGGTGATTATTTCCGTTAATTGGTGGCCGGGATTTTATAATTGATGAAAAGTAAATCTTTAAGAGTGCCATCTTCAGACATTTATTGAAGCTTGAGAAACGTCTTTTGTTTTATGGAAATAAAATTGATTTTGCAAACACATATTAGTAGCCAGGTGTATTGAATGCCATTTTGGTGATTATTTCCGTTAATTGGTGGCCAGGATTTTATAATTGATGAAAAGTAAATCTTTAAGAGTGCCATCTTCAGACATTTATTGAAGCTTGAGAAACGTCTTTTGTTTTATGGAAATAAAATTGATTTTGCAAACACATATTAGTAGCCAGGTGTATTGAATGCCGTTTTGGTGATTATTTCCGTTAATTGGTGGCCAGGATTTTATAATTGATGAAAAGTATTTCTTTAAGAGTGCCATCTTCAGACATTTATTGAAGCTTGAGAAACGTCTTTTGTTTTATGGAAATAAAATTGATTTTGCAAACACATATTAGTTGCCAGGTGTATTGAATGCCATTTTGGTGATTATTTCCGTTAATTGGTGGCCAGGATTTTATAATTGATGAAAAGTAAATCTTTAAGAGTGCCATCTTCAGACATTTATTGAAGCTTGAAAAACTTTTTTGTTGCTATTTATAAAAATAAAATTGATTTTGCAAACACATATTAGTAGCCAGGTGTATTGAATGTCATTCTGGTGATTATTTCCGTTAATTGGTGGCCGGGATTTTATAATTGATGAAAAGTAAATCTTTAAGAGTGCCATTTTCAGACATTTATTGAAGCTTAAAAAACATTTTTTGTTAATATCTTCAGACGATTAAAGCTTGAAAAAGTTTTATTTATAGAAATAAAATAAATATAGCAAGAATATATTAATGAGCTGCTGTAGTGGATGCCATTTTGATGATTATTTCTGATAATAGTATTGAAATGATGGCAAGCATTTTCCTCCAAATTGCAACCAACCAGTGAGACGAAATTGGGCAGCAATACAAGCAATTCAGTTTTTAATAGTCGGTCTGATATACTAGGCATTTAGATTTATTTGTACATATTTTATTACTTACAACACCTCTGAATTTTACCGAATTAAAATAAGAAAAAATAAGATAAGTGATACACACAATTAAACTGAACTGAATAGTAATTAATGGCATAAAGTATAAGTGTAAAACCCTACAATAAATGAGTGCACGTGCTTTAAATACTTATTTTACTGGTTAGTAATAAAATAAAAATAAATGACCATTTCAAAATTACAGCACTTTGGGACTATGAGCTAACCTATGTAGAGTTTTGTGAAAATATTCCTAATTGCTTCATCAGAGAAGATGCAAAGAGCACAAGAGAACTTGGAAAATGTTTACAATCGTAACAAAACTGTGAAAATTGAACACTTTTCCTTAAGCTTTTAAAGCTGTGGTTAGACAAAGCTCATTTTTCTTCTTGATGGAGCATAGGTTACATTAAGAAACCACAAATGTTTTTAAACATCTCAAAATAAACATTTTTCGTCACTTAAATTACACATGTTTTAGTCAAATGCTTTAATCTTTGAAAAAAAAAAAAAAAAAGGTAAAACATATTGCCTCAGTTCCGAAGTTCGATCACGAATTTTCTGGGGGATTCTAGATTAAAAGTTTTGGATTTTTCCATACAACAAATAATTAAGTAGCACCTTTTCTTCCTAGGTTTTGGTCCTTTGGATTTAGGAAAGGAGTCAGTGAGTCTTTTAGGCTAAACAGTTTGGAAACTTTAGTTTTAATGCATAAGATATTAAATACTTGAAAGCAAGGGTGATTTCTCTTAATTGACCTATAAGACATACTTAAGTACTTTTCTATGTTATAGAAAGGAAAAGATATTTCGTATTTTATAACCGTCGTTGAACAGTCGATTCAATATTTGCTTTTAAGACTACCTATGTTCAACTCCGTAGCCTTGTAATTTCGAACACAATCTAGAAGGCAAGAGATCTCTTGGATCAATTATTGGGAGAAATTTGCCTTCGGGGAGGACTTTTTGATAGAACTAACCCGCATTTGCGTTACTTGGGGAGGAAAATCATGAAAACCTCCCACGGTTAATCGGATAGCAAGGAGACTCATGATCCGTCTGCCACTAAGGATATTGTTCGTCAGCACTGTAGTCGGTGCAAGCCGGATGACCGGAATTCATATCAACCAGTCTTTGCTGTTATTCGATCCCAGATTACCTCATTGGGATGCGAATGCTCTATCACGTGGCTGAAGGGAAAAGATGGTAAAGAGAGCTGTTTAAGTCAACTGATTAGTTACACTGACGAACAAGTTTTTTGTTGCAATTATAAAAATTCCTGATCTTGCCTCATTCAAGTGTGGGTATCTCAAATTTGAAATTAATTTTTCTAATAAAGCTACAGATATTTTTAAAAAAATGCTATCTGCTAAATGCTACATTAGTCTATTTTTTTACCGAAACGTATTAGTTTAAATATGTTATCTATAACAAGGGGCTGCGTAAATGTTGCGGCAAACTTCTAGGAGAGTTAAGGCACATCATACGGACTAGAATTGCTGGGGAAGTCAAGCCCGGAAGTGAAAAAGTACACGAAGTAACTGAAACGCCTCTAGCTGCAGTTTCGGCCTTTGGGCCCTATGTGATTTTAATGTTGCAATGATTTTTTCTAACTGCCATTGAAGTTTGTCACAACATTTACGCGATCCCCTGTTATATACAACGTTTTTGTACTGTTTTAAATTTGTTGAAAACAGATTAATAATGCTTTTTTAAAAAATAAAAATGAAAGTATGAAGTCTAATAATTATTCAAAAATTTAATGCTACAGAAGAAAAAATTTTTCCTCCTGTGTCATTAATTCTTTCAAAGAAAAATAAAGGGAGTTTAGTAGCGTCTTTTTTAATTTTCATTAGAGTACCTGACACTATAATTCTGTTTTTTGTGCTAATTATTTTCAAATGATGATAAAACGCTACGACTCACAATATATAGAGGTTTCAATTTAAAGCCTAATCAATATTATGATAATAAGTTACCCTTTAGTTTGTATATTCTATATTTCTATTTTGCTTCACCGAAAAATAAAATCTTCTTGAGTGATAGCTTTAGGATATATCATTTTAAACAATGCACAGCTGTGTTATAAGAACAAGTTAATGGACTGGTTGGATTGTTAAAGCATGCTCTAAGGATTGCCTTTTCTAATTGCAAGTTATTTATAAAATGGGATGGAAAAATTTATAGATTAAAAGATGATTTTTAATTTAAAGATATCAGAGTTTTTTTTTTTTTTTTAATATTTTAATTCAGCCATTCGACCATTTGTTTTGTATGTGATCAAACAAATGAATTAATATTTTAGAAAAAAAACTTTATAAGAAAGTTACTATGTTATAAATATGAAACACCCTACTGTATAATAAATAGTCATTTTTGGTTTTCCTGTGAGATAAATAAGCCATTTTAAATGCTTCTTTTAACGTCGTAGCCATGTCATTACCTCGTTTGTTTGTAATGTTAGTATTAGATTAAATTAAAAACTAATCTTAATATTTTGTGTTTCTTTCAGAAATAAAAAATTAAACGTGGTATTGCGATGTAAAAATTTATAGTGGTGTATAACCATGCGTTAATGTGATTCTCCTTGGTATGCTGTTCTGAAGGCATCTCAGATCATTCCCTGCACCAAAATGGAGTCTCAAGTTGCTCATACTTCAATGTGCTACATTTAAAAACAAATAGAAGAAAAAGCATTCTTTGAAATTGTCGAATTAAGTTGGAATGCATAAGGACAAAACGATTTATTTATATACATTTATGCAAATCTATGATTTACAAATATTCAATTTTTCAAATATATGCATTATTATAATTTGTTAAGCATTCTTAAAGAGATCGTTTACATTAATTAACAGGCGATAATTAAACTTATACCATAGCGGAAAATGTAAGATTAGAGAACGGGAGAAGTAAGGTCACATACTCTTTTCTTTATATGATGCACAATCAAATCCATATATTTGAGATGTGATCTCATCACATGATCCAACCTAGCAAAATAAAGTCTTCATCTTATTTTTTTAAACGACAACAGGATAAGGCGCTTATTTTCGTTGATAGTACATCTACTTATTAGAGTAAATTATCAGCATTACAAGCTATAATTAGCATACAACGATGGTTTGGTAGGGTGCATTAATTAGACTTTATAAACATGAAACTATGGTTCTAAAGTATGCTAGAGAAATATTTAAGAATGTGTATTAGTTTCAAATGTATATTTGTTTCTTTTAAACCAAAAACAGGGTAAGTTGCTTAATTTAGTTAAAAGCACATCTACTCAATTAGTAGATGTGCTTTCGATTACAGTAAATTAGAATAAATTACCATATTACAGGCTTTAATTAACATAAAATGATGTTTTAGTAGGGTGTCCTAATCAAGCTAACGATACTAACGAATACACTAAGGAACTATACTAACGAAATAAAGCGCCCTAAGTAAGCTAGAGAAATATTTGAGCAAGTGCATTTGTTTCTGTACATTTGTTCCATATTTTTTAAACCAAAAACAGCGTTAATCGCTTACTTCAGTTGAAAGTATATCTATTTATTGCAGTAAATTATCAGCATTAACAGCTTTAATTAGCATGAAACGATGTTTTTGCATTTTATTTCTCTTCTACCACCCAAAGGAAATTCGATAAAGACGAATCCCTATCCTCCACCTACAGACGCGCCCTCTTGTTGCAGATTCTCTCGAGGGACAAACAGGCAAAGTCCAACCTTTCGAGGCAATGGCAAGCTTTTTTTTTTTTTTCCATGGACATCAGATCTGCGAACTCAACACCATCAGAAAACTTACCAAGACTGAGAAATCGACACTTGAAAAGGATGAAAATTCTGGAACCAGAACGTACACTAACTGCAAAAACCGCCTCAACACCAAACCTGATTATGTTTTCATCTGTCCTGCTATAATGGTTGCAATATAGTTGATTAGTGAATGCACCAAAGAGGACCTGTCTATACTAACAATTGCTTGCAGATAGCTGAGACTGTGTGGACCAACCACGGCGCCGTCTAGTGGACTGTCAATGAACACGACAACCAACCAACGAAGTTTTGGTAGAATGTCCTTGTCAGACTGCAATATTCACGAAATAAAGACCCTAAATTATGCCAGATAAATATTTGAGAATGGGTATTTGTTTCAAATGTATGTTTCCTGCAAATTTATTTATATATAGAAATGTCTAAGAATGTGTTATTGAAGGGAAGAATGTGTATTTACTGCCTTAAACTACAGCAAATGCATATTTTCGATTTTTACGATAATCGAAAATGTTTTTGTGGAAAGAAAAAAAAAATTATAAAAATAAACAAACCAGATTATAAGTTTAAGATTTGAAATGCTTTATTTTTGGCATAAAAAAATAGTCTATATAGTTACATACAACAACAGATTTTAGATACGTTAAATGGAGTACAGTAAGTACAATAAGTAAAGTGTTGCTTTTTATTGTTGGTCGTTATTTGTATGCATTTATTGCACTATATAAAAACAGTAATAGAAGAATAATTACACATAGAACTGTTGTATAATCAGAGAAATACTACCAAGTACCGAGATTTTTCGTATTGATATATATATATATATATATATATATATATATATATATATATATATATATATATATATATATATATATATATATATATATATATATATATATATATATATATATATATATATATATATTTAGGTGAAATATATATTGAAAATATAAGTCTACACATACGTTTTATGTATGCGTCGAAAATTATTATGTATAATAAATGTTATTCAAAATTAAGTATTTTGAAATCAGGGAAGAATGCATGTGTTTAGATTAATGAAATACAATAAGAACTGAAATACGTACTATTATAACATATATTATTAAACAACGTAGTTTATTAGTTTTTTATGTTAATTTTAAAATTATTTGATGCATTAAATATTGAAAAAATAATAATAAAGAGCAAGTATAAACTTTTCAATCTGTGTTTATTGATATAATTACATCTTATAATAAAATACTTTTAAATTCATTTAATAAAATTTCAAACTTTATATATTTTCTACTATAATGTGGCACGTATGAGTTTGAAAAAAAAACATATTAAAAATTAATAAATTAAAAGTGAAAAAAAAAATAAATTGAAAACACAGAATTTTTTTTTTCGATCAATAAAAGTAGTAATGGCCTTTTAAATTATCACAATATTTTGCCTTTTAAAGCTTTGGTTTGCGAGCGTAATATGTTGAATGAGGTAATCGTTTCTTTTTTTTTATATCAATATTTTACACGTTCAAAAAATATGCGTGAAATCTCATCCTGAAAAAGCTTCACGTACAACAAAAATGGCCGATGGACACAAAATATTGCCGATTTCGCAGTCCTCTGATGAAAAAGCAAAACTTTTTTTTTCCATTTTCGGTCTTTGTCACGAACTGAATATAAGACGAAAAATTGATTTTGGAATTGTGTTTTAAATTCTGAGATCTATTTTTATGATGGTTCGATTTTTTTTTCTGAAAGAATTGGGAAAAAAAGGCCTGAAACCGATATTGAAGAAATATATTCCAAACGGAGAGAATAAATGTACCATTTTGATTATAAAAACAATCGTTTATCTTGATTCTGTATTTCTTTTTAATAAACGTGTAACTCAGCGCAACAAGTCTGAGGTGTACCAATAATAACATTGAAAATTTATTTTGAAATAGTATTTATAAAAGAAACTTTAAAGAAAAATATTTTTAAAAATATTTATAACTTTAGTGTGCTTAAGGGGGGAATTATTTAACGGAAAAAGAAGCTGATTGAGCATTCAGAAACATTAATAAGAAATTATACTTTTATTTGACTTAATAGATATTATATACGGTATTATTTAATTGAGAGGTAATATGTATTTTAAAAAAGAAATATTTTCCAGAAAGATAAATAAACCCTGGTTAACATAATATCTTTTAATATGGTAGTATATTGTTTTCTACCTTTTTTTGTTTGTTTAGAAGAGAAGTAATCATAGTTGGGGTAATTAAGAGACACTTTTGATTACATTTTTTTTGGGTCCTACAATTGAAATTTTAACATTAATGGAAATGGTTAATAATTTAAATCAAATGATTAATTTTTCATCATTTTTAAAAACTCGCTGGTTAAAAAGGTATTATTTTTCAAATATTCCTTCACCTAAAAAAACATGCAGCAAAATATTGCTATAAAATATGAAAAGAGTTTATCTGTTACGTTATGCAGAGTACTTCAAAAATGAAAAAGAAATTGGCCTTAAACTTGTAGAAAATTTCTATTATTCTACTATTATTACAGTCATTAAATTTTTATACTAATTTTGCTAATATTAAATTATTCTTTTAATTAACTAAAAAGTAATTGTTTTTTGGGTTTTTTTTTTTTTTAAATTAGTTTGAAAGGTCTGTATGTTTTTTGTATTCTTAGTATTTTTTAAAGGAGATTTCATCCTAGTCACGAAAAAATAAGTATGAAGGTTCCATTATAATAAAAAAAATGTCATTTATTAGTTCCCATTATTTGATCTTATTATTAGAAATTCTACACAGTAACCTTTTTCGTTCTTACGTTAATAGAAACTATAAACGACGAATAATTTAAAGTAATTTATAAATTATTCATCATCTTTGAAAATTCTAATTTAATAGAGAGTTTATTCATTTTTTCAACATTTATCTCAATATTCTAAGAAAATTTGTCACCGATAAGAACTTGCATCTGAAAACTCGCGTGACAGTTAAAAAAAAAGTAATTAGTATCGATTTCTGATTACATTTTTCTCAAACCAATATTTACTCGGTCGAATATTTAATTTTAACAAAAATTTCATTTCGAATCCTGATGTGTAAGAATGAGTTCAATTGAGGAAGAATGAACGATAGCAAATGTAAAGCGATTTCACGATTAAATGAATTTGATTACTTTATGTAATTGAGAATAAAATCTTCTTTCTGTAATTGAGAAATCCTCTAAAATTTTGAAATGGTTTAAAAGGATTCTTTTCCCAAAAGAAATCATAAAATAATAATAACAGGTCAGTATTACAGCAAAATTGTTTTTATTGTTCTATAAAAAGAATAATGCGAGCAGTTTTAAAAGAAATTCATTTTTTAACATAATAAAATTTTTTGATAATGATTCAGTTTCAAATTACAAATATATTTTAATTCATTTTTTTTTCTCTGAAGGTCACTACCAAACATGATTTTTTTTAGTTTGTAGAATATTGTTTTATATCTTTATTGTTAGATTAGAGAAGAATTAATCCAGTCGTAAAAAATGGCGCAAAAGGTCAATTCGAATGAAAAAAGAATAATGTTATGTCCCGTATTAGTTCCAATAATTCGATCTAGTTATTACAAATGCAACAGTGCAACCACTTCTGATATTACAATTGAGATTTTAACATTTATAGAAACTATCAAAGAAGAATAATTTAAAGTGGTTGATTAATTATTCATCATGTTTGAAAATTCAGTTTCAAAAGAGAGATTATTCTTTTTTTTCAACATTTATCTCTATATTCCTAGAAGGAAATTTCTCACAGATGAAAAATTCTATCAGAAAATTCACGAGACAGTTCAAAAAAAGTAATTAGTATTGATTTCTGATTAAATTTTTCTCAAACCAATATTTTCTCATCGAATATTTAATTTTAACAAATATTTCAATTCTAATCTTGGTGTGTAAGAATGAGTTCAATTGTGGAAGAATGAAAGATAGTAAATGTAAAGCGATTTCACGTGTAAATGATTTTGATTACTTCTTTATGTGATTAGGAATAAAAAAAAAATGCTCCAATGTTCTGAAATGGTTTTAAATAATTCTTTTCACAAAAAAAATCATAAATAAATTAAAAGCAGGACATTATTACAACAAAAATGCTTTTATTGTTCTAAAAAATGAATGAAGCAAGCAGTTTTGAAAGAAATTCATTTTGTAGCATAATAAAACTTTTTGATAATGATTCAGTTTCAAATTACAAATAAATTTTAGTTCATATTTTTTGTCACAATACATACAATTGGCTTTTTATAGATAACTCTTTTGAGATGAATTTGCATTTTTCTGATTGAAAAAAAAAATTTTGTGCCAAATTATTAACAATAAAAATTTATTCCCCTTTGTAGTTTTAAAAATAATATAATTTTTAAAGAAATACACGAACATCCCGAAAATAAGTATTTCAACAACATTTGTTTAGCATAAAATGTGATACAAATGGTTTTTTTTTACTTATATCTTTAAAATAATAATATAGAACTGCTATTATTATTTAATTTTATTATCATTTTATTTCATTACTATTTTATTTTATTATTATTTAATTTTTTATTAGCATTTAATTTCATTATTATTTAATTTTATAATTATATTTTATTTGTTATTATTGTTATTTAATTTTATTATTATATTTCAATTGTCATTATTATTATGTAATTTTATTTTTATATTTTATTTGTTATTATTATCATTTAATTTTATTATTATATTTGATTTATTTTTATTATAATACACTCTATAACAAAAAAATCGACGCACACTGTCGAGCCAGATTACAGTGGTGCATGGCTCGACCAGGCTAGAATGATGCCGACTGGGGACGTATAGGCTTTAGCGACGAATCCCACTTCTAACTGTGTCCTGTCGATCATTGAAGACGTGTTTGGAGATGCACAGGGCAGAGGGGGGATCCTGCCTTCACTATTACACGCCACACCGACCCTCAACAAGGCATTATGGTCTGGGGTGCCATTTCCTTTGACAGCCGGACCCCTTTGGTCGTCATTAGAGGTACACTTACTGCACAGTGGTACGTCGACGACATCCTAAGACCTGTTTTGCTACCGTTCCTTTTACAGCGCCTGGAATGGTTTTTCAGCAGGACAATGCCAGACCACACACTGCACGTGTTGCTATGAACTGTCTGCAAGCTTGTCAAACTCTTCCTTGGCCTGCCAGATCACCAGATCTCTCTCCCATCGAGCATGTCTAGGATATGATGGAAATGCGATTGCATCTGGCACGGAATGTTGATAACCTCGTTCGACAATTGGATCGAATTTGGCAGGAAATACCGGAATTTGGCAAGAGACCATCCGGGAGGTTTATCCTTCAATGCCACGCCGTGTGGCAGCTTGTATCCAGGCTAGAGGCGGGTCAACACCTCATTGAACTTGTTACTGTAACTCTGCAATAAATTATTCAATTGGTCTGAACTTTTAATCATTTACTATTCTGCACATTGTCTTCCTATCCACCAATTTTCGTTTCAATCGGACAATTCCTTCTTGGAGCGTCGATTTTTTTGTTATAGAGTGTATATAACCTATAATTGTTAAATATATTTGTTATTATTGTCGTTTAATTTTATTTTTATATCTATTTGTTGTTATTATTTTTATTTAATTTAATTATTATATTTGATTTATCATAATATATATTTTTATAGCAGTTAAATTAATTTGTTATTATTATTATTATTATTATTTAATTTTATATTTATTCGTTATTATTATTATTTAATTTTATTATTATATTTAATTTATTTTCATTATATGTAACTTTATGACTGTTGAATATCTTGTTTCGGTATTAATAGAACCACTGTGGCCCTACGGTACCCCGGAGCACTTTTTGAGAACAACAGGTCCAAAAAGTGATAACGCTATGCAAAAACAACCCCAAATTAGAAAATTTTCTTCTTCAGTCTAAAAAAGATTTTTATATTATCTCTACAGTTAGAAGAAAAACCATTTTCTAAATCTACATTCTAAAAAAGAATTACCTAAATTATGCACAAGATGCAAAGTAATAAAAGCTCTTACTCGCTGGAATTTGCAGATTAGATGTTCTTTTTTATCCTCTCGCCAAATGAATAATATTTATAGCAGTAAATGTAAATTTATTAAACATCCTTTCTACTTTTTTTTTTTTTTTTTTTGCATTTCAATGTGCATCATAATGAGTTTTCTAAGCAAGAAAAAAATATCTTTCATATATCGCCCATCAATTTTATGTTTCTTCAGGAAAAGATATAAATTATTAATATTTTTTTTTTAATTTAAATGTTTGATGGAAAATTAATAATAGTGCTGTTTTTCATAAGGAAATATCGTTTTCATAATTTATTCAGCATATAGCTTTTAGGATTTTTTTTTATTTTGTTGTTTTCTGTTTTACTAGCATTTCATTTAATTTCATTAAATTAATCAAAATGCTAATGGATTTTTCATTAAATATAAACATAATTAAGGGTTTCAAATACAATAACCGGCTTAAAAAATCACAATTCTTAGAGCTCCTGTGAACCCACTTTCTGAAAACCACTGGTTAAAAAAGTAATAACGCTATGCATGAACAACCCCAAATAAGGCGACTTTCCACACTCTAAAAGAGTTTTTCATATTATCTCTACTGTTGGAAGAAAAACCGTTTTCTAAATCTGCATTCTAAAAAGATTTACCTAAATTATGCATAAGATGCAAGGCAATAAAAGCTCTTACATTCCCGAAAAAATTTCGCAGATTAAATGTTCTTCTTTATCCTCTCACCAAATGAATAATATTTATAGCAGCAAATGTAAATTTATTGAATATCCTTTCTTCTTTTCACTATTTACATTTCGACGTGCATCATAAGGATTTCTCAAAGTAAGAAAAAAAAAATTTCTTGGATTTATCGCCCATCAATTTTATAGGTTTCTTTAGGATGATAAGGTGTGAATTATTTGTTTTCCCTTTATCCAATAATAAAAGTAAACTTCATAAAGAAAATAAAAAAATATATATATAATGCATTAAGGTAGCTCAAAATTACGTTCGCAAAGTCCTCCATTTGTTAGAAAAGTTTCATTCTTTATGACTAGAAACGGAAAACAAGAAAACTAGAAGGGTGCAAAAAAAAGAAAAGAAACTATATAGTCAATACGTGTTCTACATTTTATTCGCGATCCAAAAGCCACGTTGTCTCCCCATTTTAAGCACGTACGCAAATAACAATAAAAGAAATTGTGGATGACAACCACAGAAGGCCTTATGCTACAATGTAAGCATTTTTTTTTTTCATATAATATTTATTTTCATTTTTAGTCTTGGCTATTATTTTTGGCGACTTCTTAAGAACGGGAAAATTGAAAAAGAAAACTCAAATACGTGTGAGTTTTAGATGTGATTTTTTTTTTACTTGGGAAATTTATACATAGCTGCTCTTTTACGTGATGCTTTTTAGTATATTAACACCACAATATTTAATTTTGTATTTTAAACAGTTAATTTTCAAAATGCATATTGTATAGTATGCATGCTGTATAGTATGCATACTGTACAGTATATTCTGCATAGTATGCATACTGTATAGTATATGTTATTCCTACACAAGGTATTTTGTTTAAATATTTTAAAGTTGCTAGCTCTACGAAATTCTTTTACTTGCACAGCAAAAAGTTAAGACTCTCACTTTTAATGATTCAGGAGCCCTAGAGCTGTATTTCGTTAATTTTGAATATCATTTCGTCACGAAATCACCAGATTTGTGACGAAACGCTAAGTCTCGAATAAATGTTTCCTTAACTTAGAACCTCACAGCTGTGTATTGTGGGAGATTGTTAACCAGAATAAAGGCTAAACGATTGAAACGAGAGTGACTGAACTATCCCACCGGACTGGTATGGTGGTCAAGGAGTTTGCCTCATATCGGGAAGATCGCGGGTTCAAATCTCGCTTCGGGCATGAGTGCACTTTTTCTCTCTCTCTTCTATTTGTCCTTCTTGTGTTGTGACATTGATCGACTTGTTTGGCTCCCTTGGAAAAATGAACACCAATACCGCCCGTTTGTTACCATTTTGCCATTTACTATTAATGCCATAGTGTTTTTTTTTTTCTTTTGGAAAAAAAAATGGAATTAAGAAACATGTATTTACTTTTGACGAAATTCGTTTCCTCGAAGAAGTGAGGATAGTTATTTCGTCACATTGACGAAATAATCGCTCGGTGCATATATCGGTTTCGTCATAAGCGAAGAAAATCTCGCGAAATTTTAGTGTCCATTTTTTACAGTGTAATACGCGCCACATCACCCATTTTGGTAACCTTAGATTAAGATTTTTCAACTTGAATAATAATACAAGTATGATAATGCAAGTACAAGATAGCACAAGTATGATAATTCTCTTGAATTTTTTACTGAAATAAAAAAATAAATTAAATAATACTTTTTTATAGTAAAAATTTCGTTACTTAACTCTGTTAAAAATAAAAAAATAAAAAAAATAAATAAAAAACACGCATTTAAAATGGTTTTTTCAGCTACAGAATGAAAAACAGATTAATTATAAGGGTAAACTAATTTCAATATAAAGTAAAATGATTTTGCGTGTTTATAAATAATTACAATAATTACTTACTAATTGGAGTACCTAAAACTATTTGAAGTATGTAAATTTCGATAACTATATGAAAATTAAAATGCAGCACATTCAAAAATTAAATAATGATGGCAAAAGAAGTAGAAGAAAATCTATTAAAAATTTATAGAATAAAACTAGAAACATACAATAAAAATAACTATTTTTTATACTAAAATATACTTTAACTAGTACGATACTTAAATTAGCAAATAAAAAAATTCATCTTAAAAAAAACTACAGTTTAATAACAAGGCAATTTATTTTTAATTGTGAATCTTCATTATTTTACGCGTTTATTAATTTGAATACTTACAAAAAATAGCGTGTTTAAAGTACTTAAAATTACTTCATTAAGCATACATACTGTAAATGTTAAAACAAAACAAAGGCGAAAAATATTATAACTTTAGAAAACTGCTTAATGAATTCAAATAATTTTAACTTAATAACAACTGAAGTATTTAAGCTTCTTCTCATTGTTTTAAAATTATCTTCTGTTTTGAGAGTCAAACTTTAGTTACAAGAGTGTCTTATTGGTTCTTTTCAATAAGAATATGGATTATGCTCTTAACATATTAAAAGCTATTCTTATTTTAATTATCTTTCAAAGTTTAAGGAATATTCTATTTAATGATTTTGTTGAGTGCATAAATGTTATCTTCCTTTACGTATCGAAAGCTGTGAAAGAAGAAGCCATTTTAATATTTTGTTTAAATAGCTTTTAGCTTTAAGGTACTTTAGATTTGACTATAATCCTTTTGTCTTTGTTTGGTTTTCGGTTTTCGAAAATTCAAAAGAGAATTTATATCTGGCTTATATAATTTTTCATAAATTAAAATATATATTTTTAAAAAATGTTTTATACTTATCCTGAAAATAAATTTTACTAAATTTGTGTTTTAAAACTAGAGCAAATGAATGTTGGACTAAGCGAAAACCGCCATTGGGGGTTAATTTGATGCTAATAAGAAATCGAAGTCATTACAAAGCTAATGTTTTTTTAATTAATTAATATTTTCAAAAAAATAATATGTAATAATTTTAAGAGATTATATTTTTTATTATTGTAATGATAATACAACAATTTAGTGCGATATTGCATTACAGATTGTTTTTCGCAGGAAGACGAATCCTACGAAAACGAACAAAAGATACGAATCTAAAATATGCGCATTAGCACCATGTTTTAAAATATGAATTGGGTACTTGCAATTCAAGAAGAAGACTTCCCATATCCACACACGTGACCTATGGCGTCACTGCCAGCTTCTCTTTATCAGAAAAATAGCGTATTAAAGTTGAGCTAAGTTTCTCTGCATAAGTTAAAATGCTAATTAACGATAAGCTAGTTAAATACTGAGTCATTTCGCACATAGGATTTGTTGAAATATAACTCTTTCTCGTCTACTTCTTTTACTTAACTTAAATTTATTATTTGTTTATGCATTTTATTGTAACAGTGATATACTTTTGTTTTGTTTATCTGGCAACTTCGATGTATAATTAGTTTGCTTATGTTCCACATGGCTTCGCGCCGGTCTTTGTGTTAAGTCCTAGTGTAAATATATAAAGTGAAAGAAATGAAATCTTTGATAAAAAATCTTTGAGAAAGACTCTTTGTGAAAGAATTTAGAAAGTGCCACTTAAGAGAATTGATACCTGATGGGCTTGGCTTACTCAAAATAGAGTGGAAAGAACAGTTGCTAACGCAAACAAATGCCACGTTTCAACAACTAATCAGGATCGAGATACCCACATTACGACACTTGCAGGTATCCCATTTCCATCATTAAATAGACATTAGTGAAGGTATACAGTATATCCACGCGATGTGAAATGATAACAAAAAGATTAAAAATAGGTTACTGCATCTCTTAAAATTCTGTCTTTTCCGATGCTAAGAGATGTTTCTTTGATTTTAGAAACTTGAATCATTGATTCGCAAATCTTCAGAATTAATGAAATTCGCATCCGTAATTGGAATAACAAATGACTCCTTGAAAACTATCTGAGCATCGCGGACAGCAAAATCACAAAATTTGTAAAAGCACGCAAGTCACCTACAAGTTTTACATCTTGTTCCTTAGCATTTGGTCTGTAATGTCGACGTCACATTTCGCACTCATATTGTAAGTGATAGTGCTTAGCATCTACTCTTTGTGCTTTCGTCTGCAAACACATCCGCATGTATACTATTCAGAAAAAGCAACACGATTCGAAATTTATAACAGTATATTGACATTTGTTTTTTTAATTTTATGTTAAAGTAAAGCACCACGCAACGAATTAAGAAAAAAAAGAAATAAAAATCTACTTGAGTAACTCTACGGATGAAAGATAATTAAATATTACAAGTTTAACACTGGTTGTTAAAGAATATAAATTAAAAAAAAATGTTTTGGTTATTCACATTTATTAAGATCTTTCAGCCATATATACTGTCTTACAATCAAGAGATGAGCCCCAGTGCTTACGTCACGATTGCCAGACACAGATTATACTTATAAAGTATTTTTTTTACATATGAAATTAAGAAACAATGCGTTACGCGTAATAAAAAGACCAGCCTGAAGAATTTTATTTTTACACAACAGATATGTTGTTTAAAAAATGGTTTATTTTTACGTTTAGAAATACCAGCTTTGCATGTGCAATTATTATAAAAACGCAACGTTTTCTAGTAGTAAATAATTAGATAATAAATACTTTAGATATTAATTATTATAGATAATTATAATCTCTAGATATTTAGAACATACAAAGCGTAATAAGAAATTGGAATAGGTAATGTATGAAGTATAAATTAATTATAACAGATGAAAAAGAATTCTGTAACTCAGTGTTTATTTGTTACAAAACTAGGATATCTGCCTTTTAAAACTACTACGTCAATAATGTTTTTTTGCCTACTTTATTTTCATTATTCTTTAAATCTATATCAAAACTTAAGTGCGGAGATCAGTTATTCCACATATTTCTTGGTAATGTGTGAATTGAGTTGATCAATCCGTTAAAGTGCCAAAAATTGATCATTTTCTCAAATAATTTAGATAATCTGTTCGTTATCTGCTTGGCACTTGCCAAAATGCACATTATCTACTGTTTATCAAAGATAGGTACTCTTCCCGCCACAAAGTCTGCGGCAGCCTGGTGCTATGGAAACAAGAAGAGAGCATTTTGGGGAGGGTAGCTTCGATGATAGCTTGAAGAAAGAGTTCTCCTTTTCTCTCTCCGAAACCAGTCCTAATGAGGGACCCCGCACCCCTGCTTGAAATAAACCTACCTCGTTACCATAGTCACCGCCACAGCTCCAGACGAGTGTCTGGGACAGTACTTATTTTAGACAAACAGTACCAGGCATGATTTAATCTCCCCGTTACCTGTCAAGCACTCGTTTATTTAAGAATAAAACGCTTACAGGAATAAAGATATCTTTGTTGGAATGATAGTGTTATTCTTTTTTCGATTAGGTCATTTTTTTTCGAAATTTAAAGAATCAAGTTAATGCAAGCGAACAATTAAGAGATTAGTTGATCGAATCAAATTATGAGAAATGAAAACGACCAGCTACGACAAGACGCTGACGAAACTATTCTAAAAGTTGAGAAAGAGTGGGAAAAGGAACTGCGCAAAATAAATTTTAGAAACTTAACGTTACAGAAGCAGTTAATGTGCTCATTAAGACTGCTCATTACCTGAAAGGCTGAAAATTCTTGATTCCACCCTTTAACGGATGACCCTAACTAATCTGCAAACTATCTAATGTACACATTAATAGCTTCTCTCTCACTAGCGGTAACATCTAAATTTATATTGGAATGTTTAATATTAGAAAACAACGCAAAAAGAATGAATGAAAAACATTTGTGATATAGCTTTATCGAGGCCATTGTTTTTTTCTGATGACACTTGTGCAAGCCAAGCCTGCCCGCCATTGGCCTTCCAAATTAAGTCAGGAAGATGCGTCTTTCGTTTGACAAGAGAGCACCGCAATGGTGAAAGTACGTCATAACTCAGATGGATAGCACTAGTCATTCATGAAGGGGATTTGAAGGGGAAGGAAATTTTCTTCAGATCCATATATTCCACGTGGCGCTCATCGACTGACAACAGCATTTTGAATTAAACATATTTTAAAAGCACGTGTATCGCATATACTTAATGGGGCTTAGCGGAGACCGGTTCTCTAACCACTTGGCAACCACGATCAAAGCTATACACAGTTATCATCATTAGCCTCAATGGATAAGTATGGATATGGATAAACACTCCATGAAAAAAAAATTGATAGAAAAGCCTATTGTATTGGAATGATTAGCTAGCATTCAAGAAATTATTACTTTTTCTTGATACTTTTTTATATCACGTATGATAAAATTAATCTAAGTTTAGAAAGCTTGTAAAATTTTAATGGGTTAAAAGTGAAGTGGGCAATGTTTTTGAATTTAGCTACATTTCGTGAAAATTGTTTTTGAAAAAGTTGTTTGTTGCTTCGTAAAAGTGATTGGATGAAACACCGATAAAATCTAATCCCTTATATTAAATAATGAGGATGCAGTAAATTAAATTTATTATTGCTTGCGGTAAGGAACTATTTGAGTAACTAAACCATTTGTTAGTCTCAGACTAGCTTAACTATCACAAGTTAAGTGTTTATTATATTTAAAATTTATGATTTTGCAGTATTTACAGAAAACTTAACTGTGAGTGATTGTAGAATTTTAGATGAGATAAACCCTTCACATTCAACTCTGTCAGAAACGCTCTAAATAAGAACGCTAAAATATAGAGAATTTTTAAACGTGTTTATTGAAATTTTTTTCTTCTTATTCTTGGAAAAAAATGACCATCGTTAATAAATTTGAAATTTTTCTTATGAATAAAATTAGGCATTTCAAGATTATTTATGGAAAAATTAATTGACAAATACTTAGTTAAAACAAGGTAGTTTGTACAAAATGGAATATGTGCATTATATTAGGAGTTCTTTAGTTAATGTATAGGCAAATTGTAATAACATCATAAAAACCATCTTATTCACAATTTATTATTTGCAATTTTTTTAAAGTTAATTTTCTAAGTTTCTATTAGTTTAGAAAAATCCAAATGCACAAGCAATGTGTTTAAAAATTCATCACTTTTTTCATTTAAGAAGTTATTCTCCTTTTCCTCTCAAGAGTTTTATTCCTTTTAGTGAATAACATTGGTAAATAACGAGTCCTTGAGAAATAAGAAATAAAAAAAGAATAGTTCTGGTAACTCTGCTGCAGTAACTATTTGCATGCGAAATTTCGTTTCAAAATCTATTCTTACAGAAATAATGTTTGCTCCTAAAAGATTTATATATTTTTTAAACAAATGATATCTACCATATTAGAAAGAATCATATTTAAAATCTGTAGCTGCATATTTTTGGGCTGTAGAGCGGTGCACTTTATATTTTTTACTGCAAGATTGACAGTTAACAATTTTCAAACTAATTATCAAATTTTTTTTTTTTTTTTCAAAGTTAATATCTTCGGACATCTTTTGTTTTTATAAGTTTCTATTTCTAAGTGTATTTTCATTGGAAAGTAAGATATTTTGAACTGTTTAAAAACGTTTTTAGTCTGTGACCTGAAAAACTTTATAAAAGTAATATATGAAATTATATATCTCGCTTATCAATGTAATATTAAGTATCTTGCCAACTTTTTGTTAGTTTTATTTCTTTTTTTATATTCATTTATTTAGTTATTTGTTTTTTGTAAACTAACAATTTTGTAAAGTGGCGATTGTGCAAAGCGAATTAAAATCAAGAAGTGGTTCAAATAAAATATCAACATGACTGGAAATTAGCAAGCACCAGGAAGTAGGGGGTGAGGTCATCTCATTTAATATGCTCGTAATTCTGTTAATGAAAATTTTGTTTTATATTAGTTAAAAATGAACCATTTGGCATTTTGTTTTAGATGTAAATTACACGAGAAAATCTAAAACTGAATGTTTTCATATTTAAAGGGTTACCTATGATAAAATTAATCCATACTGACTGTAAAACAATTTTAGCTTCAAACTCAAGTTATAAATAATTAAAATTTTGGTTTTGTTCTTACTAAATGTAAATTTTTATTTTCTTTAAAGAAATAGATAAAAAAATTGTTCGAAGCAAAAAGAAATTTATATTAAAACAAACTGAATTTAATTAAATGCTGATGTATATTATTTTGTTAGATCTGCAGATGTATATTATATTGTTAGATCTGCAAATTTATAAATAATTAAAATTTTGGTTTTGTTTTTACTAAATGTAAATTTCTTGTTTTCTTTAAAAAAAATTACATGAAAAACTTTTTATTTAATGAAAAAAGAAATTTATATTTAAAATAAATCGAATTTAATTAAAGGCAGTTGTATATTATTATTTTGTTAGATCTGCAATAAAATATCGAAAGAATGACTGCTACTTTAGTTAAGCACTATTCGTAATAAAATTCTATTCTTATCTTAAAAGACAGCTTAAAAGAAAAATTTTAATTTCCCATTTAAAAAGCCATTAAATATAAATTACATTTAAGAGAACTGCAACCACCTTTTTTCGTTTACACTCAGAATTTCGAAGAAAAACCATTTACGATTAAATTTATCATCATTTCAAAATAAAATAAAATGTTTCTTTTTATTAATACTTCTTAGAAAAAATTAATTGCTCTAACTATGAAACTTTTTTCTCAATATTTAGATATGAAATGCAAATCATTAGAATGTCAAAAAAGAATTTTCCAAATCTATTAACTTCTTTTTCTTTACTTTCGCGAAAGACGTTTCATTTTTATTTATTTATTGTGTCAATTTTATTAGATTTTATTTCAATTCAAATGCGAAGCAGCTGAACAATGCAATATCTATAATATCAATATCTCTTACTCATTATCCATTATATACACTTAACATCCTTCATACATTAAAAAAAAAAAAAAAAAAAAAAAAAAAAAAAAAAAAACTTCAACTCCAACTTCAAATGATAGGAATTATTTCACATCCCTGCTTGTGTTTCTCATTTCTTATGCATTTCAGATATATAGAAATAATATGTTAAAACTATGAAATTTAATGATTTTTATAATTTTTTTGATCGTAATCAGAGATATATACAGGGTGTCCCGTAAGGGAAGGTAAGGAAAGTCATAAGGATTGAGAATTGCGTAAGAACCCATGACCGGAAATATTACCGTACCTCTCTAGAAGAGTCACTCAGTTTCTAAGCGTGCCTTTGAACATGCAGTTTTATTTATCTAAAATATCTGAATTTCATGTCGATTACATGTTTTCTAATAGTAATTGTGGAAAATAAACATTTAAATTGATTCAGTATTATATCTATAATCGTAATGTAATGGTTTTACGACGAATTTGACAACCTCGCCAAATCATTAAATTATAAAACAGCTATTTTTTTCGTCTGATTGAATGCAATTCGAAAACATAAAGTTAACAAGAAAATCCTTAATCTTTATTATTTTTCTACCTCCCAATGTAGTTTCTCGCAATATTTAAAGGGTTACCTTCCATTTAACTGATGACTGACCCGTTGAAAAAAAGGCATGTTTATTTAGAGAAAGTACATTTTTGTGTCTTTCGTAGTTTAAAATATCGCCTGCTCTAATTAATTAGCATATTTGAAGTCCCCCCTTCGAACCATTAAGACTGAATCCTAGAACCAATACTAAATCCTGATCCTTAGGTTAAAACTTATATAAGGTGGTCTGTTTTTTTTTTTTATTTATTTTTTTTTTTAAATTTTTATTTTATTTTACGCACTGTATATTATTTCACAATAATGAATTAGTCTCTAATAGTTTCATAGAATAAATCATGTATTAGTTAGAATAAAAGATGTAGTCATGTAATAATGTAGACATATGTAGACATAGAATAAACGATTTCATTATAATCGGCAAAAATGTTTAAACGGTACATATGATAGTGAAAATTACTTCTTGATAATCAATCAAAAAGTTCTTAAAATTAAAACTGCACTGCAAAGGTATAAAAGCTAAAATAATTATTTCAGAATGCCAATTAGTATGTTTATCAAAATCGAAACAGAATAAGTGTAATTATTTTCCTAGATGTAGAATTGTTCGAAATAAATCTAATTGTCGTCAGCAAACAGATACTTCTAACGTTTGCTCGTCAGAATCACTGCAAGAAATTCGATTAGTCGATTGTGCTAAGATTCAAATTGCAATAATTCCTTAAGGTCTTTGAAATTCTGATTACTAATTCAAAATTGCTTATTTGCATAATACAGCTTAGAATTTCGAATTTGACAATAGCACGTTAAGTAGGAAGAACATTAGCATTGACTTCAAAAATTTTCGATGTTCTATAATGAAGTTTGATACAGCAATTGGAAAGGATTATTAATTTCACAAAATAAATAATTAAATTACAACAAATTTAAGGTAACAAAAAGAAACACTGCTAATATTTATTTATTTTTAATAAATTATAAAATTTTGATACAGCATCGACAAAAAAACGCTAAGTCTCGAATAAATGTTTCCTTAACTTAGAACCTCACAGCTGTGTATTGTGGGAGATTGCTAACCAGAATAAAGGCTAAACGATTGAAACGAGAGTGACTGAACTATCCCACCGGACTGTATGGTGGTCAAGGAGTTTGCCTCATATCGGGAAGATCGCGGGTTCAAATCTCGCATCGGGCATGAGTGCACTTTTTCTCTCTCTCTTCTATTTGTCCTTCTTGTGTTGTGACATTGATCGACTTGTTTGGCTCCCTTGGAAAAATGAGCACCAATACCGCCCGTTGGTTACCATGATGCACTATTAATGCCATAGTGTTCTTTTTTCTTTTGGAAAGAAATAGAATTAAGAAACATGTATTTACTTTTGACGAAATTCGTTTCCTCGAAGAAGTGAGGATAGTTATTTCGTCACATTGACGAAATAATCGCTCGGTGCATATATCGGTTTCGTCATAAGCGAAGAAAATCTCGCGAAATTTTAGTGTCCATTTTTTACAGTGTAATACGCGCCACATCACCCATTTTGGTAACCTTAGATTAAGATTTTTCAACTTGAATAATAATACAAGCATGATAATGCAAGTACAAGATAGCACAAGTATGATAATTCTCTTGAATTTTTTACTGAAATAAAAAAAATTAAATAATACTTTTTTATAGTAAAAATTTCGTTACTTAACTCTGTTAAAAATTTAAAAATAAAAAAAAAAATAAAAAACACGCATTTAAGATGTTTTTTCAGCTACAGAAAGAAAAAAAGATTAATGATAACGGGAAAACTAATTTCAATATAAAGTAAAATTATTCTGCGTGTTTATAAATAATTACAATAATTATTTACTAATTGGAGTACCTAAAACTATTTGAAGTATGTAAATTTCGATAACTATATGAAAATTAAAATGCAGCACATTTAAAAATTAAATAATGATGGCAAAAGAAGTAGAAGAAAATCTATTAAAAATTTATAGAATAAAACTAGAAACATACAATAAAAATAACTATTTTTTTTATACTAAAATATACTTTAACTAGTACGATACTTAAATTAGCAAATAAAAAAATTCATCTTAAAAAAAACTACAGTTTAATAACAAGGCAATTTATTTTTAATTGTGAATCTTCATTATTTTACGCGTTTATTAATTTGAATACTTACAAAAAGTACCGTGTTTAAAGTACTTAAAATTACTTCATTAAGCATACATAGTGTAAATGTTAAAACAAAACAAAGGCAAAAATATTATAACTTTAGAAAACTGCTTAATGAATTCAAATAATTTTAACTTAATAACAACTGAAGTATTTAAGCTTCTTCTCATTGTTTTAAAATTATCTTCTGTTTTGAGAGTCAAACTTTAGTTACAAGAGTGTCTTATTGGTTCTTTTCAATAAGAATATGGATTATGCTCTTAACATATTAAAAGCTATTCTTATTTTAATTATCTTTCAAAGTTTAAGGAATATTCTATTTAATGATTTTGTTGAGTGCATAAATGTTATCTTCCTATACGTACCGAAAGCTGTGAAAGAAGAAGCCATTTTAATATTTTGTTTAAATAGCTTTTAGCTTTAAGGTACTTTAGATTTGACTATAATCCTTTTGTCTTTGTTTGGTTTTCGGTTTTCGAAAATTCAAAAGAGAATTTAAATCTGGCTTATATAATTTTTCACAAATTAAATATATATTTTTAAAAAATGTTTTATACTTATCCTGAAAATAAATTTTACTAAATTTGTGTTTTAAAACTAGAGCAAATGAATGTTGGACTAAGCGAAAACCGCCATTGGGGGTCAATTTGATGCTAATAAGAAATCGAAGTCATTACAAAGCTAATGTTTTTTTAATTAATTAATATTTTCAAAAAAATAATATGTAATAATTTTAAGTGATTATATTTTTTATTATTGTAATGATAATACAACAATTTAGTGCGATATTGCATTACAGATTGTTTTTCGCAGGAAGACGAATCCTACGAAAACGAACAAAATATACGAATCTAAAATATGCGCTTTAGCACCATGTTTTAAAATATGAATTGGGTACTTGCAATTCAAGAAGAAGACTTCCCATATCCACACACGTGACCTATGGTGTCACTGCCAGCTTCTCTTTATCAGAAAAATAGCGTATTAAAGTTGAGCTAAGTTTCTCTGCATAAGTTAAAATGCTAATTAACGATAAGCTAGTTAAATACTGAGTCATTTCGCACATAGGATTTGTTGAAATATAACTCTTTCTCGTCTACTTCTTTTACTTAACTTAAATTTATTATTTGTTTATGCATTTTATTGTAACAGTGATATACTTTTGTTTTGTTTATCTGGCAACTTCGATGTATAATTAGTTTGCTTATGTTCCACATGGCTTCGCGCCGGTCTTTGTGTTAAGTCCTAGTGTAAATATATAAAGTGAAAGAAATGAAATCTTTGATAAAAAATCTTTGAGAAAGACTCTTTGTGAAAGAATTTAGAAAGTGCCACTTAAGAGAATTGATACCTGATGGGCTTGGCTTACTCAAAATAGAGTGGAAAGAACAGTTGCTAACGCAAACAAATGCCACGTTTCAACAACTAATCAGGATCGAGATACCCACATTACGACACTTGCAGGTATCCCATTTCCATCATTAAATAGACATTAGTGAAGGTATACAGTATATCCACGCGATGTGAAATGATAACAAAAAGATTAAAAATAGGTTACTGCATCTCTTAAAATTCTGTCTTTTCCGATGCTAAGAGATGTTTCTTTGATTTTAGAAACTTGAATCATTGATTCGCAAATCTTCAGAATTAATGAAATTCGCATCCGTAATTGGAATAACAAATGACTCCTTGAAAACTATCTGAGCATCGCGGACAGCAAAATCACAAAATTTGTAAAAGCACGCAAGTCACCTACAAGTTTTACATCTTGTTCCTTAGCATTTGGTCTGTAATGTCGACGTCACATTTCGCACTCATATTGTAAGTGATAGTGCTTAGCATCTACTCTTTGTGCTTTCGTCTGCAAACACATCCGCATGTATACTATTCAGAAAAAGCAACACGATTCGAAATTTATAACAGTATATTGACATTTGTTTTTTTAATTTTATGTTAAAGTAAAGCACCACGCAACGAATTAAGAAAAAAAAGAAATAAAAATCTACTTGAGTAACTCTACGGATGAAAGATAATTAAATATTACAAGTTTAACACTGGTTGTTAAAGAATATAAATTAAAAAAAAATGTTTTGGTTATTCACATTTATTAAGATCTTTCAGCCATATATACTGTCTTACAATCAAGAGATGAGCCCCAGTGCTTACGTCACGATTGCCAGACACAGATTATACTTATAAAGTATTTTTTTTACATATGAAATTAAGAAACAATGCGTTACGCGTAATAAAAAGACCAGCCTGAAGAATTTTATTTTTACACAACAGATATGTTGTTTAAAAAATGGTTTATTTTTACGTTTAGAAATACCAGCTTTGCATGTGCAATTATTATAAAAACGCAACGTTTTCTAGTAGTAAATAATTAGATAATAAATACTTTAGATATTAATTATTATAGATAATTATAATCTCTAGATATTTAGAACATACAAAGCGTAATAAGAAATTGGAATAGGTAATGTATGAAGTATAAATTAATTATAACAGATGAAAAAGAATTCTGTAACTCAGTGTTTATTTGTTACAAAACTAGGATATCTGCCTTTTAAAACTACTACGTCAATAATGTTTTTTTGCCTACTTTATTTTCATTATTCTTTAAATCTATATCAAAACTTAAGTGCGGAGATCAGTTATTCCACATATTTCTTGGTAATGTGTGAATTGAGTTGATCAATCCGTTAAAGTGCCAAAAATTGATCATTTTCTCAAATAATTTAGATAATCTGTTCGTTATCTGCTTGGCACTTGCCAAAATGCACATTATCTACTGTTTATCAAAGATAGGTACTCTTCCCGCCACAAAGTCTGCGGCAGCCTGGTGCTATGGAAACAAGAAGAGAGCATTTTGGGGAGGGTAGCTTCGATGATAGCTTGAAGAAAGAGTTCTCCTTTTCTCTCTCCGAAACCAGTCCTAATGAGGGACCCCGCACCCCTGCTTGAAATAAACCTACCTCGTTACCATAGTCACCGCCACAGCTCCAGACGAGTGTCTGGGACAGTACTTATTTTAGACAAACAGTACCAGGCATGATTTAATCTCCCCGTTACCTGTCAAGCACTCGTTTATTTAAGAATAAAACGCTTACAGGAATAAAGATATCTTTGTTGGAATGATAGTGTTATTCTTTTTTCGATTAGGTCATTTTTTTTCGAAATTTAAAGAATCAAGTTAATGCAAGCGAACAATTAAGAGATTAGTTGATCGAATCAAATTATGAGAAATGAAAACGACCAGCTACGACAAGACGCTGACGAAACTATTCTAAAAGTTGAGAAAGAGTGGGAAAAGGAACTGCGCAAAATAAATTTTAGAAACTTAACGTTACAGAAGCAGTTAATGTGCTCATTAAGACTGCTCATTACCTGAAAGGCTGAAAATTCTTGATTCCACCCTTTAACGGATGACCCTAACTAATCTGCAAACTATCTAATGTACACATTAATAGCTTCTCTCTCACTAGCGGTAACATCTAAATTTATATTGGAATGTTTAATATTAGAAAACAACGCAAAAAGAATGAATGAAAAACATTTGTGATATAGCTTTATCGAGGCCATTGTTTTTTTCTGATGACACTTGTGCAAGCCAAGCCTGCCCGCCATTGGCCTTCCAAATTAAGTCAGGAAGATGCGTCTTTCGTTTGACAAGAGAGCACCGCAATGGTGAAAGTACGTCATAACTCAGATGGATAGCACTAGTCATTCATGAAGGGGATTTGAAGGGGAAGGAAATTTTCTCCAGATCCATATATTCCACGTGGCGCTCATCGACTGACAACAGCATTTTGGATTAAACATATTTTAAAAGCACGTGTATCGCATATACTTAATGGGGCTTAGCGGAGACCGGTTCTCTAACCACTTGGCAACCACGATCAAAGCTATACACAGTTATCATCATTAGCCTCAATGGATAAGTATGGATATGGATAAACACTCCATGAAAAAAAAATTGATAGAAAAGCCTATTGTATTGGAATGATTAGCTAGCATTCAAGAAATTATTACTTTTTCTTGATACTTTTTTATATCACGTATGATAAAATTAATCTAAGTTTAGAAAGCTTGTAAAATTTTAATGGGTTAAAAGTGAAGTGGGCAATGTTTTTGAATTTAGCTACATTTCGTGAAAATTGTTTTTGAAAAAGTTGTTTGTTGCTTCGTAAAAGTGATTGGATGAAACACCGATAAAATCTAATCCCTTATATTAAATAATGAGGATGCAGTAAATTAAATTTATTATTGCTTGCGGTAAGGAACTATTTGAGTAACTAAACCATTTGTTAGTCTCAGACTAGCTTAACTATCACAAGTTAAGTGTTTATTATATTTAAAATTTATGATTTTGCAGTATTTACAGAAAACTTAACTGTGAGTGATTGTAGAATTTTAGATGAGATAAACCCTTCACATTCAACTCTGTCAGAAACGCTCTAAATAAGAACGCTAAAATATAGAGAATTTTTAAACGTGTTTATTGAAATTTTTTTCTTCTTATTCTTGGAAAAAAATGACCATCGTTAATAAATTTGAAATTTTTCTTATGAATAAAATTAGGCATTTCAAGATTATTTATGGAAAAATTAATTGACAAATACTTAGTTAAAACAAGGTAGTTTGTACAAAATGGAATATGTGCATTATATTAGGAGTTCTTTAGTTAATGTATAGGCAAATTGTAATAACATCATAAAAACCATCTTATTCACAATTTATTATTTGCAATTTTTTTAAAGTTAATTTTCTAAGTTTCTATTAGTTTAGAAAAATCCAAATGCACAAGCAATGTGTTTAAAAATTCATCACTTTTTTCATTTAAGAAGTTATTCTCCTTTTCCTCTCAAGAGTTTTATTCCTTTTAGTGAATAACATTGGTAAATAACGAGTCCTTGAGAAATAAGAAATAAAAAAAGAATAGTTCTGGTAACTCTGCTGCAGTAACTATTTGCATGCGAAATTTCGTTTCAAAATCTATTCTTACAGAAATAATGTTTGCTCCTAAAAGATTTATATATTTTTTAAACAAATGATATCTACCATATTAGAAAGAATCATATTTAAAATCTGTAGCTGCATATTTTTGGGCTGTAGAGCGGTGCACTTTATATTTTTTACTGCAAGATTGACAGTTAACAATTTTCAAACTAATTATCAATTTTTTTTTTTTTTTTTCAAAGTTAATATCTTCGGACATCTTTTGTTTTTATAAGTTTCTATTTCTAAGTGTATTTTCATTGGAAAGTAAGATATTTTGAACTGTTTAAAAACGTTTTTAGTCTGTGACCTGAAAAACTTTATAAAAGTAATATATGAAATTATATATCTCGCTTATCAATGTAATATTAAGTATCTTGCCAACTTTTTGTTAGTTTTATTTCTTTTTTTATATTCATTTATTTAGTTATTTGTTTTTTGTAAACTAACAATTTTGTAAAGTGGCGATTGTGCAAAGCGAATTAAAATCAAGAAGTGGTTCAAATAAAATATCAACATGACTGGAAATTAGCAAGCACCAGGAAGTAGGGGGTGAGGTCATCTCATTTAATATGCTCGTAATTCTGTTAATGAAAATTTTGTTTTATATTAGTTAAAAATGAACCATTTGGCATTTTGTTTTAGATGTAAATTACACGAGAAAATCTAAAACTGAATGTTTTCATATTTAAAGGGTTACCTATGATAAAATTAATCCATACTGACTGTAAAACAATTTTAGCTTCAAACTCAAGTTATAAATAATTAAAATTTTGGTTTTGTTCTTACTAAATGTAAATTTTTATTTTCTTTAAAGAAATAGATAAAAAAATTGTTCGAAGCAAAAAGAAATTTATATTAAAACAAACTGAATTTAATTAAATGCTGATGTATATTATTTTGTTAGATCTGCAGATGTATATTATATTGTTAGATCTGCAAATTTATAAATAATTAAAATTTTGGTTTTGTTTTTACTAAATGTAAATTTCTTGTTTTCTTTAAAAAAAATTACATGAAAAACTTTTTATTTAATGAAAAAAGAAATTTATATTTAAAATAAATCGAATTTAATTAAAGGCAGTTGTATATTATTATTTTGTTAGATCTGCAATAAAATATCGAAAGAATGACTGCTACTTTAGTTAAGCACTATTCGTAATAAAATTCTATTCTTATCTTAAAAGACAGCTTAAAAGAAAAATTTTAATTTCCCATTTAAAAAGCCATTAAATATAAATTACATTTAAGAGAACTGCAACCACCTTTTTTCGTTTACACTCAGAATTTCGAAGAAAAACCATTTACGATTAAATTTATCATCATTTCAAAATAAAATAAAATGTTTCTTTTTATTAATACTTCTTAGAAAAAATTAATTGCTCTAACTATGAAACTTTTTTCTCAATATTTAGATATGAAATGCAAATCATTAGAATGTCAAAAAAGAATTTTCCAAATCTATTAACTTCTTTTTCTTTACTTTCGCGAAAGACGTTTCATTTTTATTTATTTATTGTGTCAATTTTATTAGATTTTATTTCAATTCAAATGCGAAGCAGCTGAACAATGCAATATCTATAATATCAATATCTCTTACTCATTATCCATTATATACACTTAACATCCTTCATACATTAAAAAAAAAAAAAAAAAAAAAAAAAAAAAAAAAAAAACTTCAACTCCAACTTCAAATGATAGGAATTATTTCACATCCCTGCTTGTGTTTCTCATTTCTTATGCATTTCAGATATATAGAAATAATATGTTAAAACTATGAAATTTAATGATTTTTATAATTTTTTTGATCGTAATCAGAGATATATACAGGGTGTCCCGTAAGGGAAGGTAAGGAAAGTCATAAGGATTGAGAATTGCGTAAGAACCCATGACCGGAAATATTACCGTACCTCTCTAGAAGAGTCACTCAGTTTCTAAGCGTGCCTTTGAACATGCAGTTTTATTTATCTAAAATATCTGAATTTCATGTCGATTACATGTTTTCTAATAGTAATTGTGGAAAATAAACATTTAAATTGATTCAGTATTATATCTATAATCGTAATGTAATGGTTTTACGACGAATTTGACAACCTCGCCAAATCATTAAATTATAAAACAGCTATTTTTTTCGTCTGATTGAATGCAATTCGAAAACATAAAGTTAACAAGAAAATCCTTAATCTTTATTATTTTTCTACCTCCCAATGTATGTAGTTTCTCGCAATATTTAAAGGGTTGCCTTCCATTTAACTGATGACTGATGACTGACCCGTTGAAAAAAAGGCATGTTTATTTAGAGAAAGTACATTTTTGTGTCTTTCGCAGTTTAAAATATCGCCTGCTCTAATTAATTAGCATATTTGAAGTCCCCCCTTCGAACCATTAAGACTGAATCCTAGAACCAATACTAAATCCTGATCCTTAGGTTAAAACTTATATAGGGTGGTCTGTTTTTTTTATTTTTTTTTTATTTTTTATTTTTTTTTATTTTACGCACTGTATATTATTTCACAATAATGAATTAGGCTCTAATAGTTTCATAGAATAAATCATGTATTAGTTAGAATAAAAGATGTAATCATGTAATAATGTAGACATATGTAGACATAGAATAAACGATTTCATTATAATCGGCAAAAATGTTTAAACGGTACATATGATAGTGAAAATTACTTCTTGATAATCAATCAAAAAGTTCTTAAAATTAAAACTGCACTGCAAAGGTATAAAAACTAAAATAATTATCTCAGAATGCCAATTAGTATGTTAATCAAAATCGAAACAGAATAAGTGTAATTATTTTCCTAGATGTAGAATTGTTCGAAATAAATCTAATTGTCGTCAGCAAACAGATACTTCTAACGTTTGCTCGTCAGAATCACTGCAAGAAATTCGATTAGTCGATTGTGCTAAGATTCAAATTGCAATAATTCCTTAAGGTCTTTGAAATTCTGATTACTAATTCAAAATTGCTTATTTGCATAATACAGCTTAGAATTTCGAATTTGACAATAGCACGTTAAGTAGGAAGAACATTAGCATTGACTTCAAAAATTTTCGATGTTGTATAATGAAGTTTGATAAAGCAATTGGAAAGGATTATTAATTTCACAAAATAAATAATTAAATTACAACAAATTTAAGGTAACAAAAAGAAACATTGCTAATATTTATTTATTTTTAATAAATTATAAAATTTTGATACAGCATCGACAAAAAAAACTAAAAATGTTAAACTGAAAATCAGAGATTAATAAATTATTAAGTTGATGTAATCGTCAGTTTTATGTATAAGAATACAAAGTGTTCTATAATCTTTTGCTTTAAGGTCTCAACAATCGCAGTTGCACGCAATGTTCAGCCGATGACTGAATGTTACGTTATTAAATTGTTAGAATTTATTTTGCTTAGACAAGAAGTTTCTATCAACTAAAATGTATTAATCAGACGTAAATAGAGTTTGAATTTTTAAAAAAAGCAACTGTCCTGTTTTAAAACCAAACTACTAGCTAGAAGAAAAAAATATCCATTTAATTTAAACATATTAGTGTTACCTTTTTGACAAGAAATGACAGCAAAGAAATGTTATCAAGCTCAGCTTTCCATAGGCCATATTTTCTCTCGAAATCACGTTAGAATTATGTAATTTTTTAAATTCAACTTTTCTTGTAAAACTGTTTAATTAGGGTCCATCCTAGATATTTAGCCACATAAACAAAGAGTATTCATAAAATTATACAAATATTTTTAATCTCGTAACAAGTAAAAATGTTATATATAAAGCGAATTAATCAAATATATTGATCTCCTATTGCATATTAACCTATTAGTAATGTTAGTATTATAGAATTCGTATCGAAAATATTATCGAAATTTTTCACTTGAAGAACAATCTGCACATTGTGTTCTGCAATGTTTGTCCTTAAAATACAATTTTAGAATTTTTGGGGTACATTAGAAGTAAAAAAAAAAAAAAAAAAAAAAAAAAAAAACGAATTTTAACTTGGGCTAACAATTGTAGAAGCCAGTCGACTCAAATAGGGTACTAAACTGACCTAAAGCCATTTTATTTAAGAATTTATCTTACAGGCAGTTCTTACTGAAATGTAATGTAGTTCAGTTCCACTATACACTTTTTTCAATCCTTCTATTTTTTTTTTTTTTTTTCCAATTACGAAAGGTGAAAGTTTGTAAACGTTCTTTTCCAAGCTTAAATTCTTTTTGAGACTCTTAATGTGCTTAGTATTTTGAATTGCTTTTCTACCAAGATTCTAAATTGCATATTACTTGCGGTCATTGAAGAACACCCAGCATAACAGTTGATAATGTTAAACCTACTCTAGTAAAATTTCATAAGCTTCAGAACATTCCTATTAGACTCAAAGTATTCTGAATATTTCAATTCTATAATTTATACTACCATTTAAATCTTTAAGTGCCATTTAAATCTTAAAATATATATTTATGGACAGTCGCTGTAGAGCACCCTACATAACAGCCAGCTTGGAAAAAATTTTTGAATGTTTAATTTTCAAAATTTAAATTGTCACTCAAATCTTTAAGAAAATACAGAAAACCTCTTTGAGCAGACGATAATTTAAAAGACTTCCTTAGCAAAATTTGAGACCCTTTTAAATAATGAACGAACACAGTCATATGAATTAAACACTAACGATAATTTCAAACTCTTACTCCAAACGATTTCGAGTGACATTCCTTTTACTAAATTACGACTAATTTCGTAACTTTCCAAAGATAATAGAAATTTCAGACCCTTTTGTGTTTGCGTAACTCGAATTCCCCGCTCAGCTCAATCAACTCAACTATTCCCCTTGCAAAATAGTCTTAGTTAATTTTGAATAACCCACTTCACAGACAAAATGTATCCATTTCAGCATTTCTCAATCCTCCAATTCCTTGTTACATATCTTCTTCGTCCAAACTTTGCTAATGAAGGAGATCCCCACAAATGAGAGGAGAGAAAATACCAAACTAGGCGCTTTAAAAGGCGGCCTTAAATTGAAACTATTAAGTCAGAGACGTCAGGGGGGGGGGGGAGATGTAAATAGCATCTCGAAAACCGGTCAACCCTTGGGGGCAAACTTTAACATAATTATGGGCGTGACTTTGACTGTTGCAACTCTATCTGCTGAAACGATGGTTTTGTGTTGATGTGGGCAGCCTATTTCTCGTCGTAAAATAAAATGGCATGGAGCTATAGGACTCAATGAAGGGTCGATATATCGATGGATTGAATGCGTGCGGATGGCACTTGTAACCATTTCGGTTGGAATAATTAGGAGGAATATTTCCACCAACCTCCACCCTTATCTATTCAAGAAACAAAATGGCTGATATTCGTTCTATTTTGGAATAAGATAGGGCTTCAATTGAGATTCCGGAGAAGTCATCTGATTTGGAAGTAACTGGATTATGCTTGCAAATCAACTAAATCGATAAATTATTCTGAATAAATTAAGGAATAAGGAATCAATGTAGTCCAGACATTGATGTATGGCGTATTATTAAAAATAATTACTTTTTTTTCCTTCAAAATTGATTATCAGTGTCACTGTGTGCCGGAAACTTCCCATCATCATTCATGAATAATCAATTAAATTATGTTTTGTTGTTTACATTAAAAGTACATAGCAGGAACTCCATATTATAAAAATATTTATATTAAAATGAGTGCATTTTTTCTTGGGTTAAACTAATTAAAGAATATATAAATTTTGTAGAAAAATAATTAATTTTATTAGTTAATGAAAACTTTCTGTTCATTTTGAATTTTTTCTTAGAAATGCTATATGCTAAATTGTGATTTGTTAAGGATGTCTTTTGAAACGAAAAGTATTTATTCCATGCTATTAAGCTGATAGTTATTACTTCATGACATTATTACTTTTTTGTTTGAACATTTAAAGTACTAAAGCTTTTTTTATTTTTTTCTGCTAGAATCCGTAACATTAGATTTAAATTTATGCGTATAAGTTGGTTTAATCGCTTTTTAGTAAACTTACTTGGACGTCCAGAACTAGTCGCGTCTTTAAAGTCGAAATTTCCATTTAAACTTCTTGACAGTCAGATCACAATTCTTTTTGGGTGGCACTCCCTCCATACACAGCACAAATGTGACGAACAGCTTTGTAGTCTTAGAACCTTGTTGAAAAGCAAAAGAAAAGAAAGAGGTTTAGAAAATGCTTAGTTCCTTTTTACAACATGACATTTCATTCTAATGATCGGAAAATCATCATAAATGTGCTCGTAAAAAAGTACAAAACCCAGTTTCTGTTAGAAAAATACCCCCTCTTTTGCATAATCTGAAACATCATGCAATACAATAAAATAAAATAAATAAATAGTGACATGCGAAATGCTAAAATTTTAAAAAAAAATTTAGGGACTTGTTACCAATTTAATATATAAGGGCACCACTGTATCATTGTTAAACTCATGTCTCCCAATCAGGTAGGTAGGTACTTTATTAATGTCACACTAAACCTTCACAATGGGCTATTGGCGACGGTCAGGGAAGCATCCCGGAGGATGATCCGAAGACATGCCATTGCAATTTTGATCCTCTGCAGAGAGGATCGCTACCTTGCTTTGGTAGCCCGACGACTAACGTGCGAAGTTGAGCATTTTACGGTAGAACAGTTTAACAAAAACCAATGCCGCACACCCTTGGTCCCTACGCAGGCTGATCAAAGTGGTCGCCCTCCCACAAGCTGACCGCAGCCAGTGATGCTTAATTTCGTGGTTCTACTAGTAACCGTGTCCTTACAGTCAGACCACAGCTGGACGTCTGCCAACCAAGAAGTTTCGTTATAATTTTCTATTCAATCTAAACATAGAATACTAAATAGACTTAGAATATTAACCAGACTCTATTATACCATTAGTTGCATTTAATACAGATTAAAGCTATAATTTTAAAAGTAGTATTTAGTATATATATGAGCTATTTAATGGGACTTCTTATAAAGCCACAGTGTTTAAATCCACTTTTACTTTGTTAACAATATGAAATATGAAGAAATATACAAAAAAAGTTGTAGAGAACCCTCAATTTAATTATAATGAAATATTTAAATTAGAAAATTAAAAATGGCACAAAGTGGATCTAGTCGAACCGTAACATATTTGAAGAATACAAGCAATGATTCAGTCAGTTCTGATATTACAGGAGCTTTCAATAACTTAATTTTTATTTTATTTCTCTAGGTTTAAGTTAACTATATTTTAATTACGCAAAGGGAGTCTTGGCTGCTCAGGAGATAGAGCGCTCGCTTCTAATAAGGTGAACCGGGTTCGAATCCCATCGATGACTGGTCGATTCAAATTCCACACCCGGCTTGCCCTGACCACAGTGTTGACATAAAGTATTCTAAGTTACAGACGGATCATGGGTTAGAGTCTCCTTACCATCAGGCTAACCGTGGGAGGTTTTCGTGGTTTTCCTCACTATGTACCGCAATTGAGGGATAGTTTCATCAAAAAGTCTTCCACGAAGGCAAATTTCCCCCAGCACTTGGTCCAGGAGTTCCTTTGTCTTCTAGATTGAGTTCAAAATTACAAGGCTACGGAATTGAACGCTGTTGATCGTAAACCGAAAATTAGGTCGGCTGCTCAATGAAATTATTCGAGGGCACCGTGTAAAAATATTAATAAAATAAATAATTGCACTGGAGAACAAAGGTTTTGTTACATTTATATAAATAATTTAATCTTGTCTAATTTGAGTGTGAGAACTTCAAATCTGAAATTAGTTTGTTCCCAAAGTTACAAATTTAATAAATGGAATTATTTAGCATATTTTTGTTGTTGCAATATACAAGTTTCGAAACAATATAAGTAACAGGGTTTTCTAAATGTTTGGCAAACTTCCAGGAGAGTTAGAGTGTATCATCAGGACTAACAATACATAGAAACGAATGCTAGAAATGTCGTTGTATGCGGCTAAGGGCGTTTCCTTTTTGACCTGTTCAGAAGCACTTGAAGGAACTGTTCATAATAGAGAAGTGCTCTAAGTGGAGTATGGTGACACTTCACGGCATGATGTAATTTTAATTCTGGTGATGTACCCATACTCCTCTTGAAGTTTGTCGCAGCATTTACGCTCCCCCCCCCCCAGTTATGTATAACGTTAATAAAATTGTACCGCTCATCAAAAATATTGTTCGACAAAAAATAGACTGAAAATGACATTTTAAAAACTGTATCTTGGAGAGAGAAACTATTTGTAGATTGAAATCAGCAATGTTAAAATATTCAAAATCCGTTAAAAAATCTTATGGTCAAATCATGGGGAAAAATATTTTTCTCTAGTGTTATCTTTCAATCACTTGATTACATGAACAAATAAAAATTAACAAGTTACAGTGAAATCAAAAAAATCAAAGAGACCCGGAAAAGAGTATTATTATTACATACGAAAAAAAATCAATGAAAATAAGTTCAACATCCGCATACATAACTCTTAAAGTCTTATAAAACCTTATCATAAAAATTAAAACATTATTAGGTAAAAGCTCTTTGGAGTTAGACAAAACTTAAACAGGATATATATCTAGATTTAAAAAAACAGAATGGCGAAAAAATGATTTAATATCTGAAATAAAAATCAAAATATTTTAAAATAAATATCTTGTCTACTGCAAATTAAATATATAACCCAAAGCTATCATATTCTCTAATTAGTTGCATTTAGAAAGAATAATATTAATTTAATGAAAATATATTATAAAAAATAGTCAAATGATATTTCTTTTAATTTCATTACACTCGTATAAAAATACTTCATATTGAATTTATTGTAATAACAAGAATTCAAAATTTAATTATTAAAAATTAAATAAGATATAAAATAGAATATTCAAACAGAATTCTTATGAAAAAAAAATGTGTTATATTTGTTCCTTTTCGTGCAGAGAATTTTATCTTACCAGCCTTCAAAAAAGTAAAAAGAAAAAAAGAAAAGAAAATGATGGCTTTAGATGTGTCTTATTAATTAAGTTTTGTATTTGAAATTGTTTAGAAAACCATAAACGAGAACAAAAGATTAGAAAAAAATTCCTTGATATGAAGAGAAAATAAAAACACTGACTCAGCTAAAACTTGAATAAATGAATGAATTTAATCCAATTTTTCAAAAAGAATTTCTCCTGGAGAATTTTTGTCTCCTGGAGAAGTCTGACATTTTTTTTTCTCTTCAAAAAACCGCCCCTCACACAACAGAAGTGACATCTTTCATAATGTTCATTTCTTAAGTTGCTTTTCGACAAGTTCGAAAAAATGTGTTGTATAGAAACTAATGACTTAATTAATCTACACACTACTTCAAAGTTTTATTTGCCACTTTTTTGCGTGCTTATATGTTTTCGAAAGTTTGGCAACTATTTAGTTGCAACTGACACAAAAGAGTGACCTAATGCCAAGTTTTGCTTATCCTCAACGTTAATCTCCAGCATTATGAACAAATCGTTGTCAGCAGTGCAGAGATGGTAAGATTTTTAGCAACGCTTATGTTGTTAATAGTTAGAATAGGACGGTCTACAGTCTGGTAAATCTAGAGAGGCAGTAAAATAGATATAAAGCGAAGGCCCTGAATCAGTTCCTTCATCTTAACATGGTTTTTAGAAGCTCTGTCGCCAAGAAAAAAGTCACAGTTTAAGCAACACCTCCTAGAAGAAGGAAGGCCTCAGCACGGATCAATTTATTAGTCCGATGTGACGAAGTTAACTGCGCATTTGATGAAAAATAAGAAAGATGTCATTACGTTCGGGGTACTAAGCTGCGCAGTGGTTGAAAATACGAAATATGTCATTACCTTTGGACTACTAAAGGATATTTATGGTAACCCGTGCTGAGGCCTACTCTTTTCTAGGAGGTGTTGGTTTAAGTCCCTTGCACTTGAAGCATAACGAAAATTTTAAACTACAAATATCATATTGCCGTGAAAAATTATCTGGGCTTTGGAACGGACAAATAACTTAAATATTTTAAAAATTATTAAACTTTCTTAAATATCGCCAATTTGGCCACATTTTTCCACATAGAAGAAAACTATAACATCACAGCCTTATTTTCAATTTTTGCAAATTTTTATGAGTTCAGATAATACAGCATTGGAGTAAATTTTCAAATATTAAAAAATTAGACCAGTAATGCTTTTCATTTCTGTAAAAATGTGGCTTTACTTCATAATGACGTCCTGCGCCATTTTCAGAATAAGTATAGATAACGCTAGCTTTAGATAGGCTAAACTTGTCCTAACAGGCACGATTAACTGCTGCAAACTAACAGCAGTTATGAAAATAGCATATTATTCGCAAAAAAACAACATTTCATATGACGACGAAGCCTTCGATAAACAAGGGCCTATGTCCGAAGAGTATGGTGAATAGCAAAACATTTCTTCGTCCTATCTATCTAACGAATCGGACACAGCCGGAGTTTGGATGGGGAACGAAAATAAATCTAGAGTCGGGGCAACTTCGTTTTGGAGGTGAATTTTCAGCTAGACCGTTAGCACCCTATGAATTGAGAAACGATTAGAACTGTATGGCAAAAAATGTTTCAAATTATCCTATGTAGAAGTAAACTTTAGTAAATAATTATTTCAATTTTTAAAATGTTTAATGCTACTTTGTATCGTTTAATAATTTGGTGATAAAGAGAGGCAATCGTCTTGTCATTGCGGTTCATAAAAAAGTCGCAATGTGGTTTAACTGCCAGAATCTGCTGTTTCTCAACATCATGTTAGTTTCGGTATAATCAGCGGGAATGTAAAAGTGTATGCTGAATGATTTCCCAAATTTAGAATTAGCGTACAATGTCTTTTAAATTGAAATAATGTAAATTTTGAACTGGTAGAACAGTTTAATAGTCTATTTTGCCTACTATACTATATTTTACCTATAACCTGTCTATTTTAATGGCGTTGTGTTAAGTAATAGAGCATAAATAGGTCTATAACTCTTATTCGAAATTTTGTTTGATAAGTTAAAATTATATAGTAACCGAACATTTTTTTAAATAATATTTTCCTTTTAAAAAAATTGTCCGTTTTTTTTTTATAGATAATTTTTTTTATATATTTCCAATGAGCTGCACAATCAGTCTTCCCCATGAGCAGACCCAGTGCGTTCACCAGAAGTGGTATCCACTCTTTCAGGACCACCACAATGGGTGAGATTTATAGATAATAGAGGGTTTTATAGATAATAGAGTTTCCTATTTTTAAGATTAAATAAATATGAAAATATCCTTTGTTAGATTTTGTTGAGAGGCAAGTTTAAATTTTTGCTCGTGAATGTCAGTTACCTAAAAATATTAGCTTTTTGTATCCAGCAAAAGTTTTTCGAAATTGGTATTCTCCATTTCCATTTTGAGTATTTAATAACTGATTAAAACGAATTGGAATTTAGCATCTGAAGAAAGACAGATATTGTAACTGACGGATATTTTATTAAACTTTACATTACAAGCTTTTTTGTGTATTTCATTTTATAGCCATCGTTGAACAGAAAACCCAATTTTTGAGTTTACGACTTCTTAACTCCTTTGCCTTGTAATTTTGAACCCAATTCAGAAGACGAAGGAACTCCTGGATCAAATATTGGAAGAAATTTGCCTTCGAGGAAGACTTTTTGATGGAACTAACCTGGGTTTAAGTTACACGGAGAGGAAAACCACCGAAACCTCCCATGGTAAGCGTGATGAAAAAAAACTCTGGCCCATGATCCATCCACTACTGAAAATACTTTACGTCAGTAATGTGGTTGGCGCGGAGTTCGTTTCGACTAGTCATCGCTGGGATTCGAACCCTGCGCACCTTACTGGGAGGTGAATACTCTATCCCCTATACCACCACGGCTCTTGTTAGTGATTTTTGAAGCTTGTAGTATTGCATCTTTGATTTATTTAAATAAAAATTTGGTTTGGAGGCAGACAACACTGTATGCATTTTGAAACAGGCTAGCGAGGTACGTCTTTACTTTCCATTACAAAAGCAATAGACACAATTTCATTAGGAAAAAAAGATAAATATTTGATAAAAAATTATTATAAATATATATTATTTTTGTAATAGCATTTCAAATATTTATATTCGTTTTGATCAGGTATTTAAATTACAAGCATGTGATAACAAACACGTGATTATTTATTTGATCAAAAAAAAAAATCATAATAATAATAATAGTAATAGTAATTATTATTAGAAGAACAATTCTTTTATTCAATAAATAAGAATTCTTTCACTTAATGATAAGAGCAGAAATAATATCTTGAAAAAATCTTTATCTGGAAACTATACATTTATAATTTCTAAAGTCAATAGTTGCATTTCAATCAAGATAACCAATAGTTAAGAGCTAGAGCCAAGTATTTTTGGAATGCCATTATATCCAAGTACTCGAGTACTCAATGTACATCGCAATACTGTTCTAATATCCACTACAACAATGCTTCTGATAGTAAATTTGTCCCTTGATTGCTTAGAGCTCCCAATCTTCCTCTACAATAAACCCACTCCAAACTCCCCAATACACTTTGAAACAGTTGAAGCATGTTGAACAATACTCTCTCCCAAACCAAATCCATCCAAACACTAATCAAATGCATTGTCCAACTGAGATATAGTTCAATAGCTAGGGAACACACAGTCGCCCCGGTGACGATCTCCGCCCCGGTAACAACAGAGTTGGACCGCATCGGTGATACGACGCCCCAGCTGCATAAACAGGAAATAGTTCTGAGGTTGGTTCTACACATGGTTCGCTGAAATGTCGACTGAAGATAAATTCCTTCTAATATCCTAATGATCCTAGAGAACGTTCGATAATTAGGGTTAGCGCTTAAGAACGTAACGACAGGGGGGTGATTTCCGGATTTCTGGCCAGGTAGGTTCTATAGGTAGGGATGTTCTTGACGATTTACATTCACCTGAATAATCTAGTTGTGATAAAGACCATACGAGAGGTGCCAAATCCTGTCCTTATCGTTAGTCTCTCTTTAGGGTATCGTGGAAACTAATCTAAGAGGGGTTCGTCTAATTTGGAGATTACGACTATCGAAGTTGTGAATACAGTGTGTATTTGATTAAAATTATTTGAAATTGAGGAAATACGAATAAAGAATGAGTTTCATTCCTTATTTAAAGATATCAATGGGTGATTAGCAAATTGGGTATAACTCTGTTTCTAATGAATCTATTTTTCTTTTACAGCAACTAAAATTTAATCTTATTTAAATATTTCTCTTTACATTGAATACGAAAACTCATCTTAGATTGAGTCGTTTAATTTGGCGACCATACAATCTGACGTTGTAAATTAAGTTTAGATTTTAGTTTGACGCAAGTGGGAGGAAGATTAGTGTCATTTCTTTAAATTAGATTTCATTCGTTATATAAACATGCTATATGGCTGAATTTTTAGCAATGAAAATGTCTCTGCATCATTTGAAAACTAATTGCATATCAATTTCTTCTTTTTCGATAAATCATGGAAGATATTGAAAAATAATAATTTTAAAAACGCGCTCTTTACTGAAATTTCTCATAGTTTTAATACAGTTGAAAAATGTGTGTTTTTTTCCCTTAATTATATTTTAATTGAGAAAAATTTTCTAGAATTTCAAAATTTTTTTCTCAATTGTCTGGAATTAATAAAATTTGCAATAATGTTGTGAGCTTTCAAGAGGCAACAAGTAATTTTTTGAAAAATTCGGAAAATAATGTTTTTTTTTCTTTTAATTTCTGTAATATTGAATTTTAAATTTAAAAAAAATTATTGACAATTATTAGTTACGTTTTTTCTTTTAATAAGGCATGATCAAGTCTTGACAGAGTTGCCCCGGTTAAGCATTTCTACCAATGATGGAAACTACTTTTTTGCTCCTTTTCTTTTCTTTTTTCTTCCTTCTGTGCATTAAATTAGGGGGCGTTGTATTTTCATTTATTTCAATTTAATTGATGCTTGGCAGTCAGTTGTGTACTTTGGTTTTGGGATTTATTTTCAATTAAGTTTTTGAACATTTTATTCTTATGTATCAGTTCTTATTCTTATGTATTCTTTTTATTCTTATGTATTCTTATGTATCATTTTATACTTATACATTTGGTTTTTGTAATTTGTATTGTATTTTCTCTACCTGGACTTTGGCAAGATCTTTGGGGTACATAGAGAGCATTTTAGACATTTGTCGTGCTATCTCGTTGGAAAAGTTTCCGCATTTATGACTTCCGGGGCTGGTACCCCCGGACGACGTCAGCTTCAGTTATCATTTTTTTCCTTTTTCATTGTTTTTCCTTATTTTTTCTTTTGGTTACAATTTCCTTTTGGAATTTCTGCTGCATTGCGCGTTTTTACACTGGAAAATGTGGTTTTCTAATTGCTTTATTTATTTTGATTTCTTTTCTTATTAAATATTATAAAGTTATTTATTATAATTTACAGGTATTTAAAAATAAAAATATTATTATTTTAATTAAAATAACTCATTACATACATATATTTTTCAACTTTGGACTTTAATTTCTCTTGATAAATTAAAGCGTGCGAAACATCAAACAATTTAAGACATTTTGTACTCGATTATAAAACATTCGTTGATGATATCCATGTTGTTTTTTTGGGAGCGTAAATAATTCACGAATTGTGTGAATGCACTTATGTTTGGTGTAATAATTTTCCATACTGGTGTTTAGGTTTAACTACTCTTTTTAAAATGTATATGAGGGGCCGGGATAGCCTGGTCGGTAGGGCGCTGGGCCCATGTCCAAGAGTTTGTGGATTCGATCCTCGCCGGCCGGCGACTCCCCGTGTAGTAAATGGTGACTGATGCACGCTAAATCTGTCGAGTCTCAAAGTCCTCCATGTTCCCATAACAAATCAATACCTCTGGGGGTACTGATCCAGGAGTTTCCTTGTCTTCTGGATTGGTTCAAAATTACAATGCTACGGAGTTGAACATTAGTAGTCGCAAACCCATGAAATTGGGTCAGCTGTTCAACGACGGTTATAAAATAAAAAAATAAATAAAATGTATATGAACTATCGAATTGATGTTAACTTTAAATAAAGGTTTCCTTCACATAGTTTTTTAGGTTGTTCAGCTCCGAGTTTGGAAAGCTATTACACCGTAGATTTTGAAGTGTAAACAGCAAAATTTCTAATGATGCAGCTTTGTTGCTTTACATTTTTGCAAAAATAAATAAATAAATAAATAAAAATTAAAAGTTATCATATGCTATTTAACCTAATCTTATACAATAGAGCTTTTGTTTTCCATATTTTTAAATGGAGAAAATAAATGATTGAGTATCATATTACGAGTGATAGTTTGTCATCTCAAATTTGCAAGGAACAAAATAACATCGAAATAACAAAACCGAAAATCTAACCTATAATCCAAGACGGTTTTCGTAAATAAAAGCTTAGCTACAAAAATATTACTTTCAGCACATTTAAAAATCATTCATTAGTCATATTTTCTTGAATAAAATATTAGTAATCTCCGTATACAATGTTATAAATATTTGAATCATAATGAAACATTTTTATGTTTGATGAATGTTTCCTTGAAAATAAATATTCCCTTTTTTGGAAATTTTAATAATTAAATTATTATTGATTAACAGTGCCATATAAATCTATTTGGAAATCAGTTAAAATTTATTATTCATAATCCTTGGTTAATTTTCCATACGAGGATTTATTTTTTAAATAGCAAATGTTATGTAATATGCGCATCATTCATAAATCACTGAATTTATTTATGCAAAATAATCGCTGTCCTCTCAAATAATTTTTTGGAAATGAATTTTGAAGTAAACAAAAGAAGTAGAATAGATTTACGAACATGAAAGTTTCGTATGAAACAAATTACGAATGTAACATACATTAATCAGTTCGTAAGACCTTCTAGTCATTTTTTATTTTTAGGTTGGTTAATAATATACGTGAACTTATAATCTTAACAATTATTTCTTCCCTTTAAAATTATTTCAGCCGTTTATTGTAATATGTGAATAATATTATCAAAATTGAATGGAATATGCTCTATGAATATTATATAAAACAAGTAGATGAAAAAGATTTGAGTTAATAAATCTTAAGATTAACGATGAGCATTTCTTTAGAATTTTTCCGGAATTTATAATAAAAATTACGAAATGTTGCACCGAATTCAATTTATTCGCTTTTGTTAGCTTAAATGGAGGTAATATAGCATATTAATAATGTAGATTATTTGTAGTTATTAAGAATTATTTGGTGACAAAAATTTAATTTTAAATAAGAATGAAGTAATTTAAAGAAATAAATAGTGGATAGAATAATAATTAATGAGTGTTACATTTTAAAACTTTATGATATTATGTTTTGCAAAAGATTCTGTAATTTAATGAATTCTGAAGATAATTTGAAAATCAGTCCTTCAGTTTATTTTCAAATATAAAGATAGGTGAAAATTATAGCATCGGAACAAAACAGATTCACTCAAAATTAATTTTTAATTCATACAATTATTTAATTTTTTTTAAGTTAGTTTTGAATTAGTTTCACACTTAGAAATTTAAATACATTTAATTATATTCACAATTAACCTCACATTGATGCAAACAATTAATTTTAAATTTATTTTTAAAGATTCTTTTGTATGAACAGAAAACCCATTAACCTATGCAAAATCATTTTATGAAATTAAAGTTCTGAACTCTTTAACTTTTAATTCTGATACTTTAAATTTTTAGCAATAAATAATTATCAATTCAATTAAGTTCTCACTCAAAATATCACACAACATGCTTTTCGTATTTTTTCACGTTATGCTAATGCAAAAATTTATATGAAAATTCGACGAACATACATAATACGACACTAATAAATTTTAATAATTAATAGTGCACTAGTACAAAAAATACCTCATGATTATATCTTATTTATGTAGAGCGTGTTGCACCTTACATGATATTTAGTATCCCACACGCAGTAAGCATGCAGCTGTGTAACAATGTAGAGTATCAATAGTAACAGAGGAAAACTAGTTTAAAAAATTTAATAATTAAAGAAAAAATACCAATTTTTAAGCTACGGAATACAGTTAGTTGTAAAAGAGTATCAGTAAGTGGTTCTGCTTCCCACCTGTACAGAATTACGAGTATCCGTCGAAATTAAAATATTTTTACGAACAAATGTTTTCTACTACGACCCAATAAATCAAAACACAGTTAAAGATTAAATGATATACCTCAAAAAGTCTAATTTTGATATTATTTTCTATAATATAATTCTATAATATTGATGACTACTAATTCAAAAGCAACACAATTCTAATGTTGACAGTAAATCATTTAGAATTAAATGTTACAAGTTATTCATTATTATTTTACACATAATCCATCGATTGAATCCTTAAAAACGTTTATTAACACTGAAACTTAATTATGTACGTATGTATTTTATAGCGTTAGTTTATAAATCTCTGTATAGATCAGCAGTTTCTAAATGACTATGACTAAGATCCAAAAACTGCGGTAAGCATTTCTTTTCATAATTTTTAAAATCTGTAATTATATTTAAACCCAATCAATTATCCATTACGTATTTAATAATACGGTTGCTTTTACAAGTCTGTATAAATTAAAATATCATAGAAAAAGAAATCACAATTTTTTTTGAGAATTAAATGTTTCATATATATATATATATATATATATATATATATATTGGTGCTGGAGAGCAGAGGGCAAGGCCTCCCAGAATGCGTATATAAAAAAAGTCTTTCAATTCTTCTAATTTTCTTTAAAGTCTCCTCTGTTGATTTATTAGGTAATGAAAATATATTTTATCCAATAGTTAATAGAATTTAAAAATAAAATATTCGAAAAAAGTATTAAATATTTGTAAGAAAATATTTTTTTTTTTAAAAATATTCAATTAAATAATTTAAAAAAAAAATTGATAGACAATTTAGCTTTTCAAACCACAAAATTGTCATTGAAATATTACATATATATCTTTAAAAAAAAGTTCATTCTAATTACCTAAATTTAATCTATAAAATTGCTCTGAATTACATTACAATTAATGGACAGCTCTTTGTGTCAGACATATGTTTTGGCACTCATGCCATCAGCAAAAATTTTCATTTTTAGATATCTTTTTCTTAGGGAGTGCGGTATTTTTCACTCATAATTTTCCTTGTCTCATCAATAATACTTTCAAGATTCGGGAAAATTTTTCCGGTTCATTTAGGACTTAATAGGATTTACGTGCTTCTAATTACGTAACAACTAGGATTTAGGCTATAGGATTTTACTTTTCAGAATACTAAAAGCCCGAGCACCATATTTCTCAAACTCTTATTAAATATTCAAAAATTTTGTATTCTATTATTTAAATTCTAATGGAGAAAGCTAAAGAAAACTATTTCCAAGGTTAAATGTATTAAATGAAATTGTTTTATATTCAAAGAGTGGTGTTGAATTTATCATCGTCTTTACCCAGAGTAAAAATTCGAGGAAATTGTTAAGAAGTTTTCGACGACACGTTTAACGTTCGAATTATAATTATCTAGTAATTTACCACCATCTTTGCCACCTTTGGAATTATTAAGAATGGTTCACGTGTTTGTCAAAGTTCTGTTAAGGACGTTAAATGAATTTATAAATAACTTAAAAGGAAAAATGAATTATAAATATAAAATTGAAAATTAATTCTATAACTTTTTAAAGTTAAGTTGATTTGCGTTTAAGTTTTGATTTTACCAGAATTGAAATAGAAATTATTTAATATAAGCAGTACTTTATTATAAATTGTTTTGTTTTTTAAAAAATAAAAGGAATTATTTTTGTGCTAGATTTACCATATTAGCTTTTTTTGTGCAGTGTTGCCCGTCTAGCAACATTAATAATTTAAAACTATTTGCTTTTAAACGTCTATTGCTTTACAGAGACAATTTTTTTTTTCGTAAATAGTGAGCCAGCCGTTGTAGCTCTGGAGAAAGAGGGCTTGCATCCCACTGAGTAGGTTCAGGTTCACTATCCAGCTATGGTTCGTCGATATGAATTCTGTAACCTTCTCACACTGACCACAGTTCTGACGTAAAATATCTCCAGTGTCAGGCAGATCATGGGATAGAGTCTTCTTGCTGTCTGGCTAACCGTGGAAGATTTTCGTGGTTTTCCTCTCCATGTAACGTAAGTGCGAGTTAGTTCAAACAAAAGGTTCCTCACTCACGAAAGCTAGCTTGTCCCAATTCTTGATTAGGGAGCTCCCCTGTCTTCCGGGTTGGGTATAAAATTACTAGGTTACGGAGTTGAACGTTGATAGTTGTAAACTCAGAATTAAGTCGGCTACTCAGCATCAGTTCGAAAATATTATAATATAAAATAAAAACTACAAGGATCTAAAGTATATGCTTAGAATCCGCAATCTAAGATCGCAATTGCTAATGTTCTACTTGCAAAATTTTAAATCATCATTTGCTTCTAATCATCTCTAATTCAATCAGTGTAAGCTAATGAAACGCAGACTTTGTTCACCAAAATTGACTGCTCACTGTATATATATATATATATATATATATATATATATATATATATATATATATATATATATATATATATATATATATATATATATATATATATATATATATATATATATATATATATATATATATATATATATATATAAATTTTATTTAATATCATAAATAACCATTGTAAAAACAGTTAATAAAATAATTTATACTATTATGTACGTATTAAAATTATCAATAATTACTTAGCTTATTTTTTAAAATTTTTAAAAAGTGTCGCGATAAAATTTATTTAATTTTATTGACTATTTTATTAACACTTAATTCAGTTTAGTACATACTGCTTTATTGAATAAAAAGGGTAAAGCTTCGTATTTATTTATTAAACAAGGCTTCACACTAAATTTATACAATCTAATTTTGCAAAACATGTTAACCGTAGCACAGTATAAGATTATTAAATACTTAACTATTTATTTAATTTAATAAATTTGAAAGAACACCTTATATTACACTGAGAAAAACTGAATGGTTATAACTACCAGATAATAATAAAATTTGCGCTATCAGAGCACCAGAACGTTTCATAATTTTTTTATAGAAGCACTTTGGTAATGATTTGGGTAATGATTGATTAACTATAAAATCTGCTTTCTAATACGGGATAAAATTTAATAACCCTGGTAAAACTTGGTAATCCGTAAATTCTACTTTTTCTATTAAATTTATTAACTGCTAAGCAAAAAAAAAAACACAATTTCTTGTTAGAACTTCTGAAATAAAATATACAAACCATTAAACAACAACAAATTATTAATGATTGTACAATTTATATAATTTGTTTGAAAACAAGCAGGTTTTTTTGTTAATATATATATCATTTTGCAGAATTAAACTTAGACTAATCAACGAATTAATTATTTATTATCTTAAAAATGTTTCAAACAAGAATCTCCCTGATAAAACTTAACCCTCTCAATCAAATTTACTAACTACTCTACAACAGAAATTAAGTAATTGTTGAAAACCGCCATTATCTAGACGTTTTAATTAAAATTTTATTTGTGGTTTTTAATTATCTTACAATCAACAGTTCTCATCAAAAATAATAATTAATTAAACATCGGAGCCATTTACAAGTTTCTGAAAAAGGTTTTAATAAAAAAAAAGGAATAAGCTGAAGTGTTTTCATTTATTTTTAAGCTATTTCGTTACAAGTTCTCTTCTCAAATGCTTTTACTTTAAGTTAGGCATTTTTAATACGAGTGTAAACAACTCTCCTTTGGTTTTGCATTTTTTTCCTTTTCATTTTATATTTATTAAAGTGAGATTGGTTAATTAACATCAAACCGTAAGAATTTGTTCATCGCTTTTAAATTTATACGTTCTTTTTCTTCAGAGAAATATTTCTATCCAGAAAATATTGCTGATAACCTTGTTATACTTTGATTGGCGGATATATTTTGGCGAAGGATAGAATTTCAATAAAGTGTAACTAATTTACTTAAATTTTCTTTTATTTCAACTTCGTGTTCTACATCTTATTATTACTGGACAAATCTAATTTTAGCACAACATTCGATTTAAAGTAATTTGATAATGGATATTTAAGTTTCTGTCATACGTGTTGTGCAATATCTTGCATTTTTGTAAAAAAATATTTAAAAGGGGTCCATTACACCCCTACAATACTTTTTAGAATCCTTGTCAAAAATGAAATAGAAACAAAACGCATTTCAAGTCTAAATATATTATTTAACTGCCGAAAAATGCTATTAAATTTGACGAATCATTTACAGGAAGGCAATTTTAGAACCTGTTTGTTTTCTGAAAGAAACTGATTTGCAACTTATAGAATCACCTACAAGTTTTTAACCAAAGTGTTTAATTATGTTCTAGTTCGTGCTTTAATATTTCAGTTATGTTTTTAATCAGTTTTAGTACGCGTTTTAACATCGTTTGACTATTCCATTGAAAATCGCAATGTGTACATTTACTAGACTATGAATTTAAAAATATATTTTAAGCAAAAATTCTTGCAATAATGCTGTAGAGTTTTACAAAATCCTTTTACTCGGGACATTCTATTTTGATGATCATAATATGGGTGCTATGTAGTTTTGATTCAGGGTAAGTGACATGGTTGGTACTCGACCTGCTACTCTACTACTTAAAATTCCTCATCGAACTTAAAAGAGTACTTTCAGTTCTGACTCACTATTTGGAAAACAATAAAGATAACTCAAGTATTTAAAATTAGATCTATTTTGAAACTACTAGTAATTGTGGTTGCATCTCTTGATGAAGGAAAACTGTTTTAAGAAATATATTTTCAACAACATTACGTTATTGAAATACTTTTTTTTAAAAAAGAGAAGTCTATTAGTTATGTTATGTAATAGAAGATGGAAATATACACTGTTAGAGTTTTCTTTCTAAAATTATAGTAACTGATATCAGTCTGTGTATCCTATTAACCGTAAAGTTTACGATAAAGAACATATTTTACTTTTACAGTTTTAAATCGTTTAAAACTTGTATGGTTGAAAAATGATAAATACAAAACTATGTGTTAACCATTTACTAGGAGCATTGTTTCAAAACCTTAGGAAAGGAATTTAATTATACATTGGTGATAATTGACAGGCTTGTGGTGCTGCCATCTATGCGTGAATGAGAGTATCATATTCTAATAGTCCAGTGCAGGACAATGAAATCTCATCACGTGTTGAAGGACATGGAGGAAATCTTGTTTTGTCAACACTGGGCCTCGAACACCCGTTTGGTCTGTTTATGAGATTCACAGATTAGTCCACTCGGCTATAATATGTATCCAGCTGTAAAGAACTAAGTGGCCTCATTAGGTGGGACTAGTTGGTGCGTTAAATTTCTGGTTGTTTAACTGTATTAAGTGAAATCGGTCGATAAACGGTTTTTCTCACAGTTAACAGTTTTAATACTGTCTTCACGGCGAAAGGAACTACTCTTTGTTTTAGTGTAGTGAAACACCTTTTTAAGTGTTCAGATACCCGAAAATTTTTTATAGTGGGAAATTTAGTATAGCTGAACCTCAAACCGAACATCATGCCTTGATGTCAAAAAGTTGGCGTCCAACAAATACCGATACTTTGATGTCCGATATCCCACAAATATAATAATACTTTTAAAATAAAACGCTTTAAATAGAGAATACTCATAAATATTATCCCCCCCCTCTTATTTAACCATTTAAAATTATTGTTTTTCATAGTTGTTATATCCAGATGGTTGTTAATGATTGTTATATCTAGAATGTAGATGCACTTAACATCCAACAAAATTTAATTAGTTATGCAATACAAGATCAAGAAAAAAGAATACCGTTTACTATTAGGAGATTCTAATAGTTCAGGTTTAATGTGCAAAATAACTCAGAAAGAAAATCCTATTTATTTATCCCCATTTTCTGATGTGATTCACCATGAAACAAAAATAATATTGTAAGTAAACTTTTCTGGGGGTGATTCCGGTTACCTCTCAAAACAAATAGATAGATAAAATCGATATAAAAGCAGTACTTTCGCTCATTTCGTAATTTATTATTATCTTAAAAATTTTTATCGAATAAAACATAGACATTTATATTAATTAAGGAGTGGCTGGGTGGCGCAGTTGGTTTGTCGTCGGCCTTCTGAGCCCAAGTCTGCGGGTCCGATCCCCGGCATTTCGGAACACCGGATTTTCGGGATGCAGAAAATCCTCGGCGGCCATGTCGTATGATTATGCGGCATGTAAAAGATCCCTGGAGTACCTTATTGGCTCTTGGCATTTCCGGCAAAATTAAATTCGTAGAGCACTTTAGCATCCAAATAGAGTCTCGGTGCTGCCATCTAGTGTGGCAGAAACTAGACGTCCAAATTAACATTGCCAACGGTATCTCACCCATTGTGGGGGTACTGAAACAGTGGAACGCACTAGGTCTGCTCATGGGGAAGACTGATTGTGCTGCTCATAGGAAATAAAAAAATATTAACTAAGGAAAAAAAATAGGGTCAAAACTACCAGAATATGGTAAAATTTACTGTGTTTCTGGGTCTATGGGAACACCAAAGAGACACTCGGTCATTTTTATCGAAACATTTTGGTTAATATTTGGTAAAATTAACAATAAAAAAATTTGATTTTATAAAATGGGATAAAATTTGAAACACATAGTAAAATTTAGTAATTTTATCATAATCCTATAAATCTTGCCATAAAAGCCATTTATTCGGTTAAGTTTAGTTTTCGGTTTTGTATTTTATACCAAATGTGTGGTAATAAGAACTATAATTTAGAAAAGAGGAATTTCCGGTAAATCATTACCTTGTGAACGGAAAAATTACCCACTGCATTAAATATTATTTAACTACCGAAACTTTTTTTTAATAACTAAAATTATGTTGTTGTTTTTTTTTTTCAATTATTGTCATTTTCTTAGAGCACGGTAATTTTATACCATAATTTTTTCCGTTGCAATTCTCTAGTATGCTTTGAATTATTACTTTTACCATATATTTAGAAAGCCTTTGTTAAAAATGAATTAACATATAAATCTTGCGAATTTTACAACTAATATTAAGAGACCCACTGTAAAATCTACAAATATCGAAATTGATGCAAGATTGAAATTAAAGATGATAAACTGTTGCGTCCTATGTATTTTTTGATTAGAACAAAAAACAGAATGGTTGTTTAGAAGGCTTTCCCTTTGTTGAGTTTGAAATTGACAGTCATTTATTACATTTTAGTACCTTTTTATTTTTCATTTAAATAATTTTTATCCTAAAATTCTTAATCAGTTTGTTTCGTTTAAACATTAAAAAAATAAAGTAAATTGTTAAAATTCCAATTAATTTTTATGGCGAGATTTTGAATAAAGATAATTAATATCTTAGTTTAAGAAAAACTAAAGTTCAGTTTTCTAATTTATTTCTTAATTAATTATTTTACAGAATGGAAATTAAAAACATTGCTTTAATCATTTCACCTTCCAATGATTTGTCATATCTTGATGTCATATTATTTTCTTCTTATTTAAAGTAATATCTACCCCTATGTTCTTTATCAGACTGTTTTTGACAAAATTTGCTGAAATTTTTGAAAAAAATAATTTTGTAAGTTTTGGATTAGTACGGGTTTCAGAATATTTTATGAAATTTAATTAATAATTTAATTAACGAAGCTAAACACCATTTTTATGTTTGCATATTTTTTCCCGTATATTTTATTAATCCGCATATTTTTTTCTTAAGACTCAAGCAAGACTCTGAAGTAATTTAAATATGCAAAAAATGACTTGTTTCAACAAAAAAAAATAATAAAAAATAAAAAAATTGATGCAATTTAATTTTACCATATTTGTAGCTTACGGTATATGAAATACGCTAAAAAAGCTTAAAATCTAAAAGTGTATTTTAGCCTTTCCTGCAGCAATTTTTTGTTTTGTTTTGCGAGTACTATATGATTCATTAAATATAAAATATTAAAAAAATCATTAATGAAAAATTATTAAAAATCATTAATTCATTAAAAAGATAAAAAAAATGGAAGAGATGAATAATTTTTGATTACCACTCACTAACACGTAATTTTAATAGTTAAAAGATACTGTGTAAAAAAATTCCAGATCCGGCAATCAGGGTACCGGTATTTTTTGTCGTAAAATCTATCTACCGCGGAAGATGTTACGGAACAAAAAAAAATTGACATACTCTTATTTTTACTGTAATAATTACCCTAAAATCACAGAATCATAATATTTAAATAAATATTGCGGTAATAAATTAAGGGGCAATATTTTGCTTTAAAAATGCCGGTACACCCAAAGTTCCCGTACTCTGTACCGCAATTTAATTCAAATTTTTTAATATATATAACCATACAAATGCAAGTTAATTTGGATGGACGATGCTTCATTTTATGAAATAAGTTACAAAAATTCCTTTTATTTGAATCCTATTTTTATTTATTTATTTTTTTGGCGGATTCAGATTTTTGACTCTGAAAATACGGAAGGAGTAAGCGTAATCAGAAAAATATGGTATGTAGTCAGGATCTGAGCACGTTACCCTTAAAGACATTTTTTTATGTACTTTACCAGTTTCAGGAATAAACAGTAAATATTTTATTAATTAATTTAAATCATATTTACTTAATGAACCTTAACAGAACCTTAAAGTAAATTTAAAAAAAAAAAAAAACTGACTTTAGGCAACATAATAATATTTTATTGAAAAGAACTAAATTTCTCCTATATGTTTCGTAAAAAACATTTACTTATTTTATTTATTTAACTAGAAGGCATATAAAAATTATCAAAATAACTATTTTAAATAAATACTTCATTTCTTGGTAGAGAGTTGAATTGTATGAGCAAAATTAAATTTCGATTAAAAACATTCTTATTTTTATAAAAAAAGTCAATTAATTAAAAAAAAGAAAATATGACACAGGTTTCATTTCTCGGTTTATTTTTCATAAACATCCTACATTACGTAATAGGAAGTATAACCATATTTAATTATTATATTGAGCTTTAAAAAGTTTATGTTTTATGAGGTTTAACAACTTCTTTTTGTGAAATTAAATATGTAATACATTTTTAGGTCCAAATCATTTTTAAATATACGAATAATTATTTGCATTAAATTACATTCATATTAAATTCACTATAATAGTTAGTTTAACAACTAATTCGAAATAAATAAAATATGTACAAAAAACTTTATTGCTGAAATACCACAAACAGGTTATTTCCTTTCAAATACACCCACATTCCTCTAAATATTAATATTTCCCAACTAAAAAGAAAGTTATTTGTTAAAATAACTCAAAAGAGACCTAAAATTTTATCTTTAATAAAAATGTTGAACACGTTTATTCTTTGATTAAATGTTTCCGAGTAAAAACACAAATACCACTAACAGTTGGTTTAAAAAAAGTAAAAGTTAATTCAATAAAAGCAACCTACAACTTTAATTCCCAGAAAAGTATTCGTCATGCTCACATTTATAATAAATAAAGCATCGAAAAAAAAACTCTTAGGTATAACACCACAAACATGTTATTTTTTTAAACACACACCTTTGTAAATATTAATATTTCCTATCCAAAAAGAAAGTTATTTTTACAAAAACTCACAAGAGACCTAAAATTTTCTCTTTAATAAAAATGTTTAACACGTTTATTCTTTAATTAAATGTTTCCAAAGTAAAAACACAAATGCCACGAACAGTTGGTTAAAAAACGTGAAGATCTATTTCAATAAAAGGAACCTACAATTTTAAATCTCAGTAAAGTATTCGTCATGTTCACTTACAAATGCAAACAGCATGAGCATAAAAGGTAACATAATCACAGAAATGCTTAGCCCTCATTATGAATTCTTCAAATGACAGAACCAGAATTTTTTTTAGAAAAAAAAAAATTTAAATTATGTACAGTTGTTATGACCAACTTGTAAGTAAAAAAAAATAACCTTAATCAAATTTTATTCACATTCTCCGTATCTTAACGGCATGTTTTAGTAAAAAATAAAACCTAGTTTCTAAAGAAAAAGTGGTTTCTGTTGTTCTTTTTTTCTTTTCAGGGATTATTGTTGTCGCTTTATACCACCTGAGACCTTAAAAAAAGGGAAAATGAGGAAATTTTTCCTTGTTCTTAAATTCTTTTCAGAGTGTTCCCTACAGAGAAAAATCGTGTTTTCTATTGTTTATCTAGTTGATTTTTCGAGGCCCCTTGCCCCTTTTTCGTTGGCAATCAGAATTGGAATTGTATCCGGAGGATTTAAGAATGGGAAAGTCTTATGTAGAGGTTGTGCTTTAGATTTTTTTTTAAAAAAAATAATACTTAAATTCGATTTTTTTTTTTTAAGTTTCAACTGTCACAGCTAAAAGATAATCACATACCACTTGAATCGTTTTCTTTTTTAAAAGCCTTGTTCGACATTTGTTGGAATTTTCTATTATCCTCTAAGCCCATGAGAAATTTCATTTCAAAACAAAACAGAGGTCCTATGGGTTTCACACTTAAATATTTTCTCTGCGTTTCTCAGTGTTTTTCTTTAGACATGTCAGATCATGTTATTTTGTATTTTCTAGAAAATTTATATTTACTATCACTAAATTCATCGTTTTCATTTTTGTAAATCTCAGTTGCGTTTGCAGCTTTCAAAGCTATTATAATGACAAAGTTAAAAATTCTCCGTATAATAACATTCTGACTAGTTCAAATAACAGTTTCTGATTATAATTGCTTAAAATGCTCGAAATCCTCACATTTCGAAAATTTTAGGCGTGGCAACAATATTGTATTGAAATCATCTATATTTTAAAAACCATATGAAAACTGTATAAATGACTGCCGAAAAGGCGGTCTAAAAATTTTCATGAATTCACATGTAAGTTTCAAATAGTCTGAATAAAAAGTTATCACTCAAATGTGCTATTCCGAACTCGTTGGTAGTAGTTATTGCATTTGAAATATTGAAATTTTATAAGCGATCTTGATACTGCAAACTGCTATTACGTCTGAAAAAAGTATGGTATATTTTTATATTATCTTTATGTTTTTCAGTTGTTTGCCCTTTATTGAACTTACACTTGAAATTTCAACAAAATCGACGTATATACGAACCCCCTTCTCAAATGAAAAGAAAGATTATAACTAATTCTTTAAAAAGCTGATCATTCGGTCAAACATTATTTTGGGTGAAATATTTTTAATTTCAGCCACCACTCAATACGATTTGCTTAAGGTCAAATCATATTATTTTAAATCACCATGCACTGTTTAAAATTTTCACTCTAGAATTATGGTAAAGTAACTGGCAGCTCTCTGTCCATCCGATTAACCGGGAAGTTTACGGTAAAGAGACATTTTTCCTTTTATGGCTTTGAAAACATTTGCAAAAAGTATGTTTATAAAACAATACTAAGCGGTTTTTTAACCATTTATAACTAACATTTTTCAAAAACGTAAAAAAATTTTTTTTTTTTTTTAACTAGACATGGGAGCTCTGATTTTCGTAAGGTAATCGGCCTTCGAGAGTGCCGGACACTGGAAATTCTTCACGTGTTGAAGGAAATGGAGGAAATATTGTGGTGTCAGCGATAGGACTCGAACTGCAGTTCTGCCTTTCATGAGATTGGCAGATAAGGCCGCTCAGCTTTGATATGTACGCAATTGCAAAGAAGTAAGTAGCTTCATTAGGTAGTTCTAGTTGGTGCGATAAAATTCTGTTTAACCGTATTAGCAGTTAATAAACAGTTTTTCACAGTACTCAACAGTCTGAGTACCATTTTATTTACGGTTATTTTACTGTTTTCATTAAATATGGTAAAATAACCTATCTATAAATTGTTGTCTAACCATTTTTTCCTAGAAATTTCTAACAGTGTGTGTGTACTATTTTTTTTTTTTTTTTCATGAAGCGTTTTTATTAATGAATTTTAGACAAAACAAATGTTTTAAAAAATAAAATTTCAGAAACAAATATATTTTTAGTTAGTGCAAGTATTTAATGATTAAACATGCATTTATTTAATTTTTATACTTTATTTACTTAATTAAATAAAACGGTTTTTTTTAAATATTTACTTTAACAAAAATAATTCTATTCTGTCACGTTGTAAAGATTGGGAGTTCATCTTCTAAACTTATGTACTCTATCCACGTAGGGAGTGAAAATAGCACGCATAACAACCATTAAAAAGCTTATGATAGTTGAATGGTTTAAGTTTGTTGGGAAGAATAATGTTAAGGAAATAAAATGTTAAGTAGGAATTGCGAAATATTAAAAAATTTCAGTTAGTAAATACATTAAATCAGATGTAACTTAAATAGACAAATGTTTCAATTTCAGTTTCATTAGTGACATTAAATACTAATTACAAATCTAATAAAAGACTAGTTCTCAAACGATTGATTTTTTTAATATATATATAAGTTTAAATTAATATTACATGAGTAACTGTTAAAATTTTAATTTTTTAGCCTAATTGTCATAAAAAAACTTAATTTCATTCAAAAGATCTAAATTATTATTAATACTATCGATACATTATTAAATTTTTGTTAAATTAGTTAAATTACATGTCTAATACATTTTTTATAGAAGCTTAATTCACAAAAGAAATATTTTTTTTGGATAGATATAAGTATTTCATTATTATTTTATGAATACATTTTTAAATCATACTTTCATTAGACATTAAATAACTATTACATATCTTATGACAACCTAATTCTCAAAAAAATTAAATTTTATTCAATAGATATAAGTTTTTATTTACACTGTCTGAAAAGATTTTTAGATTTTTAATTTATTTAGTGACATTAAATATCTTAAACTTTACTCACAAAAAATTAAATTTTTTCGATACATGTAAGTTTTCATCAATACTACTATATAAAGTCAGTGAAATTGCATATCTATTAATCAACAAAATTCTTGATAGATATAAGTTTTCGTTAAAACTGGTAAGCTTTGTTTGGTTTGGAAAAAAGTTTAAAGTAAATATAAAAAGATCAAAATAGATAAGAAAGTGTAATTCATGAAATTTCGGAATGTTTCCTAAATTATTAAAAGATGAAAAATTCGCTTATATATAAACATCACGCACAGCAATCCATGCATGATGAAACAGATATCCCATGATATGTGTTTCGCTAAAGTGAAATAATCAGACATTTTTCAAATTATCTAGTTTATAATCAGACTAACTAGAGAAATTACAGTGACTGAAAATTGCTTTATTTCTCTAATTACCCAGGTAATCTGCAAACTACCTAGATAACCTGCACATTACCTTCTAAATAGTCATTAAAGCGAAATTAAGACCTTTGACTTTGGCAAAAAAGTCGCTTCTCTACGCTTAAATTAACCTAACGTCAGTGATTTATTTTTATATATCTAAAAAATAAAGTTACTACAATCAAACAATCAACACTTTAGTTTATAGAATCAATCACTTTAAAAATCATAATAACAAGAATCAAACGGTTTAAAATATTACCACAAATAAGAAAATCAACATAATGGCATTTATTTATTTTTCAGCATCTGAAGAAACGAGTCAATTAACACAATTAAACAATCATTAAATTAGTTGACAGAATGAGAGAAACGAGCTTCTGCATTTTAATGATACGGAGTCGTTAATGTAACCATTAACAAGGTAAATTGCACATTTTTTGTACGATACGAATTGTTCTTAGTTCAGAGACGGTTAGTAAGTGGTACATATGCTTCCGTCTTTCTGCTATTTTATTTTACATTATTAGAAATACGGATAAACGAAACATACAGAATGCAATAAAACAAGTCGACCACCCTGTAATAACTTTTGATCAACTGATCAGATCTTCGCATTTTCGGACTCAATCTTAATGGTTCAAAAGGTTGACCTCAAAAATGGTAATTAATGCAGACGATATTTTACGCGATGAAATCAGGCACAAAAACATACTTTTTCTGAATATAAACATACTTTTTTGAAGGATTCGGTTTTCTGACCTTCAAAATATAGGGAGTAGCCTCAATCTGTAAAATATGGTCCTAATAGTTTGGTCTAGAGAGCAGTTTGGACCCCTTAGTTTTATTTGTTACTTACAACGAAATATCTAGACATATTTTTAAGCGAATTCAAAAATATTTGTAAAAGTATTTGGATTTTGCATAGTAAAATCTTCGGATGAACTAATATTAAAATTATGCACAAACATTTTTCATTTTTTTAAAAAAATTTGAAGATATTTCTAAGTGAGCAAAAATAAAACTAAAATTAAGGGGTTCAAACTTTGGGACCATAGCGACTACCTTTTATATTTTGGGCCTAAGAAATTTTAATCTTTCAACAAAAAAGATATGTTTATTAAGAGATAGTACGTTTTTGTGTTTTGTTTTTTAAAATATCGTCTGCACTGATTAATTATCATATTTGAGGTCCTCCCCCTCGGACTTATTAAGATTGAATCCTGAGAATCATTAATATTTAGTCCTAGAATGTGTATCTAAAAGTGCATCTAAAAGTTGATTTATACCCCAATACACCCTGTTTTTCATTTTGCGCACTGCGTATCAAAATACATCAAAGATCCGTTCATATCTCGTATGTTTGAAGAATGCCGACTCAAAATAAAAAAGAACTTTTTCCAGTTTTATAAGGATGATTTACAATAACATCAATAAATTTTTACCATATTTCGACACGTTCCATAATCCTTAGAATTAAAATACTCTAAACTTTACTAAGAACAATAACTATTTTTTTAAAAATCTATATATATATTTTTCTTACACGACACCAAAAAAAAGCCTCATTACAACTTCCCAAATGGCAACGTTAGAAAATCGACCAATGATTGCATCTAAAAATGTCACATGCCAAATCTAGCTGAGGTGGCTCAACATATAGCGCTTTTAAAAACGGAAACAATAACCAGAGTGAGCATTATCAGGTTGTTCAATTCAGCTGCGGCAAAAATAAAAATAAACTACTTAAAAAATAAAAATGCTGTTGCCAGCCATAGAATTTTTTGAAAGTTAACTTAGCAACATAAATCAATATTAATTATGATACCTGAGCGCTTGACGTAACAAATCCTTCAATTCTATAAGTGTTGTATCGCCAAATGCCCAAATTAACAATTGCATTGAATTAATATTGAAATGTATAGGTTTAGAATTTTCTACAGTGAAAAGTTTTCGGAACTTCAGTATTCAAAAAAGTATACAAAAGCTAGACGTTAAGAACGTATCCAATGAGCGAGCAAAGCGAGCATTGGATTGCGAAGCAATCCGAAATGAACTGCGAAAGCAGTGCTGGGGGTTGGTGAGCGCCAGCGAGCAGGGGGCGAAGCCTCCCAGTTATTTATAATACAGTTAGTGCTATCACGCAATAGTTGTAGAAACATTTTTTCAAGTTACCCTTTTAAAGAACAAATATATATCTTTCTGAAATATATATTTCGAAAATTCATTGTCTACATTTTTACTTTGAAACATATTTTATTCAATAAAGTATTCAATAACTGTAATTGGAAGTATAATTGGAATTCTAAACAACACTATTTAAAAAAAAGTTACTATTTCAAAATTGTTTTTTTCGTATTTTATGGCAACTTACTTTGCCTTTAATGAAAGAGTTAAAAATAAACAATAATTTGAAATCTTACGCTAGAAAAACTATTTTAGAGTAGTTCATTAAATGATTTATTGTTCTGAATAACAAGAATTTTAAACATTAACTATAAGTGTTTCGAAACTCTATAAATAGTTTAGAAAGAACAAATTTTGAAAACAGTGCCTGAGTCTCATTTTTTATTTTTACAAAAAAAAAAAAAAAAAAAAAAAAATAAGAAATAATATATATATATATATATATATATATATATATATATATGACATTGAAAAGTTTAAATGAGCTAAAATAGAAAGGTTTCGAGATTCTAAGGATTGGTACATGAATGATATTCAATACACTATTTTAGCCCGAAGTTTGCTTTTTTCGTTTTTAATGGAAGACTAAAAATAACTAATAATTGAAAATGTTTTGTAATTTCAAATATCAATGCCTTCCAGAAGGACCAATTTAGAGCCTTTTTTTCTGTGATAAAGATTTCTCATTTTTCTTCTTCTTCTATTAATTAAAGTTTTAAAAGATGAATGTTTCTTTGGTCAAGTGACTCGCTATTTTTCACTGGTCACAGGTGGAAGCAGGCCTAATATGCCTCCCTCAAAACAAACAAATATATATTTGACATGATTTGAGCTTCTGGCTATGCGAAAAGTCGTGAAGTGTTAGTTCGCATCAAAAACAAAATATTTGCAAAAGCAACTGAAAATTATAGCTCAGGGATAGAACGTTTGTCTTCTAATGAGAAAACCCAAGTTCGAATTCCACCGGTGACTGGGTGAAATGAATTCTGCTCCCGGCTCACACCGACCACAGTGCTGACGTAAAATATCTTCAGTGGCAGACAAATCATGGAATAGAAACTCCTTTCATCGGGCTAACCATGAGAGGTTTCGTGATTTTCCTCTCCATGTAACGTAAATATGCTTTAGTTCCATCAAATAGTCCTTCACGAAGGCTAGTTTCTCCTAATGCTTGAAATCCAAGAATTACTTTGTCTTCTGGGTCGGGTACAGGATCGCAAGCCTACGGTGTTAAGCATTGATAGGCGTGAACTCAGAATTAGGTAAGCTTTTCATAGCCGGTTATAAAATAAAATATAAGACATCAAACAATTGTAGGAACACGCTATGTATTTTAATAGTTTTTGAAATGTTTGTTTGCACAGGTTCAACAACTTTTCGTGACACTCTAGATACACAGTACAAAATGGGTTCTCAAATTTCACTTAACTTTCATCTCTTTTGACGAAACCGTTTTCTGGTATATATGCTTTGAGCAAACTTTTCGCCCAAGTGGCGAAATAACGATCGTTACTTTCTCGAGGAAACGAATTTCGTCTAAAGCAGGGATGGGCAAACTTTTTTGGCCGTGGGCCAAAAATCGAAAAAAAAATATTTGGTGGGCCAAGTAAAAATTTCTCAAATAAAAAAAAAAAAAAAAACGATATACAAGTTTTATTTTAAATATTTAATGAGATGAATGAAATTGCGATTTCATTTTTAAAAGTTCCTTTTATTGAGGTTCGAAGTGAGATTTACTTATTTTAAGGAAGGAGGATAAATGTTTGTCAATTAGTCTACTTCTGAAATGATTTTTTCTAAGGTTCATAGTTGAAAACACTTGTTCACATATATAAGATGAAGCAAACATAGCACTGATTTTCTGGGCATGAGATATTAAATTTGGGAAACTAGCTTTTGGTAATAATTTGTAAAACTCACACTTCGGCATATTTAGAAACAACTGCTTCAGATGATTGTTAGATTGCAACTCAATTAATTCAAGCTGCAGATCCAACTTCACTGTTTCACAATTCACGTTGAAAGGCATGGTAAAAATATCTAATTCTGTTTGAATGGCACTGAAATTTTGAAATCTGCGTTCAAACTCAAAATGGAGATTTTTCAAGCCATCTTCATAACTCTTAAGCTTTTCCTTATTTACTGAGGGTATTGAATTTAACCTCGAGAAATGAGACAAGTCGTTCTTGGCTAGCTTCCCGGCAAACAGATTAAGCTTCAGTTTAAAAGCTTTGAGATGGGTCCAGATATCATCAATGAATTGATTTTCCCCTTCCATTTTAACATTCAAGTTGTTCATATGACAAAGAAGATCTGTGAAAAACGCTAAGTCTGAAAGCCATTCTGTATCTTCCAATATTTCGCACTCTGCTAAACATTGTTTCCCACGGAAGAACGACACAATGTCGTCTTTCAGCTGCCAAACTCGCTCGAATACACATCCTGCACTAAGCCACCTTACTTTCGTGTAATACAGTACATCAGACTATTCAGATTGCACAGACTGAAAAAAATCTCGGAATTGCCTGTGAGTAAGCCCACGAGATCGAATAGTATTAACAAGCTTTACTACTGCATCAAGCACGGGTTTTATATTCAATGCAGATTTACACAGAGCATCTTGATGTATAACACAATGTAGAAAAATAAAGTTATTCCCGGTATAGTTCTTATTAAAGAGTCCAAGGAATCCAGATTTTTTTTCCTGACATATTTGGTGCACCATCAGTCGTAATATTACATATTTTTGTTACGGGCACTTTCAAAGGTAAAAGCCTTTCCTGAAACTCACGAAAAATATCACATCCCGTGGTAGTTCCCTTTAAAGAACGCATGCACGCCAGTTCCTCGGTAATTTCAAAGTTCTCATCTACACCTCTTATAAATAAAACTAATTGAGCGGTATCATTTATATCAGTGCTTTCATCCATAGCTATTGAGCAAAATTTAAATTGTGCAATTTTTGACTCCAATTGTGCTGCCAAATTTTTATCGATTGCTTCGATTCCAGAAGTCACTGTTTTTCGCGATAAGCTTACAGCCTCAAAATTATTTTTCATGTTTGGACATAAAACATTACAAACTTGAAGCATACATTGTTTAACAAACTCCCCATCACCCAGAGATTTATTATTTTTAGCTATATTGAATGCTACAATGTAACTTGCATGCGTAGCTGCTTCTTGAACACTGTTTATATTCTTGAACAAGACGGCCACATAATTTTTTTAAGAAGACTTTCTGCATTTTGTCTTCTTTCACATCCAGACATTGCGTCGTAGTTCGCATTCTTGTGCTTGGCTATAAAATGTCGGTTAGTGTTGTATTCTTTAAAAACTGCTACTGCGTCATTGCAGATAAGACATACTGGTTTATCTTTAACAACTGTAAAAAAGTATTTCCAATTCCATTCATCATTGAACGCACGGCACTCTGAATCAACTTTGCGTTTTTTAGTTGCCATTTATGGGTTAAAAATTTTTACAAATAACTAAACAAGTACTAGCTATTTTATACATATAATAATTTCACCATCATTTACAATAACGTTATATGTGAGAAATCTTTCCATACGCAATAAATAATTCACGCCCCCAAAAAAATGAAAAAGCCGCTCGTTGGAGCTTAAAATGCGCAGTTTGCCACATGTCAAGCACAATTCACCTACATTAGATTCCGTATTGTCTGCTCCCCGAGAAAGACAAACGCTTGTTGGCGCCATTCTACAGCTATTCTATGAAGAACTTCTGCTTTCAAAATTTTACCAATTGAAAAGCTGTCTGAAGCTATTGCTATCAATTTATGTTTTGTAGAACAAAAATAGAGAAAGTAAAAAGGTCACCAGTACTTTATTAAAAAAGAAAAAAAAACTAGCTTTGTACAAAGTATGCAAATATGTATATTGTTTATATTTGCGGCGGATCGGCAAGTTAAAATTCTATCCGCGGGCCGGATAAAACCTTCCGGCGGGCCACTGTTGGCCCGCGGGCCGTAGTTTCCCCATCCCTGGTCTAAAGTAAAGAAAGATTTCGTATTTCGTCATTCTAGTTTCGTCAAATTAAGAAATAAGATTTGTGAGGTGGTGAGACAGTAAAGAGGTTCCGAGATGGGAATACCTTTTCGTCATATATTTGAGACTTTGCGTTTCGTCACAGATCACGTGATTTCGTGACGAAATGATTCTCATAATTAATAAAATACAGCTCAAAGATTTCTGAACAGACAAAAGTGAGAATTTCATATCTAAGAGTGTGTGTACACATTTATTTATAAGATTATAATACACACCTATTAATTTATTAGATTCAACATACTTCCATGTCATTCTTTGTACTCAAAACATTAACACAAAATATCGCATATATAATTTATCCTACGATGCATGCCTTAATGAAATTTTTATTCAGAACTCTATACTCCTTATACATTTTCTATAATTTATTGATCAAAATGCAGAAATGATTTTCTTCAGTTTTTGCATAATAATTCAACAGAAAGAAAAAAAAAACGATAGTAATTATATGGAAAGAAAGAATGCTATTAAAATATTTAATGAGGACATTTTTCTTTTAAAAAAAATGACGAAGCGCTGTTATTAGCTGTATTAAAATAACTTTCATAAACATTAAAATTTAAAGATAATGAACCTATTTTAGTTACGAGGAAATTTTACTGACTGAAAAATAATGATTATAATACTTTCAGACTTGGCGAGATACCAAACATAAATTTTATGTGTATGGAGTCTGGGGTGTAGATATGGGTGAATTTTATATTTTTCCGACAACCCATCTCTTATTTCAAAGAAATGTGGGAAATTAAAAGTATATGTTCTTGGACTTTACATTAGTATATATTCATACGTTACACATACATTGCATACATACATAGATACGTTGTTATTTTATATAAGATGTTATATAGTGAATTTTTATCACTTTGAAAAACAAACCAATATTTAACTGCTTCACGACTTCTTTAATGCGAACTAAGTATCTGGCAATTGGACATAACATCTAGACCAGTGATTCTCAACCTTTTTTTGCTGGCGGCACACTTTTAACGATTTCGAAATATGACGGCACACAATGAAAAAAATTAGTTTAAAAGTTGTTTACTTACCTATAATACACTGTGTTAAATAGTTTGTGATAATAATTTTGAATGTGAAATAAAATAATATATACTACAAAAGCATGTTTATTAAGGGATTAATTATATTAATATATAATAATATTATTTTTAGACGCCCGGTGGCTGAGCGGTAGCGCTTCGCGCTGTCGTGCCACAGGTCTCTGGTTCAATCCTCGGGCCGGGCAAGGTTGACTCAGCCTTTCATCCCTTCAGTGGGTCGATAAATGAGTACCAAGCATGCTTGGGAACTAAACACTGGGGTTTCCGCGTTTGGCTGACCACCTGACCGGAACATCTGCTCCTGCTCCCCAGAGCCCAAGGTCAAGAAAAATGAGATGGGCACAGTAGGCCTTGGCCCTCTATGGGCTGTCACGCCGCTGAGTTTTAATATTATTATTAAGGGATTAATTTCGAGTATTTTTTTATTAGTTAGTAATTTATTAGTTAGTTTATCAGTTATTTATTTATTTTTTTGCTAGTTATTAATTGCTAGCTTGTTTTCTATATTTATTAACTGTTAGTTTTTTTAACATTGCTATTTTTTTGTGATTTCCTGTTAACTAGTTTTTTTTGCTAATCATTAATTGTTAGCTTATTTTTTTGTTAGTTATCCTTTGTTAATTTGCTTTTATAACTATTAATTGCATAGCTTACTTTAATGATTAGCTTTTATTTCCGTTTGAAAGTTAATATTTAGCTTGCTTTCCTTTGTTAATTAATAATTTTAATAAACTAAACTCAGTGGCGCGACAGCCCATAGAGGGTCAAGGCCTACTCAGTTTTCTTGACCTTTGGGCTCTGGGGTGTAGAAGCAGATGTTCCGGTTAGGTGGTCAGCCGAACGCAAAATCCCCAGTGTTTAGTTCCCTAGCATGCTTGGTACTCATTTATCGACCCACTGAAGGGATGAAAGGCTGAGTCAACCTTGCCCGGCCCGAGGATCGAACCCAGGACCTGTTTCACGGGAGCGCGAAGCGCTACCGCTTAGCCTCCGGGCATCTAATAATTCTAATAATCATTAAATTTCCTACTTAATTCAACATTTTTTAAAATTGCCAAAGACAATTTTAACGCTTCCTTCTTATTTTAACTTATTTTAAGATTGTCAGAGACAAGACAATCGCCTACAAAGATGTTCACGTGGTTAAAGCCTGGAAAAATTATAAAAGCATGTATATAATATTATGTATATATAATATTATATATATACACTTTTCTTTAATTTAAACTTTACTCGTATTAAAAAAAAAGCATTATAATTTTTATTGTATCATTTCTAATATTTGGCGGCACACAAAAGTGCCGCGGCCCAGTGGTTGAGAATCACTGATCTAGACATTATATATTAAAAAATTATATTCTAGGAAGATTTAATTAACTCATTACCTTATTTGAAATGAATTAATATCTAGCGATTTTTAATTTTTTGCCCATCTTAAGAAAAGCATAAAAATAATTATACTTATCAAAATCTATATTACATAAACACAATAGCATTTGTCTTCGATTCTCACCGAATTCTAACCGAATACGGGTGTGCCACATCTCCGATTGTCGCCGAGAAAAAAACGGTTGGTTGGTTTTGAGTTCTGAAATAGTTCCTTTTCATTGGCAGAAATAAGAAGTGTTATGCTATTGCTATTTTATTTTTAGTTGAGCGCTTTACTATTCCACGTTTTGTTATATTATTAGTTATGAGTTAAATACCGTTTTATTATTTCATATTTTAAGTTAATATTTTGTTTTATTTTAAGTAAAATTTTATTAGAGTTAAATTATGAATCTTAATAACCTACGTACGGTATATAACAATCTACGAAGAAGAGAGAGCCGCTCTAATGAAACTCCAGAAGAGCAATATCAACGGAGAACAATTAGAAATGCTACAGAAAGTGTGATTAAGGAAAATATGTGAACTGTTTGCAATTTAAAATTAATATTGAAATGTACAGGTTTAAAATTTTCTACAGTGTTCGGAACTTCAGTGTTCAAAAAAGTATACAAAAGCTAGACGTTAAGAACGTATCCATTGAGTGAGCAAAGCGAGCATCGGATTGCGAAGCAATCCGAAATGAACTGCGCAAGCAGTTCCGGGGGTTGGCAAGCACCAGCGAGCAGGGGGCAAAGCCTCCTAGTTTATTGTAAAACAATATGAGAGCAAGGTTATTTGCCTAAAAGTTTTCATATAATTACTGCTGTAACGTTATTGAAATTAATTGTTTGCATGAGCTTCATGAAACAGGGTTCAAATTACTATTCATAAAGTTTAAACTTAACTTGCATACCTGCCTAAAATTTCATACAGCTTTTTGTTTATTTTAATTTTTACACGCAAAATGAATGTTTATCAGGCATAGCATAGTCAACAGCGATGGCTCAGTGATTAAGGCACTGGAATATCATTGTAAATAAATGTGGTTAGATCCCTGTTGGTGGCTTGATGCCCACCCAGCTTCATATCAAAAAATACCACTTTGTCTGGGAAATAGTGATGGCCGGTGCACTTTGCCACCATCATGCCGTTAGTCACGAAATTGTGGAGCCTTTGCTTTCATGACCCATTTGTTCCCGTTGCGGGAATGCTCTGTTCTTCTATAAGTACAGCAAAAATAGCCCAAAAATGGTCAAACTTTGAACATAATAAAGTTCAAACGTAAATAAGTTTTAAACAGTTAAGAGATCTTGAACCTGAGGTTTTGGTAAGGGGGTGGGAAGAATGATAAATGAGAAAAGAAATGCACTTGATTCCATTCAGAGTAAGAAAAATATAACTGGAAAAGTACCTTATTTCCCTGGATAACAATAATTAAGTTCCTTTCCTTATTTTCCAACTCCTCCTTCCCCCAAGCCTGATTCGTGGAATTGTGCAACTTTTTATTACTTATAAAGAGGAACTAATACTTATAAAGAAGAATTATCACTGGGTAGAACTTTAATTAAATGTACGGTTAAATATCTTCTTTCACTGCTCCATCGCAACTTAAGAATTAAAAAAGTCTTACAGAAGTCATTTATGTCTGTTTTTTGTTTTTTTGGGTGGGGGGGGGAAGTTAAATCTTGGATTCAAAATTTCGACTATTTTCCAACTCCCAAATTTCAACTAGAACTCTGTTCTAAGTGATATTGCAAGAATTACTTATGTTTTGACATTTACTAATAAAGTTTATCGATAAATAAAATTGATCATAAATGAAAATATATTGCAACTTTTTTACTCCGTCAAAGCAAAATATTCGTGTTTTCAGTGAATAAAGCATTTTTGTGTCTAATTTCGTATCTTAGGATTACCGTCACCCCAAACTAATTTTCAAACTTGAGGTCACCTTCTTGAATCATTAAGATTGAGTCCCAGTACGAGAAAATCCGTTCATTACATCAAAAGATATTCAAGGTTATTGTTTCCTTTTTTTCTCACTACAATTCACTTACAATCGACAAGAACATGTTATTAAATGCAGTAAATTCCAGTGTTTTTGAGAGGTCACTAAAGAAGTTCGTAAACTTAAAACGAATTTTAAGAATCAAAATATTGCTGAGTAAGTTACTCATTAAGATTACTAAATAAACACTACTTAAAAAAGACTAGAACGTTTCTAGAATTGATATTTGAGTGTTTTCAAAATAACACTTAATACATTTTTAAAATTAAAATATTCATTCAAAATAAAAGCATTGTTTAACTTGTTCCTTTATTGAGCTCCATATATGTACTCTACTAACAATTGTACTCTACTTACAGAATGTCACTTAGCATGTTTTTTCACCAGAAATCGTCACAGTGCTTTTTTTTAACAAGTTCAGATTCTGTTTTTTTTTTTTTTAAATCAAGCTTGTTTACTCTTAGACCTTATTCTAAAGACGATACGGAAGTTTTACATATATGCAATGTTTAACCATTGAATAAGTAAAATGAATTGAATACAATTGTTATATGGGATACCATATTAAATGGCAAAATTTTTAGATTAAATACTTAGAAAGTAAATTAAATTAAGACATGGTAAGTATCTATTTGAATATAAAGCACTTGCATGTTTATTAAGACTAACAGTTTTAAAATTGTTATAATATTTTTTAAAGAAAGACCCTGCATTGCAAAGAAAGACGTTCATATTTATTTAAATTACTACAATTAATAATTCTTAGTTTAAATAATTTACCAAGATTTATTAAACTAATTAATTCAAATAAAAAATTTTAAATTAATTTTAATTGCTACAATAATGAATAATTTATTTATCAATTTTAAATTATTAATTAAAGATTGTTAAATTAATTAATTAATTAAGATAGTTTAAATAATTCTCAGCATGTTTACACTTACATGTTTATTAAGACTAACAATTTTAAAATTGTTATAATATTTTTTAAAGAAAGACCCTGCATTGCAAAGAAAGACGTTCATATTTATTTAAATTACTACAATTAATAATTCTTAGTTTAAATAATTTACCAAGATTTATTAAACTAATTAATTCAAATAAAAATTATTAAATTAATTTTAATTGCTACAATAATGAATAATTTATTTATCAATATTATTAAATTATTAATTAAAGATTGTTAAATTGATTAATTAATTAAAATAGTTTAAATAATTCTCTTTTAATAAATTCTTAGTTTAAAAAAATTAGATAATAATATATGCATCAGAGCACAGAAATTCAGCATAAAAGTTCAGCATTTATAAAAAATCAAAATCGTATACATAAGATTTAGTATTTATTTTCATTATTTTAATAAACAAAAAGAAACAAATAAAAAAAAAGGATGAAAAAAAAAAAAAAAAAATCTTTCCATACGTGATTCAAAATCTACAAGTTATTGACTTTCTGCACGCGAACTCCTACTTAACGCTCTTTTATTCTATCATTTACTGTTGTATTTTTATTTTACCTTTAAATAAAAGCAATTTACCTTTATTCAGTTTTTTCAGTACTACTTAACGAAACATTTTCTTTTGAGTAAAACTAATCGTATTAGAAATTGTATCTAATAGCAAAAGCAAAAATTTTTTTTTTTCGATTGTGCAATATATCTAACGTATATAAAATATTTACGTAAAAAAGAAGACTTCATTATTTAATTTAAATATAATGGCTAATATTCTATTCAGGAAATTTTTTAGATTGTACTTAGTTAAATGTATATTTAGCATTCATTAAAAGTAAGTTAGTTAGATTTATTTAATAACTTGGCAATTGAAAAAGTATATTTTTCTGAAAGAAAAAAAAACAGTAGGAAATCTATTATTACTTTAATTATGTGTCTCTTTTGATATTGTAAGTTATTTCAGTTTATGATTTGTTCTTTTCATTGCAACAATAACTTTATTCCAATTTTTTATAATGTTTCTTGTTTCTAAAAAAATGTTTTTTTTTTGTTTTAAAGTTTTACATTTTTATTCCACAAAATATGGAATTTTTACGAAAGATTCTGAACAAGATATTGTTTGATATTGATAAAATATTAAATAACAAATATCCCGAAATAAATTTTAATAAATCTTCTCATATTTAAAATTCAAAAGAATATTGTTTTTTGCTACTGGTATGGATCTTTATACTGGAATACAACAGTATTAAATTGTTTTAGAAATAATTTATTTCTAAAAACGTTTTTTTTTTTTTTAATCTTTAACACTTTAATTTCTCAAAACACTCCCATTTCTCAAAATATTAAATTACAACCATTCCAAAATAAATTTTAACTGACTATTGCATAGTTATAATAATTCAAAAGAATACTAGTTTTTGTTACTAGTATTGAAAGTATCTTTTACTAGTATCTTACTAGTATCTTTTTATTGAAATGACAACATTTCTATTTTTTTTTTTACAGGGAATTTTATTCCCGAAATTTGTTTTCAAACTTTTACGCTTTAATTTCACAAAACATGAAACTTATTATGTTTTCCAACATTATCAAATTGGTGAACCGAAACAAACATCGTTTGATACTGGTAAGAAATTAAATTATAGCTGTCTTCAACTCAATTTAAATTGATTTTCATTTAAAACTGATAATTCATATAAATATTAGTTATTCTAATTGCTCTACACTTTCACAATTTATCAGCTTATTACGTTTTTATTAACTTTCTTACGCGTTGAAGAGAATGGAATTTTGTAATCCCATTGAGACCACTTTCTGACTGGCAAGAGCATTCAAATTTTTACTGCTTTTCCGTTTCCGATGACATTTTTTTTAACTACTACAAGCAGAATTTATGGGTGTTTTACAACTAAATAAAATTCATCGCTTTCTGGCTATTTAAATTTCCCAAATCTCTGGATTTCTCTGCGGAAAGAAAATACGTGTTCCATCATTTATTGACAGGCGAAAATTATAGCCATGCTAACGCCTAAAGGAATTTATAATTGACCAAATTTTTGATCAAATCTGGCAAGCTTGAGGGCTAAAGTTTCAACTAGATTTCAGTGCCTCGACAATTTTCCAACTAACAAACTAACCAAATCATTTCCAATTAATATTTAACAAACTAACACCCAAGAAACTAAAAAGAAGAAAACAAAAATAAAAATAAATAAAATTTAAAATATTAAGACTACGTTTTTTAGGTAGACTAAAAAGGAGAAAATAAATAACCTTTGCCAAACTTTAAATGAAAAACGTATATTCATCACTTTTGTACATTTCTATCACCACAAATATTTTCCTCGTGTTTTTTGTAACTGATGAGCTCTATATTTTTTCTTTTATGCTTAAATTAAATTAATCATTTTCTCTTTTTTCGTCTACTTGAAAAACGTATTCATTATCATTTATTTATTTATTTTTAACTTCACCTTGCTTAACTATTAGTGCAAAAATTAAAAATCTTAAAAAAAGAATTCTCAGTATTTTACTGACACTTCGTATTCAAATATTGCAAAAAAAATCTGCAAAAGAAAAGAAGAAAAAAAAAAAGCAGAAACAGTGTTTTTGAATTTTGCTGAAAAAAAAATAAATAAAACAAAATATTTATTGAAACTATGTCAAAGGATGAAGTTACATAAAATGATCTATTGAATTTCTATAGCTTTAAATCGGTATCAAACCTTAGCAATCACCCGACACTTATTTGTATATTTTCCACTTTTATTAAGTAATTGATAGAGTATTTATTCGTTAATTTGTCCAATAAATTCTTGTTCAAATGAAATTAAAAAAAAATTATCTATTTCAGAAAAAAAAAAGTTACTGTTTCAGTTCCATTTCTTAATGCTTAATTACGATGATCATTGCATTCGACAAAGTTTGTTCAAATAGTTTTGAACAGTAACCGAACTTCAAGTATTGTTATCTTTATTACAGCCCTCCGGCACATTGATATTAGTGAAGTAGAATTACAAGACATCTTGTCAATACTTTATCAATTCACACTACCATCTTACCATTTAAACACCACACCATAATAATGGAAGCAAATCTGACATTTCAAAACTCCTAAAATTTCACAGGCTCGATAATTTTAGCAAAACTACATTACCGTTCCGCGTCATCTCTGCCATTATAAAGCAAAGGAAACGAGCTTCCACAGGAACATTTCGCCTGCCTTAGGGAAACATAAGCATAACTGGAGTTCTTGATTTATTTTCCTCGAAACGCCCTGGAACGTGTAATCAGGAATATACTAGAAAAGGATCTTAGAGGGCGTATCTTATTCTCAATTAGAGGTTCCTTGGTGTGGCTCGACCATTAAGTGGCGGCTTACTGTTATTGCTTTACCCGGTTAAAGATGAAAAACATTTTTAAATGTCCAGTAAAAATCGTTAGGGAGGTTGTACATCTCGAGCAAATGAGTTTTCTGGATATGTTGTGGGTGGCCAATGCTTCCGGCATTAAAGCGGCGAGTTCTGCAACAATTTGCTACTAGTTCTCTTTTAGAAATGGCGACAAGTGTGTTCTTCCGAAAGTGGGTGGGTTATAGGGAAGTTTATCATGTCCACCTGTCACTTTATGTTGGGTGTTGTAAGTTTGTTTCGAGATTAATCTCTGGTTGAGAGATAGAAATTGTATTATATTTAGTAGTCGAGGGTTTTTGTTTCCGGTTTTGGGAAGAACGTTTTTTGACGCGCCTTGTTTAACGATTTAATTTTGAATTTCTTGAAATATCGTAGTATTCAAAACTACATTTCTTTTATTCGATACTGGAAAGTAATAAATAATAAACTACATCATGATAATTTAAAGTAGAAAATTTAAATTTTACAGAATTTAAAAAAAAAATATTTAATAATTTTATTCAGTTTGTTTGTTAAGAAAATTTAATAAAAATGTTTTCCCTGAAATAAGTTACTTCGAATAAGAGCGTTTGACTAATTCTAAACTAATAATTCGACGAATTTAAGATAATATTAAGTTTGATCTTGAATAATTTAGGTTAGAAAAGGTTTAATTTACGAAAAACTTTTTAACTGTTCAAAATAAATAGTGAGGTCTTACTGCGCAGAAAAAAGAAACGATCACATTTAATAACTTCGTATCTAAGGAACATTTTCACGAATTATGACTCAATTTTAATGGAGTCAGGGCCTAATTTCAATTTAATATTAATTTGATAAATAAGACGGGAAAAAAAACTTTTATTCTCTGAATAAATAAACCTTTTTTCGACGGATTTGGATTCCTGTCCCTCAAACTATGTTGGTGGAGAGCTGCATTTAATAAAGCATACTCCCAACAATTTAGACGAAAGTGCAGTTAAAAATTTGGGCTCTTAATTTCAATTTTGCGTGTTTCACAATCTGAAACAAAGTCATAGATGAATAAACTATCATTTCTCATGGTCTACTTGTCCGATTCCTTTAAAATTTTAGATTTTATCATTTAAAATTACGTGGGTTAAATAAATGTAAAAATTTGTATACGTTTCAAATCAAAATTTTCCGATTATTAGTAAATTAAATTAGAAAAATAAAAAATAAATAAAAATTATTTCTTACACGGGATTATTTCATTATGAGAAAAAGGTTCATTTACAACTGTGAATATAATATTTTAAAAAAAAAAGAAGAAAAAAAGACTACTAATTATTTTGGAAACAATGTGAAGAATGAATTACTGAATTATATAAATTTGTTCTTGATGTATGCATATGCTGAATAGGAATGAAATACGATGAATATTAGTTTTCATAAAACAACTCTTATAAACGTTGAGAATAGTAAGCGTAACTCTTTATTCCCGAATTCAGTTGTTTTATTTTAAATTAAAAATCTCGATTAGAAATACAAATGGATTTCTTAATGCATATTATCTTCTTAATTTTTTCAATATATCATTATTTAAAAAAAGAAAGAAATTTTACATTTTTTAAATTTTTTTTATTAGTATTTTACACAAATAATATCGTATAAACAATCGAAATGTTATATAAATTATGGATTATTGTTTGAATATAAATATACTAATTATTACTACAAAAAAATCTTAACTATCGGAACCCAAGTTCTTCTTTCATGGAACCCTAGGCACCCGAGGAAAACCCTTTGGAAACCGATGACATAAAGCATTGAAACCATATTTTTCAGATTGAGGCTACCCTTCTAAAGACAGTCAAGAATACGAATCTATCAAAAAAATGTATGTTTATGCTGAATTAGTTTGCTTATTTAAGGTTAAGCCCTTGAACCATTGATTAAGTCCTAGTACGTCAAACTGCATTGCGTAGATCAAAAGTTATAACAGGTGCTTTTTCATTCCTCTTATTTTCTTTTTTTTTTCCGCACTATATATTTCAGCAAATGAATATTAGAATAAAGTTTGATTGTTCATTACTCCATGCATTAAAGCAGCGATGTCCGAAACACAATTTGTTACTTCTTAACAATATTAATAATGTTCTAAACTTTCAATGAATCATTCAATTAGAAATTCATTTATATTTATGATTCCAATTTCATTTAAGTAAATTGTTTCAGAAATGTTACTGTTCTACAAAATGTATTTTTTAATTTTACAAATTTACGGATTGTGTTTAATCAAAATACAATCCATAGATCGAAAGTTATAAGAGATGTTTTTTTTTTCTTTTTATTTGTTTCTTTTCTTTTTCGCCCTGTAAATTTTAGCAAATGAGTCTTCTGAATATGTTCCGAGTGATCGATGCTCCTTGCATTAGCAAGTGAAGTCCCCACATAGTTTGCTACTTCTCAACAATATTAATAATGTTCTAAACTTTCAACGAATAATTCAATTAGACATTCATTTCCTTTTACGACTTCAATTTCATTTAATTAATATAATTCAGAATTTCAACTGCTCTACAAAATGCAGTTTTTTAATTTTTCACCCCAGTTTATCTTTTTATTAATAGGACTAATTCGTTATTTAAATAAAATTGCGCTGTTTTAGACACAAATTAAAAGAAATTCCTCATTGAAACACATAATTGATGTTTTCAATTAAGTTCAAAATTCAAACATTTTTCAAAGTCGAAATTTGATTGCATTACATTTATTTAAGTTTTTATTACGGAAATTAAATTTAATTAAATCGTATTTTTATAAGTAACATTGCAAAAATATTATTAACTTATTAACACTCTAGAAAATTTTCTCCGATTTCATTTTAATTTTAATCAGTCGCCATTTTTTAATACTTTTGCTCCATCAAAAATAGTTCCTTTTGGCTCCTTCAAGCTGGAAATTCTTCCTATTAAAGACACTTAAGTAAATAAGCACTCTAATATGCTTTAAAAATGAAAGCAAATATTTTGTTCGGGGCACAGCATATTTGCATTGTATACATGAAAGCAATTTTTAGACATTTTTCCGTCCCGGAATTATGCTCTTGCTGCATATTTGCTTTCAAATATTGAAATCGAAATAAAAATGAGTGAAAAAATGAAAGAAGGGAATATGTATCTGTTTCACTTTTATGTTGGTACTTAGAATAAATGTTAACGGATAAAAGGTTTCAGGTTTCTTTTTTAATATTGCACTGTGCAATATTTAAAGAATAATGTATTCTTTTATTTTAAATATCGAGGATGTTTTCAAAAAATAATAATATTTGTTATTTTTGGACTGAAAATGGATTTTGAATTATTAATGCATTTTGATGCTTAGGTTATGAACATTTATTAGGTTATGAACAAAGAATATTTAATTTGCGAAACATTTGTATAACTGTGGTTTTATTTTAAGTATTTCTGGAATATCTGGAGCTCTGATTTAATATTTACTTTGGAGTATTTAAATTGTAGTATTGTTTTTTTTCTTTTTTTATACTCTTAAAATTATACTATTTATCAGAAATTGTATTAATATTTCCAAAATAAGTAGTTATTTTGCTATTATTTGAAGAAAAAAAATTATAGTAATTATTCTGGTACTTCACTACAAAAAAAAAAAAAATAAAATAAAATAACCTAAATAAGTATAGAGTATCTAGAATAATTTATTTTAATGAAAAAGTGAAAATTACTTATACTCTGATAGTTAATGATAACTATGAGGAACTTATTTTTCTAAATTATATTTTTCTGAATAAACGCAAAAAACTATTTGAATTAATACTGAGTTGAGTCGTATTCTGATTTAATATTTATGCTGAAGTATTTTAATTGTTTTTCCTTTTAATTTATCTCAACCATTTTATTTAAGTTTCTGATTTATAAAATAGAATAAGTCTAATATAGATGGATTAGATAGATAGTTTTTTTCAAATTGAACTAAAATAGTAAGAATAGAGATGCATGAAATGACTATGCATATTTTAAATTCTTATGCAAAGTATTCAACTTATTTTGAGCAACAAATAATGGAATATTAAGAACAAAATATGAAAAAGAAATTTTTTGAAACTAGAATAACAAGTGGCCATCTTTTCTTAAAGTCGAGGTGAGATGGTCATCCCGAGAGTTATTACACAGTAAAGATTTGCCGGTCAGGGGAAAAACTGTTCAAGTTTGCACGTAGACAGGAAAAAAGGGAGACATAGAGATGAAGACGACGGTGATATAAAGAAAATATTGATCGAGGAGGGATTTAGAGGAAAAAATGGTTGTTGTCAAAACCGGTTTAGAGATTTTGCTTTTGCTCATCAACAATTGTAAATTTTGTTTGAAATTTTTGGGGAATGTAAATAAATATGTGATATTCATGTATATTTTTATTTTTACGATTTCAATTTAATGCTTGCTCCTGTAGATTTTCAAACCTTGAAATTCGTTTTTCTCAGATTCAGTTTACATGAACATAAACCGTTCCCCCCCCCTTGGTCTTCAGATTATTTGAATCAGTTTTTTTTTCTCCATTCATTATCTTTTTTAACAATATCTTTTTAACGCTGTCTTTGATTCGTAATTTATTAGATTAAATGCGTGCATTTATTAAACGAACTTAAACTGCGAATTTTTTTTTTTACTATTTACATGAAAAATGTTATTACACGAAAAAAAAAAAAAAAAAAAGCGAAGTCAAAAACCGATATATTTTTTACTTTACTTAAAACTTCCAATTTAAAAAAAAAAAAAAAAAAACAAAAAAAAAACAGCAAGATTACAAACTCACCGAAACTAATTAAATTAAAGAAGCTTCAGTCAGATTGATTACATATGACAGGAATTTTCCTTTAAGGTTAAGAAATAGACGGAAAAAAATAGAAAAAAGAACGAAATTAAAATTTAAAAAAAAGACTAAATAAAATATTCTACATTATTTCATAAAAATATTTTCTTTTAAAAAAAAAGATTCCATTTTATACATTCTTGATAATTTCAATCATTTAGACTTTTTTTCATAAAAAAAAAAGAAAAAAGATTTTTACATCCACAAGCCGCTTGAGAGGTAAATTTAACAGAAGATGACACTTGTGGTCTTTTCTTTTTTTAAATTCCATACTTTTTTATGTATTCTTCCCCTTCAAGAGAGATTTTTCCCTTTTGTGAGCCAATGGATTAAACTCACCTCATCCATAAATTTATTATGACTTAAGTTGCATCAGTTTCCGTTTTTTTTATTCAATCATTTCAGTAATTTTTTTAAGTCACTTTGTTCACTTTTATGATCTTTGTTCGCAATAGCTTCAAACAGCAGGCTTAATTAATAAGGAGCTTCTGATGTCATATTCTCTTTCTTCTTTTTCTGCTTGGATAAATTTGAGAGCCGATGGAGAAAAAAAATTCAAAGCCTCAATTTTTTTTCTCAAAGAGATATTTTTTCCCTTAAATTTTTTACAGAATTTTCATTTATTCATAGCCTTAGAATGAATACAATGTTTAAAAAGATATTCCCTAAAGAATATAAATTAATAACTATCACGGAAAATGAAGAAAAATACTCTAAGTAGAACTGTCCTTTCTAATGTTTTAATTTTCATTTTATTAGTGTTTTAATTAACCCCATAAGGGCCTATACCCATTTGTTATACACCAGCATTAATAAAAGTTTATATAAAATTTAAGAATATATAATACTTTCTGTGCATACAATCTGAAGACAAGTGAATCTTTAAACAAGTAGTTCTAAATAGAAAATTTTTCACTTCGTTAATTTTATGGCACATATAAAATTTATTCCATGATATGAAACAACCATTGTTCTACAAATTGTATGAAAGTTTTCAAAATGCTAAATTTTAACAAGCTTTCCTTTACTTTTGAAGTAAAGTCCAAGAATAAAGTAATTTAATTTTTAAAAAAATTCTTGTTTATGATGTTTATTTATTAAATCAAACCTTAATCCATTTGAGGACATTAATGCAGGATCAAAGCAAATGATCAAGTCACCTATACAAGTCCAAAAACCGATACGGATGTTTGAGAAGAAAATGTTAAAATATTGACGTTATTAATAAATGTGCAACGTACTGTTTTTTGGATATCAAAAAACAAAACTTATGCTAGTTAGAAACATTAAACACTGGGGCACAGTAATACAAAATGATGTGGAGTTTACAAAGTACATATAAGATGAAACGTGCTAGAAACTGCGAAATGGGAGACTGCTTCATGATACACACGCCCACCAGTAATAAAAGTCATAACACAAAATTTCACACTCTTTAACAAACCATAATTGAATGCAGAGCAAGGACTCAAGTGTCGAACATCATCATCATCATCATCATATTTGGCCTGACAGCCCAATGTGAGCCAATGCCTTCCTTTGAAGATTTTTCCGTAACGACTTCCAATTTATCTTTGATCTCCCATTCTTTTCATTAATTGCTAGAAAATCAGACTCTACTGAGTCAGCCCATCTCAACTGTGGCATTCCCCGTTTTCTTGTTCCAGTGGGTCTAAAAAGCAGTATCTTTTTTATTGTATTGTCATCACTCGTTAGAATAACGTGGGCCATCCAATTCATTCTATTTATTTTTATGTATTTAATAATATCAGGTTGTTTATAAATCTTGTACAGTTAAATTTCATTCTCCAGTTATTGTTTTTATTTACACCACGAAGTATACTCTTCAAAATCATTCTCTCAAATATTGAGATACAGTTTTCCTCAATTTTTGTCATTGTCCAAGCTTCAGAAGCGTATATCAAGACTGGCCGGACAAGAGTTTTGTAGATTAAGAACTTTGTTTTTTGAAAGAAACCTAGATTTAATAAATCTTCTCAGTCCATAGACAGCGCTATTCGCCAGATAGATTCAGTTTTTTATTTGAGGAGTCATTCTGTTGTCAGTAGTGATAATTGATACGAAGTAAGTAAAACTCCTTACTGTTTCTAATCTATAAGAATCTATCTCAAGATAGGGGTCAGGGATTCTGCTTCTTGTGAATAAAATATATTTTGTTTTGTCTACATTTATGACTAAGCCCATTTGTCTTGCTGCCACCTCAAGGGCAAGAAATGCCTCTTTCAGGGGTGAAAGGGAACGAGTAATTAAATCAACATTATAAGCATATCCAAGTAGTTGTACTGATCTAGTGAAAATGTGACCAATGGTATTGATGCTTGAATCATGAATAACTCTTTCAAGTGCAATATTAAAAAGAAGACAGGAGGGAGAATCTCCCTGTCAAACACCTGTAAATGTGTGAAGATTTTCTGACAGAGACTCCAGAAACTTAATCTTGCACTTTGTATCGTTCAATATAAGTCTCGTCAAATTAATGAGTTTTGAAGGTATTTTAAAAGTATTCATTGTTACAAAAATATAATTTCTATTGATACTATCAAAAGCAGCCTTGTGATCAATAAAAAGATCATCAATAATTAATGTTAAATTCCATTGACTTCTTTAAAATCTGACTGATAAAAAATCTGATCTTTAGTTGATTTTTCAGTACGGAATCCACATTGATATTTTCCTATTTGTGAGTCAACGAATGGTAACAGACTGAGAAATAAAATTCTAGATAGAATTTTATAAGTTATACAAAGAAGACTAATGCCACGATAGTTGGCACAGGTCATAGGATCTCTTTTCTTGTGAATTGGACACAGAATGCTAATATTCCAATCCGTTGGCGTTAATCTCAGAGTGCCAGATGTCAGTAATAAGTTCAAATAAATTCTTCAATAAGGTAGTTTCACAATTTTTTAGTAGTTCTTCTGAAAAAAGATCATATCCCGAAGCCTTCTTATTTTTTAAGTTTTTAATTGCAGCCCTGATCTCCTCAATAGTTGGAGCCTCAACTTCCATGTCACTCCTGAATTCAGGTGCAATTATTTCAACATACTCGCAATTTTCATTAAGAAGTTCCTTAAAATATTCTTGCCACTGTTTTAAAATGTCTTGTTTATCAGTAATAATTTCACAAAATTTGTTTTTGCTTAGACTTGAGGTCTGTTTAAAGTCCAATCGACTGCGGTTAATTTTCCGATAGAACGCTCTGCTTTCATTAATGGATTTCAGATGTTCAACATCTTCAAAGAAGTCTTCATCAAAGACCCTTTTCTTTTGCCTAAAGAGTTTCTTCACCTGCTTTCTGCGTCTATGGTACTCCTCTGCACCATTTCTTGTGTGTACTTGTATCATATGTTTATATGCAGCATTCTTTTTATCATTAGCAGTGATAGAAATAATACCATACCAATCCTTTACCTTTTTTCTTAGTTACTTTATTAAACACGGTATTGGCAGCGTCACAGACACTGTCTTTTATACATTTCCATTCATTTAATTCATTAAATTTAACTGTTCCTTAACTTTATTGCAAAATTCATGTCTTATCTTTAAATTTTTAAGTTTATCACAGTCATATTCTCTCAAAGTTTCTCCCTTGAATTTTTTTGCGGTTGATAACCTTGATCTAACTTGAGCAATAATCAAGAAGAAATCTGAATTCTCATCAGCCCCAAGATAAGTTCTCACGTCCATCAAGTCTGAATAATGTCTTGCGTCAATTAGTACGAGATAAATTTGATTAGCATAAGTGCCACATGGGGCACGCCAGGTAGTTTTATGAAAATTTTTAGGTGGAAAGGACGTGCTTCCTATAATCATGCTATGTGAAGAGCAAAATCAATTAATTCGTGTCCATTATCATTGGTTGTACCATGTAAACTAAACCCCCCAGTTACAATTTTAAATTCCTTTTCTCTACCTACTTCATCATTTACATCTCCCAAAATAATTTTTACATCGTATTTTTTGACAACTGTAGTAAATTTTGTCTAAATTTTCAGAGAAAATTTCCTTTTCTTCCTCTGTTTCATCTTCAGTTTGTGCATAAGAACACATAATATTGAAATTAAGGAACTTTCCCTTAAATCTGAGTTTACACAGTCTCGGAGAGATTGCCTCGAAATCTAAAATCAGGTGTCGTATTTTTTTGCTTATGATAAAGCCAGTGCCCTCAATATCTTTTTTGGGGTGACAACTGTAAAAAAACAGTACGATTCCTTTTATTCAATGTTCCATTGCCAATCCATCTAACCCCCTGAAGGGCAATCAAATCAATATTGTATTGTTCCATCTGTTCTAACAGCAAATGCAAAGCCTTGGCTCTATAGAGAGACAGAACGTCTCAGCTTCCAATTCTCATATCCAAATTTCGTTTTCCAAATCGTTTCCATGAAGTTATCCGGGATTTTTCTTCTGAGGATTTTGTAACAAGAAGTTTTTACAGGATTCAGGTGTCAACCCTATGCCCAACCCCCAACCTAGAGGGCAAGTCCCCTGATATAATCAGTAGGGGCAAGGTTCCTGGCTATACCCCCAGACACTGGGTATACCCATTTTAGTAGCCTTTTACGGCATGCATGAGATGCATTGGGACTATTCTTTCACACCCGGTTACCACACGGGTGAACATCAGTTGAACATGCACCTCTTTATCACTATAGAACCATTTGAATTCTAGTTATGTGCTGTGCCAACATGAAAAGCCTACAATCTTTTTTCAGTATTTCTAGAGATAACGAAATAACTAAGGTGAGCTTAATTTTTTCAGATAATAAAAACTTCTCTACAGAATATCATATATTCTATCTTTGTTAAAGATAATTATAGCTAATGGCGTTTAAAATCATTGGAAATCAAATTCGTTAAATTCAAAGTTGAATGTAAAAAGCATAAGATTTACTACCAGTACAAAAAAATATAGAAAAATCTCCCATTAAAAAATAAAGAAAGGAAAAAAAAACTTTAAAATAAAAATAGCTTCAAAATTGAAATGGTTGGAATATTTTCCACTTTCGAGCATCCAGAGACGACGCTCCTCATAAAGACGACAGCACGTAAGTTTCAATCGTCTTGTACTGTCAGTCTGAAAAACAGCGTCGTGTTGGGCGCTTCAGACATCTTGACTTTTTTTCAGTACAAACTACGAAGTGAAAAAAAAAAAAAAAAAATGCTGATTTCAACAAAATTTATTATAATTTAAAAGAACACTCGAATTAAATAAAAAATAATTTTAACTTCAAACAAAAGTTTGAGTAAAATTTCTCATTTACTAATTTTTCAGGTTGAAAATTAACAAGTCTAGAACTATTCATACGATACTTTTATTTATTTCTAAGTGTTCTTTTATAATAGTTGTATCAATTTTGTTTTTTTTTAACATCTATTTGCAATGTTTGTACAGAAATTTGTGCCGAAAGAATGAAAAATGTGTGTTTATTCACCATTCTCTAACATCGAAATTTCATTCATCATTAGTTTCCATATCAACAGTACACTTCACATCTTCTGATAAAACTCAAAAAAGAAAAGAAAAAAATGAAACTAGGTTTTTATTTAGTTTTTCGCTGCTACATGATCTTACGTGTCGCTATACATTTTCTCACATCAGGCGCAAAGTTTCCCCAGACTTTTTCAAGAAGGACAGTTTTCAAACCCAATTTTCGCCACGAAGCACCGAAAATAATCAATCCGCTGGCGCGTTGAATGTAATTAGCTAACCTGAAGGCTAACCTTTCTTTCATAGTTTCTTTTTTCTGGCGAATAATCACGTTAGCCGGCGATGCAAAATCAAAAGCATAAAGAAGAACATGTCAAAACGAATTTTCGCCATTTTCACTCCGCTCGCCGACTGCGCTTTTGCCTTAACTTCCATTTTTTGTTATTAGTTTACATAATCAATATCTGGGTCATATTTAATACCAAGCCGAGTCGAAGCAGGGTGAAACTGGCAAGGTTTTTATTATAATTTTTTTTTTTCGTTCCATTACTGTTTTCCGAGTTTTTCACTTTTTCTTTCGAAAGTGACTTTAATATAATCAAGTGTAATAAAATAAAAACAGGTTTCTTTTAAAGAAAAGTGTTTTGTGCGAAAACTTCGTCACTTTAGAATATTTTTCTTGAGTCTTTTAACATTTTTCAGAATATTTTTTTTTTTATTTTGAGTGGTAGAATAAAGTTGTGACGTGGTTGCCATACACAAGTGGTTAATTATAAAAATTTAATTTTCGTGTTATGTTTTTCATTGTTTGCTAATGTGTGTTTTTTTTTTTTTAAATATTTTTTTTTCCTTCGAGAATTTTTTGATGGGCTTCGTTTACAGAATTCTTAGGTTTTATACATTTTTATTTGTTGCGAACTTAAAAGAAGTATTTAATCATTAGTTTTTTAGATCATATTCATTATTGTTTGGTTTAAATGTAATAACTTATTTCCTGAATATTTAATTAATTTTGGAAATAATTACCTATTTCTTGAGATTTTTTTATGGGAAAGAAATTTATTAATGTTTCCTATCGTTACAAAAAAACACGTCCAAATGAATAGTTTATAGAATACTGATATTTTGCACACATTTTAAGTTGCAAAACAATATTTATATTAAAAAAATGTTTAATTAATTCTTAGTTATTCAAATATCGTAACTGTCCTTAATCTAAATGAGTAATTTAGTTAGACTTATTATCGAGGAAAGTTATTTTATACTATTATTTACTATAAAAGTAGCATAGAATTAGGCTATTTTCTATATTTTTTGAGTTAGTAAAAAAAATTAGATAATAATATTAAAATGTTTTAATACTTACTATACTATACTTTATACTGCAATTAAACCTATCCTCCAAACCTTAATTAATTTCATTCTGCATATCTTTATGATCAATGAAAAAATCATAATTAAAACCCTGCGTTTTGTGTCAAAATTTGGGTTAGTTCTGGGTCACACCGTAGTTAAATGCATTCTAGGTTTAGCGAAGGTTATTTACAAGATTATAACATTTTATATTTAACTAGCCACAGTTATACTTCCACGCAAATAATTAAACTTGTTCTCCAAAACTACTCTCTGTATGTTACTCAACAAATTACAATTCTACAGCCACGGCCAAGTCAGAAATGCGGCAATGTACAAATTCTAACAGAACTTCCACTTTTCCATAAAAGCATTTAGAATCACTATGCATTTCTCTAAGTCTCCATTTCCTCGGAAATGGAACAGATTCTGTAATATGTGTTGAATAACTGGGACTTTAATTATAGCTAGCACATTAACTAGAAGTATCTCAACAACTTATAAAGTATTTAAGGAGTATCTCTGTTAGTGTTTCGAAACTAGTAATTTAGTCGTTTCAAAATGCCAACAAGTACGCAAAGCTGACCCGTGTCGTAATGAGACGTCTAGAAACTGTTCCAGTTTACTATTAAAATGATTCTTAATTTACAAATATGTCTATTAAAATGTTAAACATTATGTTATGTATTTAATGCGCACTTTTGAAATGAAATAAAAACAATTCAAAGTTTAAACTTCTTAAAAGCTATTTAAAGAAGAAAAAAAACTGCAAGAAAAGGTATGGTCAAAAATTCCAGAATTTGGTAAAATTTCCCATGTTTCTGGCACCATGGGAACACCAAAATGCTTTGGTTATAATATGGTAAAAGTAACAATAAAATATTGTTTTATAATGTGTGTTTAGAATTGGTATATGGTACTTTAAAGCATGACATAAAATTAATTTGCTCGATTAAATTTACTTTTCAGTTTTGAATTTTTACTAAATGTGTGGAATAAGAATTAGACTTTTGAAAACTAGAATTTCCGATAAACCGTTATTATATGAACGGAAAAATTACCTCACGAATGGTTTAAATACCGTATGTTTTGGTATCATTACCAGAATTATGTTGTTTTTTTTTCTTTACTAGAAATATTTTTGCCATACTGTATGCCAGTTTTAACAGTATATTTTTCTCCGCGTAATAAATAAATATTTTTTAATATTTATTTATGCCTAGAATAATTCATAAATAAAAAAGTTTATTGCATTAAAATCGTATTTATTCTTTAACACTGGAGCTGTCTTTGTAAAAGATTGGGGTTCCATTACAGTTGATAGTTTAAAACCCTAGGAGCTTCAGATCAATGGATACCAGCTTGCCTGTAAAATAAATACTGCCGGTTTGCAATTCTAACCACATTTTTGACTATCATACTGCTAAGTCATAAATTTGTGAAGCCTTAATTTCCATGTCGCATAAATAAACTTTTTATTTCCAATGACTTTTTATCCAAAAACTTTAGATCCTTATTATTATATTCTTCAAACTGCAGACCTGAGCATCAAGTTCGGAGAAAACATAAGGCAGTTTTGAAACTTCAACACAATTTAATTTCATCTTACAACATATGCATTTATCATTTTTGTTTTGTATGCTGTAAAATACTCCAGATCAAATTACGACAAAAAGTACCGGCACCCAAAGTGTAAGCACCTTTTTAACGTAAAAGCTAAGTTTGTGAAGTTTTATCGTAAAGTATTATTTAATGATACATTTATTTAATGATACATTTATTTACTGCAATTTTTGTAGTATTCACTATAAAATATCTGAATCACTGTAATTAAATAAATATTACTAAAAAGCACTTTAAAAAATTTTTCGAGCAAAATGGATTTTATGGTAAAATGGATTTTAAGGATGAAGCACCCGAAGTCCCAGAACTTTTTAAAGTAAATGTATCCAGAATTTTTTACAGTATAAACTCTTCTTTCATATCTTCACATGAAAAAAAATTTAAAATTATCTAATGATACATTTAGCTGTATTTAGTAATCATAATTTGAACAATTCAGAAACATGCATAAAATTATAAGGGTCTGGAGAGATGGAAAAAGTGGTACTCGGATGATTATCAATACGGAATGCTCTTTGCTCTAAGTTAAACTATACAAGTACATCAAGCAGTGTCATTCATATAGGAATAGCGATATAGGTATAGCGATATAAGCTTTGTTAAGGCATTACACATTAATTTCCTACACTAAAGTCTAATAATGCTCAAAAAGTCCTTTCATAACATCAGCAACACATTAAATTAAACACATTATCAAGAACAATATTTAACAATCGAAAATCGTAAAAGAGTTCAATGATTTGAACTATTTATCATATTTTTATTTAAAATAGTTATACAAAAAAAAAATGTTTAAGCTCTATCATTTTAGCTTACTTCAAATTGTATATCGAAGCATCAAGCTCGAAAATAACTTGGACAATTTTGAAACTTCAACAAAGATACCTTTCTACTGACATAGAACATAATTTTACAAATGTTTTAAGCATTTTTACTTTGTACACCATTTTTTCACACCTTCCCTTGAGAAATTTTTTTTTTTTAGAATTTCTAACGATTCGCATAGTTGTATCCAGTAGCCATAATTTGAATAATTCAGAAACATGTATGAAAAGATAAGGATCTGAAAAGGGGTAAACGCGCAAAAAAAGTGGCGCTCTAATGATCGCCAATACGGAATATTCTTTGCTCTAACTTACATTATACATCAAGCAATGCCACTCATACATGCATAGCGATGCGTGCTCCAAGAAGCATTACGCTTTTCAAGAAACTAATGATGCATCAAATCGAATCGCTGACAGCAGAAGATTTTTAGTATAGCTGGCGTAAAATGAGTTTTCTATGGTAAATAGTTCTAAGATCTCTTCAAAAAAAAAAAAAAAATGCCATAGTTGTTTTTTCATTTTGCCTTGAAACCGAAGCATAAAAATAAACTACTTTCAAAAGCAGATATGTGATAATGGGACTTTTTTTTTTTTTGCTACACTTATAAGGAAATGCTTTTTTAAATAAATTTTTGAAAGGATTTTGAAGTTTATGATTGTGTCATGATGGGTTGGGCATCGAATTTTGGGAGTAATTAAAAAAATTAGTCGTTGGCGTTGAAAAACTTTTGATCATCAGACGTCAAACTTGGCTTAACGTGTAATTAACTTTATTTATATACGGCCGTCATGTTGAAACTTAATATTCTATGCCATACTTTTTTACTTAAGTATAACTTGATTTTGAATTCATATTTTGTTAAAGAAATGCAACTTGTATAATTTGTGTTTCAAAGTTATTTCACGAATTATATTTACGAGAATCAATTGCTAGCCTTAGAAATTCTACAGAACGAAAATTAATTTACTGCATGTGATATTGTTCATTCCACATTCTCTTCATCTGATATTTTACCAATTACTCAATTAAGCACTTTTACCTTATTAAATTTTATTTTAATTCCTTAACATTATTTCGCTATGCAAGCTGTAAGCTAATTCTTTATTTTTGATACTTTCCGGTTTTATGTTTTGAATGCTTCCGGAATTTCAGTCAACAAACGGAAATGTCTGTTAAAAATTTTCCAGTATATTCTATCTAGAACTTTGTCTATAAATAGAAGGATGGTTTGCCTTTAGAGAGGAGATAAAATTATGAAAATATATTGCAACTATATGTAACGGTGTAACTTTAATTGCTGATGAAACTATAACATATATATATATATAGATTTGAAGTTACTTGTGGCGATAATTTTTTTTTTATAAAAAAATATTGTTTATGATTTTCTGATATTCAATATTTGAAGATGATTTTAATTTTAAAAATTTGCTAGAGAATTTTCTAGAAGGTTGCAACTCTCAGTCACTATTCTGTGCTTTTGTGATTAAAAAAAGTTTAAAATGAAAAAGCATGAAAGTCATTTTGTGTTTAATTTACTACAATTTTCTACAGTCTGTGATGCCAGCATCTTTGCAATTCTTAACCTTTGATTTAGGCATTTAAATGCAATTTTGATGCGTTAAAGAATACAGCTAAGGTGTGTTAAATAGATAAGACGATAGCTACACGAAACTGAAAGGCATATACAAACACAATTAATTTAGGTAGTACAATTCCACTTTTTAATTATTCGTTGCTCTTTCCAGTAAATTTATGTTATCAGATGAAGTAAAACAGGCTTTTAGAAGTTCATCTTTTCAAAATAAAAATTAATTATATTTAATATCATTTGACAAAATGCTATTGATTGAGGTCAGTTCCTGATGGTCAAACATTACCATTGTCAGCAATTTTTTCCCGTATATATTCATTTTCGGAAGGCTGTAAAAGCAAATTTCCCTAGAGTTATCTTGATACAAATTGTAATATCTATAGTAATTATTAAAAAAACCAATCAACACGATAGCTTTAACTCAGACTACTAAAATTTACTAAGCTACATTAGAATCAACACTGATAAGACGATTTTTTATGAATTTCCTTTATGAATAAGCACGTTTCTCCATTAATTTAGCTTTTTAATACAAAAAAAATGTTTCATTTCAGTTTGTACTGATTAATTAAGCATTACCTATATTAATTAAGTATCATTGTTGTCAATAACAATATGGCAGAAGTTTTTTTTAGTTTATATATCCGAATAAGTACCTTTTCTCGATTAATTTAATAAACTTTTTTTATCCGTACCTTTTACCAAAATAAAGTAATTATGATTATCGAAAATAATTAGTAAGGTCACTAATATTTTTATAATCATTTTTGCCAATGTAATGTCGGTACTTAGTTCTAATGTCTTAAAAAATAAGTAATTATTGACTCCCGCAGTGATTAATTAAATGTGGCAATAAATACTTCTGGCATTTCTGTTACAAGTACTGTGGCAATGAAAACCTATTATTCCGAGGTACAAGTAACATAAGTTACAGATTCTTATCATCCTCTGAAAATAATAATTACATTAGTATCATCGTTATACACGTTAATGGCACCTAATATACAATTGTTATTATTTGTTGTATATTCTCTTGTGGCTTCATAATATTAGATTTTAAATAATCTGAGTTAGAAGTTCAACTCACTAAAAGAAGGATTAAGCGTAATTTAAAATGTGGTATTAAGAATTCAACATAATTTTTCCATTTCTCAATAGCTAAGTCATGGCTCAATGTAATTCTATTTCATCAGTTGTTGAGTTTCTAGTATTTAAGTTTATAGAGGCACACTTTAAAATCGCAAATAGGAAATACTTAGCTTAATATACTTTTTAAAATACGAATTCGGTCACGTCATCACCATTAATTAAAAAATTATTTCCTTTAGATTTTACTACAGATAACCAAACACGTGAAAAGATAAATAATAAAACGAAACGCAGCAATAAAATAAGTAACAAAAAGCAAAATGTTTCCAATTTAACAATTTTCAAGATATAAAAATTAGTGCATAGTTTCTACTTTTGAAAGTTTGGTTTAAACATTCACCATTATTGGTGTTTTTATATCGATATTCCCTTAAAAGTAAATATGAACAATCAATTCTTTGTCAGTTTGAATTAAAGTAATCGTACAAACGCTTTTGGGAGGTTTTCACCACCAAATTCGGAAAAGTATTACTGAACAATTTTAAAGAGTCTATTTGAATGAATAATTTTAAATTAGAAAAAAATGTTAGTTGTATTCTTCCTGAGTAGTAAACAACGTAGTTCTGTTACAATTTTCCAGTTTGTAATGGTGCTACCACTAATTGAATATGTAATTAAAAATATAATCAAAATTGTATTAACAAAACATTATAAACATAATTTTATCTAAAATATTTTATACCAATTTGTATCTTCTCAGAAGAATTATAGGAAAAAAAATACATAATATATTGCGACATTATTCTGTGACTTAAAAAAATAAATTTTAGGATTTTTTCATCAACGGAATTACATTACGTACTCGATTTATGATAACTGAATAATTAATGTGATTAGAACTGATATTCCTCCAATTTAGAATTTACAATTTAAAATAAAATTTAAAATTTTTATGAGTCATCACAGTGAAAAAAAAAATTATTCATTATTTTTATTTTAAACCTGTAGTACACGAATTTTGATAACAGTACTCTTTTAAAAATATATTCTAAACATATCAGTTTAAACAAAATAATTTGCCACTCAAAAAAAATTTTACTATAAAATAAAGGTTTTTTATTTCTTTTACTAAGAAAAAAAAAATCAGAGTTGTTTGAAATGTTGTTATCTATCTCCAAATTTCCAGAGAAGTGCCCATAAAGCGTTTGCGATATCTCTTCAACAGAAACTATCAAAACAATTTTGCTCTAAATAAAGATTTTATCCTTTAAAAATGTGTAGTTAAAGAGAAGATTATGCTTTTAAATTTATCAATTTTCTTATTATTTATTGAACTACATAAAATTTTTTGAAAATCTCTTTTCTATTAAAAAGTTGGAAATATTTTATGATTAATGCATATGTTATGCATTAAAAAAATTTTCTATCAGTGCTGTTAAGAAATGAGATGTGTATTTCCAAAATATATTGTTGGATTTAAATTTTATATTAGGCAAATTTATAGAATTAAAACAATGTTAACTAATTAACTGCGGATATTCAGCTAGCGCCTAACCCTTCCCCCTTTTACATTGGAATTATTAATAGAAAATAGTGTCAATGAATGTAAGCAAACGAAATAGTGTAAATAAAAAACAAATAAAAGCATAAAAATGAATATTTTTTTCGGTTTATTTTAAGAACCCCCAGTGTCAAAACACAAAATGACAGAAGAAATTAAGAGACAAGCACTTGAAGTAAGGAAAATGTGGCTTAATCTACAGCGAAACAGCACGCAAACAATAAAACTGAAACTCACTAAATAAAAGAAATTGCATGAAAAAACCATAAGCTTTGAGTTGTGCTATAAATCCCTTCTCATGATAATCTATGCTATCCTTTATACAACATTTAATGGATTGAAGCTAGACGATTATCCGTAGCCGAGTGACAACGCAAGCCTCAAAGCTTAGAGCTGTGTCCTCTTACCTTGTGGTTGCACAATCTCACCTCAATTGGTAAACCTGAACTACAATACACGAAATCCTCTCATACAGTTATAGAAGGCAGAAACACGCATTTCAGTGTTGACAAATTCAAGTTCACTCCGTCTTTCACGCTAGATGGCAGCACTAGATTATTTGACAAAGCCATATTGTAAAGCGAGCAATCCAGTCAAGCAAGCAATACAATCTAGTAAGCTACCTTAACCGAGAGATATAATGCCCTGCCTTGTCTTGTCTTGTAGTTCATTTACGTCGCACTAGAGTTGCACAATGGGCTATTGGCGACGGTCTGGGAAACATCCCTGAGGATGATCCGAAGACATGCCATCACAATTTTGATCCTCTGCAGAGGGGATGGCACCCATATATAATGCCCTGCGGAGCGGATAAACAATTTAAGTTATGTCCTTCTACATTGTCACCATATACCTTAAAACTATTTAAAAAAATTTGTAAATTTTTTTTTAAAGTTTTAAAAGAAAAATGAATAAAATAGTTACTAAACATATGGGTTATGACAAGCAATTATAATTTGACAAAAAATATGTTTTGGAGCAATGCGTAAAGCTCTGTGCAAATTAATGACTTAAATGCTTTTTCGTTAAATTGGTATGTTAATTATAAATGCATTGGTTTATAATTAGACAAAATGAATAGCTGCGATACATAAATATAGGTAGAAATGTTGTTCTAGGAACCAATCAATTCACAAATAAGTGGATTAAAAAGCATCAGGAAGTGAATTTCAATTTAATTTCTCAAGCAAATGAAATACAAGTAAATTAAGCGGGTAAAATATATTAAACAAAATACACTTGCGATAGATCTTTATTACTCTCTCTTATATTTATAAGCAAAATGGCAACCTTTATTAGTTTTAAACAAAAGCTTACAACCATTCATAGATTAATTTTAATAAATTTTGTTTGTTATGCATTATTTTAATAATAATAATTATAAAATGTGTACGTATGAGCCTAAACATACTGCGATTAACGAAGTTATTTTAAACTTTGTCTTTTCATAGCTTTTGAAATATTTTAATTAGCAGCAGTTTGCTTTTATAATATTAATAGCATCTTAATTCTTATAACTTTAACACGAGGTAGGTTTTATGTTGTAAAGAAATAAAAAATTACTTAAAGCCTAATTGATTTTCTAGAAAAATAAAAATAAATAAATTTGAAATAATTTTAATAAAGTATTGATTAGTCGAAAGCTTTAGTTTGCTTTTTAACTTATATTGAAACAACAGGCGGAAAAATTAAAAGGTTCCATGGTAACTATTTGAGAATTATTTAAGCACTTCGAACCACAACTAATCCCTTCTTTGTTAAATAAAATAATCAATGCGTAGTCTATCTTTTTTATTTATTAATTTTATTTTTTAAACATAAACACTATTTAAATAAATTAAAATGTTTTAAATTATATGAAATCACAAAAGGAAGTTCGCATCTGCAGCGCTTTTTCTTCTCGAAGTAATTTATTACCGAGTGCTCTTAATTAGCTTTCTTACTTTATTTTAGTTTTTGGACATTTCCTGTCCCTTAGGATCATTCGAATTAACCTAAAAATATTGTTATCAATAACCTCCAATTTCTTTTCAGCCTTCTTTTACATTTTCCATCGGGTGCCCAAGTAAGTGCAATGTTAGCAAAGCTATCTCGTTTTTCCAATTCATCTCCATTTTATCTTCGAAATTTCCTCATGAATTTAAAGGAGCACAATCGTACAAATTCAATATTTTATTATATTTGTGAAAATGAATGTAGGCCCTTATTTTTTGTCAATCTCATGTGAATATAAAACTGCATTCTCTGTCACAATGGTTTATAAACTTGGATGGGTTAGATTAAACTGCTCATTATTATCCTATTGTTTTTTTTTTAATTAATAGTATTATTTTCGCCTTGTACTACAAATACATGATCATATAAAGTTAGTGGAAATCTTCCATTTATACCTATCTTAACCCGATTCACCCAAAATCAATTCTTAATTTGACTAAATTTCCATTTTTTATAGATCAACATTTTCCAGATTTTACATACTTAAATGATGTCGAAGTTCTCATTAATATTTTAAACACAAACTATTGATTTAAATACTAAATTTCTCAAAACTAATCAAACATCCCTGAAGCAAAAACACTATATTTAAATGCCACCACCAGCCATTTTTTAAAAGTTATAAGCGTTTTCTGAGAAATAATTTAGTAATCCTTATCACCAAATAACTGTTAGTAAAATTTTTACAATTCTAATTTCAAACAACATTCATCAAAAAATCTATTTGAAAAAGTTTGTTAACAAACAGGTACGGAATCATTTTAACTATTTTATTTGCACCGATATCATAAATGCTTGAATATGAATGGAAATAAATTATTATTTTGTGAGATATATAAAGGTAACATCAATTCTTTGATGTTAATTCGCCACCGATAAATAATTCATTTTATGAAGACGAATCTTCTAAACTTTTGATAAAACTATAATCTTTTACATGCGTAGTTTTCTTTGTGTGGCAACATTCGAGTATTTGTTGATTCATTTTCTGTTTCCCCAGTTTCGTGAAAATATTTGCACATTTTTCACAAACAAAGATAGTTTTACTATATAAATACGGGTGTTTTTGTTAAAGTGAGGCTATTGATATACTATATCGAGAATTTAGTGTTTAGAGATATGATATTACGCGTTGAAAATTTTCAATGTTTATTTAAAGATAATTTTCAATCGAGAGTTCTATCAAAACGTTTTTTTTTTAGTTTTTTTTATTTCAAAATATCTTTTATAAAGTAGAAATATTTACTCCAATGATGTAAACAGTTTCTAAAAATTATTTCAAGTTGCATTTTGAATAGAACAATTATTGGAAAAGTGCGTCAACAAATATATGCGAATATTTTAGAGAAATTCTATGAAACTTAAAAAAAAAATTGAACTTATGTATGATAAACAAATAAGTAGTTTTGGTTGAGGAACTTTAACTATTCTTCTATTTACTTATTTTTTGCTTTTATTAAGCACACATCGTATTTAACCCCAGATAACTAAATTTAAATCACTGTTTATTCTGCAACTAACCATTCGATTAATAAATTACGATAGACTATTTCCTTTATTTATTTCAAACAAATTAGCGCAAATTATGGAATATTATAATATTTCTATTAAAAAAAAATACTTTAAAACTTATCATTTGTGTTCTCGGCAGATGTTAAAAGTGTGCTCTCCACAAATAGCCTCATTTCAGTAGTTGCATACGTATTCTTTCATTCTGTATTTCTTAGATGAACAGAAAGTACAAATTCTGCATTTTATACTTTTTAATGCGTAGAATGAACCATGAATTTTTTTCAGTATCATTTTTTAAATATTCAATATCAGGAATTTTTTCTTGGTGAATGCATATGCTGAAAATGAATAAAATATACTGAATTATGGTTTTGAAAAAGAACTGTTATAAGCGATGAGAATTGTTATAAAAAAATAATCCTTTTGTATTGAATTTAGTTATTTTGAATTCAAAAGATCGATGAGAAATATTTATGAAATTTTTATAAATGCATATTCTTTTCATAATCTATTCACTGTATTGTTATTGAAAAAAAAGCATTATATATTTTAAATTTTGCTGTTTTTTTCATTCGCATTTTACATTCAGAAGTTAATATAAATGAACGAAATATTTAATAAATTATGGATAATTGATTGGATATAAATATTATTGCTGGTTAAAAATATCCTAATTCTTGGAACCTCTGTCATCCTTCCACGAAAACCTAGGGTTCCGCGGAACACCTTCTGGAGACCACTGGTCTATTAGATAAATTTTAAGTTATCTAGCGTAAAAAAAAATTCTTTAACAGTAGTTTTTACTGATAAATTAAGATAATAACTGATAGGTATAATTCCCATATTTGGATAACCTCCCTTACTTTAAATTTAAAAAAATGCATCGCATAGTCAGTCTAAAATAATATTTTAAAGACATGTAAGCAATTTTCGTTTTTGATACATTTCGAAAGATAGTGAATGAAATAAATCATACGTGTGTATTCCGAAGTAACTGCGCATGCTTGTGACCAATGCTATTACTTTGAAACTGCGCATGCTCAGTTACCTCAGAACATAAGTGATGATAAGGCGCATTAAGCGTTTTCTTAAATCACTTTAACTTATTTCGAATTCGATTCAACTTTTTACTGTTGCCTGGTTTAACCATATTATCTTGAAAATTAATTTTTGTAAAACAACAAATCAACGTTATCGGAAATATGGTTCAGTTTAACGTAATTAAGTTGTAAAAAAGTGCACTTATCATGGTCTAAAGTAGTGTATTTTAGATTATGGTTCAACTTAAAACCAAATTTTTGGTGAGTGTAAAATAAATAACTAATGCTTACCATATTAATTTTACGAAGCTATGGTTTTTCTGAAAGCATTGAAACATTTTATTTGTCGAAAGATATATTAGGTTGCAGTAGACCGTGATAGACAGCTTTCAAAATGCATTGAATTCCGTTTATTCAATAAAGGATAAAGTAGCAGTAAATATTTATACATGAGTTTTTAAAGTGACTTACGCCCTCTTTCAGAAGTTTACTCTAAAACTCATATTACTAACATAAAAACCTACCATATTCTATAACATACGGAAAAATTCATACCATTAAAACTCGCTTTGACCCCATCATATAAAAAATTACTTTTTCCCTGTGTCCATTGTGCGCCAGTAATTTCCCCCCATTCAAGAGCAAAAAGCCAATCTCTTCAAGCAAAGAACTAATATTGACATATCACTATAACTTTAGATTCCTAATAAGAGATGATCGTTTTTTTTTTTTTTCTTTTCTTTACTTTTTTAAGACAGTTCTGTGGTCTTGTTGAACTCCACTCTTGAAAAGTACTTTAGAATTGAAAAGATTTCCCGAGTAATAGAGATTGAAAAAGAATTTTCCTTCAGAAACAAAAGCTAAGAGGAACTAAAAAGAGTTCAAAATACGTTATCGGTTTCTATGGTAACAGAAGATCCTCATCACAATTCTATCCTGGATGTTAAAGGGGGTAAAAAGAACCCTTCTAGACATCCCTAAATCGAGCTCATTGGCCATCATTGAAAAATCCTTCCACGTAAAAGACCCAAATGCAAATCGAAAGCCAAAAGTCCTTCAGATTTGTTATTTCCCCCCTTTTTTTTAAGCTTAACCATCGATTTTTATTTCAATGATAGATTTTTTTTTTCTGCCCGCCTTTATTCATTCTTATGTCTCTTTCAGAAATCTTTTGACCTAGTATTGTCTCTCCATAATAATGAGGATGAGATTGGGACAAAAAAATAAATAAATAAAAAAAATGAATATAAAAAAACAAATAATAAAAAAGTTAAAAGGCATTAACTTTTTTTCCTATTTTCGCACAAAACTTTTCTTTTAAGTAATATGTATATGATAAGCATGGAAGGAATAAAATGATTCATAAATTCAGCAAACGTTAACTGGTTAAAAAATTTCCTTTATTTCTTACAATCAATAGGGAAAAAACAAATAGAATATGAATAGGAGATATTTTATTTTGAGCTTAATTTTCTGTTTAGTCAATTTTTAGACTATTTTTAGGTAAAAAGGCTCTTTTTCTTTCAATTTTCAAAAAAAGCACTTTCTATAAGTTTTATCTATGTAAGTAATAGGGTTGAAAAACAATGAATAGAGATGTCCAAGCCAGAGGCTGAACTAAATCACTGAGTGGAATAAATCAATCAATCGCCATTTACACCATTCCTATTGGACGATTCATGTTCACATCACAATAGAAAGCTATTTTTATTGGCTGTATCTTTAACTGATTGATCATTTATGGATTCCAAGTGTCAGCTTAGACATCTCTAGTGTTATTAAACACTCACATTTACTGAAAAATTAGTTTTATTATTTACAATCAGTTGAAAAAGTTAAATGAAGGTGAAGTAAAGTTTTTATTTATTTTTGGCAAAGTTTGCTAAGTACCAATTGGTTTTTTGTGTCCATTATTTATTATTTTTTTTTAGGAAACTGAGTGCTTTTTTTTCATTAATTTCGAATAAAACACCCTCTGAAAGTTTTATCTAAGCAAATAAAAAATGTAGAAAAGAAAAGATTTCTTGATGATCATTACGCAAAAAACTACTTCATTATTAAGAATCAATTGAAAATAGCCAAATGTGTGGAGGAAATATTTGATTTTGCAGATAGTGTATCCAATTAACAGATAGTTCTATGTTCGTTAAATCTATTTTAAAGTCAAAAGGCGCTTTATTTTTATTTTGAAAGAATAAAAAAACACCTTTTAAATTTTTACATACATAATAATGGTAGGCGTAAGGAAATTATTAGTTATTTGACCCAATGAAAAATTTCATTCACTATTTATAGCCAATTGGAAAAAAAAAGTTGAATATAAGAATTAAATATTTTATTTTATGCATTACTCATAAATATAATATTTTATTTATGAGTATTTGGATGTTTTAGATTTATCTTTTCCGTTTATAGGTAAATGCAAATGACTTGTTTTATTCTTGCGTATAACTACAGAAACTTTGTTTTAGTAAAATCATGTTAAAATTTATCGATTTCGCCTACTTTCTGGGAGCGAAACGGAAGAGATCGTTTTAATATTTTTTAACAAAATTTATAACTTGCATTAGAAGTTTAATAGATAATTCAAATTTCGTTATATTTTAAGAAGGTTGGTTTATTTAAAAGCCAATCAATGCTTTTAATAACTATAAAAAATTTGTGTTTATTTTATAAACTGGTTCTGATTTTATGTATTTGGCCCCACGCTATATGTATGGATATCGTAATGGAATTTTTATGGATTCTTTTATTACTTCGTACTACACTGTGAAAAAATTAAGTGAATCTCAACATCATAAATGGAGGAAACTACTTTAAACCAAAATGGTGTATTGAAATACTATAGATATAGGTGTTTCACTATATCAAAAATGTTTTTTTTTTACACAAAGTGGTGCAAAGTAGACGCTACCATTGTTGTTAATGTATAGCATTAAAATTAAGATACGACACCTATAAAATTCAGTTATTTTTACAATGCATTATAAAGTAAGAATAATTCATATTTGATGCATATATGCAATATTTATTAAAAAAATTATTTTTTTTAATCAAATATATAAGCTCAACAGATAGAAAATATTATTATAAATTCAAACTAGGTTGAACATAGATATTAAATACAGTAAAACCTCTTTTTGTGCGGTCCTTTTTTTATGCGATTTTGTTTTTGTGCGATTGGTTTTGTGCGATTTTATTTTTGTGCGATTTTTTTTGTGCGATTTTTTTTGTGCGATTTTTTTTTATGCGGTATATGAATCTTAGCGACGTTAGCACCGGTTTATGTTTACTATCAATGTACATATACATGTTGTGGACGAACTCTGATTACGTGGCCTCCTTGACAACGATGTATCTGGACTTCGCGATGCTCTGTTCATTTATTTTAAACAATCTCCTGACAAGGCAGAGTAGGTTGCGTAATTCATACCGATTTGTGGTTATTTTTATTAAAGTAATCTTTTAAACTAAAATATTGAACAAAAATACAATTTTTGAGTAAAAGTCTGATTTTATGTTTTAAGCCTTAATAAAATTACATCTCTTCTTTTTAATATTGGATTTTTTTTTTAATAAAAAAAAAGAATGCGCATTCAAAAAAAATTCATTTTACTTATGTTTCGAAAACAAATTTTCTTTTAAAGATAATTTGTCATTATTTTATAAGACACAAATATATAAAATATTAATATTTTTTCAGAAAGGAAACTTATTGTTTGCATGTTATTAAAAATAAATCATTAAAAGTAAGAATAAGAATTATTTTTACAGTACAACTCCAGCTATTTTCTTTTCTCTTCAAACCATGCTATTTTCATAAAAGAAGTAAAGAATTTCACCAATTTCAAAAATTCCATCGGTCCCTTTTTCCACCAATTAAAGAATTCTATTTCAGCAATTCATAATTACAAGCTCAAAAAAACTCTTCAGCTATTTTCATTTCACCTTTAAATGGATTATACTCTTCACATACTAAAATTATCCTTAAAAATAGAAAAACAGTTACTACTTAATGAAAAAGAATTTACCAGATGGAAACATATGATTATCTGCACATTGTATCAAATTCAAAATACCAAACCCATCTCTCGTATCTCTTCTACGCCAGTAACTGGTAGTAGAAAAAAAAAAAAAGGTAGAGAAATTAAAACAGTGGAAAAGAAACGAAAAAACAGCTAAGATTAGAAGTGAAATTGGAAGATCGTGTCTCTCCTGAGATTGATTTAAACCCGAGCGTTGGGCTAAAAACCCTTTTTTTCTTCTGTGTCAACGGGTTTCTAGTGGGGAGCGCTGATGCGTAGTTAACGCATTGGTAGTACAAAACAGTAAAAATCATCTATCAGGGGTTAGACAAGAGGGAAGATTTAAAAAGACCTTTTTACAGCTGTTCTACTACAGCTTGGAGTTTTATTTTTATAAACGATGCTTTAGAAAGGCAATTTTATCTCCCGTTCGAAATTGGAAACCCTTTGAGGGGTTTTCTGGCTTATTTCTTTGTTGGGGAATATTTGTGATTGTTTTCTTTTTTTTCCTAAACTAAGATTAAAAAAAAAAAAAAAGACCTGCATTTTGCACTACTGAAGAATAGTAATAATTATATATATATATATATATATATATATATATATCTAATCTTTACCACATTCACACATCACACACAACACAGAGGACGGAAACATTCATGCCCCGAGCGGGATTCGACCCGCAGCCCTTGGCTTCGCAGTCAGGCTCGCTAACCGGCGAGCAAGATATGTAGCTCAGGTAATTTGATTTATTATAATACGAACAAAATTATTATTTTTTTCGTATTTTAGCAAATGAATGATATCGAAATAAATAAGAGTTAAATACCTAATAAAAAACATTGAGTATATTCCAGAATACAATTTTTGTTCATTTCAGTTTTACGTTTTCCTGCTAATTGCAGCTCTTGTTTTTAATTGATTTTATTAAATATTTTTAAAATTTTCTTTTAAATGAAGTTACGACACAAGTGCTGAATTAATCATAGTCCAAAAAAAAAAAATGTAGATATATCAAAATAAATAAAGAATTGCCCGATAAATAAAGAAAAATCTGAATCTATAAAGAGTATCGATATAACTAAACGGTATTATAATGATAATTTTTTTAATGTCAATTCTTATATAATGAATACAAGGAATAATGATTTGCTAAAAACTGCTTTTTTATTTTGAGTCCAACGTTTATCACCGCTATACGGCTGCTGTGTTAATGCGTATCACGTGGTGATATTATAATAGTTTCATATTAACAATGCTGTTTACATTAACTACAAAATCAATTTTTCAATGCAGCTAAATATTAATTTTCAAGATATTTTCTACGTATTTAATTACATAAAATTAAGATTTCTCATATTTCGCTTAATAAAACACACTTGACAACTAAGCGCACATAGAGGCATGCTTGGTAATAATAAAGAATATTCATATTAAAATTTGAGACAGATGCCTTCTGTTGCTGACGTATGCCTTGTAAAGGCAGAGGGGTGCGATTGTTCTTGTTTTCCAGTGGCGCCATCTATGACCAAGAATTCGACTTTTGCCACACCCATACGTCGTGCCCGTTTATAGGGCGGACCCATTCATTCATCCACAGATCGTAATTTTGACTTGAATCAGAGAACGATCAATGTCCATTTCAGTACCCCCAGAGGAATTGATTTGTTATAGGAACATGGAGGACTTTGCGACTCGACAGATTTAATGTGCATCAGTCACCATTTTACTACACGGGAAATCTTCGGCCGGCGGGGTGGGTTCGAATCCACGAACTCTCAAACATGGTCCCAGCTATCCCTTCTCCACAGAAACCTTCTAATAGCATAAAATTGTTTAGATATCAAATTATTATTATTTACTACAATTATTATTATTGGTCTAAAAAATATTATTATTAATATTATGATTTTTAGTTAAATTATAATTTTTTACAAACATTTTATTCCCTTGTGTTACTGAGCCCAATAAAAATTTTAAAAAATAGTTTTAAAACTATTAAATATAAAACTAACAGAACAGAACCTTATTCAAAATATTAAATAATCAATATGAGCACATAAAAACAGAAATATTGCATCAGTGCTTAAATTTCCTTATTTTTGTTTAATCTATCTTACTGCGCTGCATAAAATCATTGTTCAGAATTTGGAAGGAATCGAAATTTGCATAATTAATCTTTTCTACTAGTAAAAGTATTTGAGAACGAACATTTTTTAAAGTTAAAAGTTGTGCCCGAAATCTCAGGACAATGAAATCGTTACATTTTACATAATTTTCTGATTTCAAATGACGGTATGCTTTTGCTATTTACTTAAGATGCTTTAGCTTCTTTACAATTAAATTTGGGATATATCACTGCTGTTATTCAAAAGTTATGCCTAGCAATCATATTATATCGTTTTTTTTTTCTTTTCTACTTTTAATTGTTATGCTTTTACATTATAAATGGTCCAGGATAAATTATTTTTTATATAAAAGTGCGCAATTGTGTGAACTTTTACTATTTATTAAAAAATAACAGTAGATATCTAATAGTTAAACTGAAAATCGAAACTTAATATTATTTTTTTTCCAAAAATTAAGTTTTAGTTCAAATATAAATAACAAAAAAAAAAAAGTAAGGAGGGTCACTTTGCAATTAAAATGTTGTAGTTTTTTAACCTTCATCCATAACATCGTTAAATAAAATAATATTTTTTTTTTCGTTAGTGGCAATCTACTACACGAGAAGTTCTTTATTAATCTTTATTCGACAGGGAAAAATATTATTGTAATAATATTATTAAGTCATATTTTTGTTAAAAAAAACAATATTCTACTGAACTGAATCTTGAATTTTATTTGATGACAAGATTAAAAAAAAGGTAAAAAAGTACATACTTTGCAACGGTAATAAAAAAAAATAATAAAATGCCATAGATAGATAAATGTGTAAACGAATTTGTTTTTACAATTTTCCCACGGGTAAAAAAATTAACCAAAAGTAAAAAATAAAGGCCTTAACGGTGGAAAAAAATGAAAATAAATGAAGTACTTTACAAAACTATATATATATAATGTCGTTGCCGAGTGGAAGGATTAAAACAGGTCGTAAGTCAGGGAAGGAGGGTACAGAATTAATTTATTAATTATTAGACAGAGAGCAGCTATAATAGTCGTCACTAAAAGTTGAGCTCCTCGATATAAGTTAGGGAAAATCTTGCAAAGTAAATCCCTAAAATGTTTCATTTTAGGGAATAAGGGAAATCTTAGTAATTGTAATTGGTTTATCAAATAGGTCGCGCGATTCCTACAAAGAGCAAAGGGAAAACAGTCTCACTTTTCAAATATATACTTGAGCCAAAAATAGATTTAAGGACAGGATGTGAATTTAAAAGTGTGAGAAAGTGTTTCGATTAGAATAATAAAATAAAATAAAAGGATTTACAGAAAACGAATAACATAAAAAGATTAATTGATGCTTTTTTATGACAAAAAAATTCGGCATTTGATTCGCATCTGGTTTTAACTCTTGCATTGTTAATAACTAAATAAGAATACATTTCCGAAATTTTTATTATTTAATAACTGAGAAAAAAAGCGAATGCAATTTTCTTTTGAAGATATGAAAATACATTTACGCTTTAAAAAATTTCGTTTTAATTCACCATGGTCAACAATTAGCATTTACAACTTATTATTGGCATATTGTTTTCTTTTTTTCAATTAAGTTGTTATTTGAAATTTTTTATGTCATCCATAAAATAATTTTATGAACTACATAATTCATAAATTTACAATCCGAAAACAAAGTTAGTTGAATAGTTTCAAAAAACGACCATTTAAAAAAGGCGAGATTTACACGAACAATAATACAGTGGAACTCAAAATCCACCCCCTCAAATAACAAGAAATAGCACATTTTGGTATATAACTTTATAACTCAAATGCTAATTAGCAGTAGCTAATTGACATACGTCATGTAATTTCAATAGATCATAAAAAAAACGCGGCTAATTTATGGAAAATTGGATCATTGAATCAAAAGTTAATCAGAATAAAAAATTAAAAAAAATATCGCTGTTCGCTATTCAGTTCATACTTCAGGAACTGAACAAAATACAAATACAGCATTTCTTCTAAACATTTTTAACAGGTTTCAGAAAGGAGCTAAACGAGATATAAATATTTATTTAAAAACTAATACTTTCATATTCAGATTCAAAAGTTGTAGAAATTTCAGACATCTTCATGCATTTACAATTTACTTGCGCGAAGTATGTCTCAAACATTTGAATTTACGCCTCCCCATTTATCATGCAACTTCTCTCTTCAGTTCAGTTCTCTGATATCGAAGCGCATATGACGCATTTAAGAATATAGTTCACAGTTAAAAATCCAGGGATACAAATAAAAAATGTTTGAGAAATCTCCTCTGAGAATACACAATTCTGCTTCTGGAAATATTTTTAGTAATTCGTAGGGCTTTCTGGGAATACTCGAAAAAAAACGGAAATAAGTCTGACACCTCTCGAATCAATATTTTCTTATCAAAAATTTTTGAACAGGAAGAAAATGCATCTGAGAAAACGATAACGATATCACTTATGCAAAAAAGAATGTATCTTACTTTTTTTCTCGAATATTTTTTCTTAAAAAGGCTCTGTTCGAATCGTTTGAAAATGAACAGAAGGTAGCATTTTTCACAGCTCTAATATTTTCTTATCTGCTTTTGCACGCATTTTTATGACTAAAAAAAATAAAATGTCCTTATATGATCAGAGACTCTCTCTCTCTCTCTCTCAGTTTTGCGTCGATATTTTAAAATTTTGTTTGATGAGATGATGTAGAAATGGTGGATGGTTTGATTCAAATATAGTTTCGGAAGCCTTAAAAGTTTTTCTCATATTTTCATCACTTTTATAAAGATTTAATATTCTGAAAAATGTTAGATTCTTGACTTAAGTATGAGATATTTGGATTCCAATTTTGTTCAATGCTTTTTCGAAAACTAAACTTTACACGAGAGACTAAAATGCTTTTTCATCTAATAGGATAATATTTCTTGAAAAGAACTGACATCTATATATTTTAATTTTACAAAAGACTAGGAAGTATTTTGATCTTTTCATGAATAAGAGCCAATAGTATTTTTTTTTTAATTTTATATATTACATAATCACATGCGTCATAATATACTATAATCAATATTGTGTTTGACTCCGGAATATTTTTTCCTTTATCTAAGCCTCTGATTATTGCTTTAATTACAGTGTTTTTGATAAAATCAATTAATGAAATGTAGTTACAGACTTTATTTGCGTTGCGCGATTTTTAAAGCGCAAAAATTTATATTGAAGAACATGACATAATGTATTATATACGCGTATAGTGCGTTTCAAGAAAACTAAAACAATTTCTATGACAATTTTGACCATAAAAAATGTATAGACCTGATCTACAATCACAGAAATGTGGGTCAAATCCACTTTTGGAAACGGAAGATATTATTCTGCATACTCCTTTTTGCACTCAAAATTTTGAATTCGTACTAATTATTTTAAAAATTAATGCTCTCTTGACAATTTTAACCATTAATCATGATCCATATTTTGACACCCATAAATTTTTGAGTTCGTGCAATTGTTCTTAAAAAATGATGCTCTCTTGACAATTTTAACCATTAATTTTGCATCATGGTCCATATTTTGACACCCACACATTTTTGAGTTCGTGCAATTGTTCTTAAAAAATGATGCTCTCTTGACAATTTTAACCATTAATCATGATCCATATTTTGACACCCATACATTTTTGAGTTCGTGCAATTTTTCTTAAAAAATGATGCTCTCTTGACAATTTTAACCATTAATTTTACATCATGGTCCATTTTTTGACATCTATACATATTTAAATTGATGTATTCTTTTTTTTTTTTTTTTTTTTTTTTGAAAATAATAATTCTCTCGTGATAATTTTAACCAAGAAAAAAAAGTGATTTCTTATGAGGCTGATCTAAAATCACAGAAATGCTGGGAAGGTATAATTCTGCAGTATGGTCCATAATTTGTTTTTTGACAGTTTTAAACATAAAAAAAAAGAAAACCGTTTTCGATGAAAGTCCAAAAAACCCAAAAGAAAAGGATGTCCAAAAAGTCGACGAGTAAGAATAGAATCATTTTTAGAAGTAAGAAAAACCTTTATTTGTTTCATAATCTTTGTATATCATCCCTTCTAAGCTTATTAATATGATTAGGTGATCGGAAAATATAGAAACTTTTAAGTGTTTTGAAAAACTAGCAAAGGATCAAATATCTCAAAACGCACACGACAAGCTCTTTCTCAAGAAACGTACAATGAAGAAATCAAACTTAACTTCCACCAAGCCCGCTAGGTGTTTAGTGTCAGTGGATAGGTTATTTCAACACCTCCAGTTTTATTTTTTAGATCTGATTTGCATCATACATTTGTTAATATATGTTCATTTTAAACAATAAAGTTTGCAATTAATTTTACAATTGTTAATTTTACAATTAATTTTACATTTGTTAATATATATTCATTTAAAACAATAAAGTTTGCAATTAATTAAAGTTTGCAATTAATTTTAAGTTTGCAATTAATTTTACATTATGATATTTAGTGATCTATAAAAAATGATCAGAGGTTCGTTTTTTTTGAAATACTTAAATTCTTCAAAAATACCCTTTTTTCTAAGTTTAACTTTAAACTCTATAAATAAATCATTGATAGCATCGTCTTTAGAGCTCTTTGACTGAAATATCAGGTTGTAGATCTCTTTTAGATTGTCAAAAAGAACTTTCTTAATAAGAGCCCCACGCAAATATTTTGAACGCATTTTAATCTACTTATTTGTTTTGTTTTGACCTCTTTCGCATTTGGCGCAGGGGTTCTCCCAGTCACTGGGAAAGGTTTTAATGGTCTCTCCTAAAGACTTTCTTCAACACTAAGTCTAAAGAAAAAATTCCGTACCTCCCAAAAGTAGTCGTAAATAGAGGAGGTCGCTTATTAGAGGTGGTCTTTCATAGAGGTTTCACTGTACATAATATCTTTATTAGTATATTAGGTACCTACCACCACAGTACCAGTAGAGCCTATTATCACAGATTCACTGGCATTAATAATAGTTTGGTGATTTTTTATCGCCCTCCGGAACAAAACATTATCTTTATTTTGTGGCGTAACTACCACTACGAAAATTAAACATCAATTCACTAATATATAAAACATGCTAACTTGATTCAATATTGAGGTACCTTTTGATAGCTGAAGGTTGGTACTGTCGATTTCTACTCTCCCGAGAATTTCTCTCGTAACATGTAAAGGAACCAAATAAAATTAAAAGAAAAAAAATAAAACAACACATTAAAACTTTGGTTTAAGTTTAATTACAATTTATGCAAGATAATTCATCTTAAGCAAAATAAAAGTAATCTATTTTTACAATTTGCATATACATTTGTAATGTTGTTATTTCTAACATCCAAGAGGTCCATCCCAGTTAGACCAAATCCAAAAGTCCTCGTTAATCTTAAAATCGATACAGTTTAGAATATTCTCGGGCGAAGCCTGAGCAGTCCTACATTTAGTGCAAAGTCCAAAAGTATTTCGCCCCTGAAAATACGAGAGACACCTCAAGTGACCACTTGCAAAGCGAGAGAAACAAGTCTGATGCTGGTCTAAAGTTGTGAGTTTAAAGATACAACGGAGTTAAATAAATAATGAATCAGAAGATCTCCGAAATAATGAATCAGAAGATTAAATAAATAATGAATCTGTGCGGGACATTTGTTGACAATGTCAACTTTCATCTATGAAAAGGTACCCCATCATAGAATCGAGTTAACACGTCTTATATACTAGTGAATTGGAATTATATTTGTGTAGTGGTAGATACACTACAATACTCCCCCACCAGAATTATATCCGTGAAAGAATTCGATGAATGGATGCCACTAGTTGATTCATTGCTGTTTTTGTGCGAGGCCGGGAGAGCTGTATTAAGATCACCGCACTTTTGTTGATCGCGAGAGCTGCATTAAGTTCACGGTCGTGGTTGCTCCTGTGTTGCCTTTAGCAGTCAAGTGTATACTGGCCGACGTTGTGTATGATCGAGACTGAGTAGCAACGGTGCGAGGAGTTGGAAAATGTCGCAGTCACAAGTATCAAGTCAACTGGTCAATGTGAATCATCCATCGAAGTAGGCGTGTTCAGGTCGGAGTGAGAGTTGCTGTCAAGATAGGCGTATTCATATCGAAGTGGGCGTTACTGCCAAGGTAGGCGTGTTCACATCACGTCCGTAAGTTACCAATGTGGGGAAGTGTTGTTAACGACAATGTTAACCTTCATCTATGAAAAGGTACCCCATCATAGAATCGAGTTAACACGTCTTATATACTAGTGAATTGGAATTATATTTGCATAGTGGTAGATACACTACAAATCAGAAGAATAATGAATAAGATATAACTTAAAAAATCATGGCAACTTACCCTCAACTAATTTACCCTCAATTTGATATCAGTGTATTTTTTTTCGTAGATGCTTATTATGTACCTAAGGACTTTTTTTATTGGATGTTGTTTTGATTTTCATGCTTATGACTTCTCACTCACTTCATATTTTAGTTTACAGTTCTTTGTTGCCAGTGCGATAAAGAAGTTTCGTCTGGTTTTTTATAATATAATAAGGATGGATCCTCATCATCATTTCACTTTATACACAAACACCACATTTATGTGTCACGTAAATAAAAACAAATACAAGTATTTATAAAATTTTTAAAAAAAACCTTTCTTTTAACAATTTTCAATTGAAGATCCGCGTGCGTACCTAATTGTATAAACAATAGCAAATTAAGTCATTGTGGTGGATAATAAGACAGTTTTTTTTTTTTTTTTTTTGAAAAAGACTATAATTATTTAGCGATCGGAAAATATGTTATTGTTTCACTTAAATTCCTCCCAAAGCAGGTGAAAACGCAGCTGGCCTTATAATAGATTCGGTAAAGCTTTAATAATTGATGTCAGAAGATATGTTTCTATAAGTCTGATGTATTTGTTACTCCGATAAAAGCTGATTATTGTTGGAGTGTAAAACTGCTTATTTCTTCTTCTTTTTCTTTTACAGAACAAAGCCACTGTTTAAAATTTTGACTTATTTTTTGAAAAGAGTTTTATTCAAATGTATAGGAACCAACTATGTTATCTTTTAATGAATAAATTGAAAACAAATGAACCTATTGTAGGATATTTAGGATGTAAAATTAGTTTTAATTTATTATTTATATTTGAAATAACTATGAAAAGTTTAATATGTATTTTTTCAAAAGCAGTTGAGAAAGTTACGAATTAAATCGGAATATGGTGATTGAATTAAAATAATGCTATCGAAAGGTCTTATAAAGCATTTATCATTAATAACAGGATAGTATTTATCCTTAGGATCAAAATAGCATTTATCACTAAGAACAATATATAGCCCTAGTAATAATAATATCATGGCATGAATGATATTCTATTTAATAACATGATTGATTTCTACTTTTTTCAAGCGATTACTTCATACGATTATTTGTCACTCACTGTAAACTAACCTTTTTTTTTTTTTTAGTCAATAATTGTTCTTTAAATTTAAAGTTTAATTGCCAATTTCGAACCCCAAACAGAACACACAACAGCGCCATTTGGCAGAATTATAACAAGCCAATTTTAATGGTTGTTGTACGAATAATTTTTATTTTCCTCATTTAATCACTAATCGTTTAATTTTTCTCAACTAAGATCTGGCAATCTGTTCCATTCATTCTAGCTAGTTGTAATAGCAGAACTCTTAACTTTTAAGTTTCTGATCTATAATTCAACTTGGCATGTGCATGTGCAAGCACTGAAATATGAATTTTTTTTTAAAATTTTAAGTGATAAAATTAACAAAAAGTTTGTGTATTTTCATTCGTATAATGTAAGCCAATTTTAATCAATAAAATTATCAAAAAGTAATAACATATTTCAATAATTTGACTGCACACATTGTTACATTTTCACACATATTGAAAGGTACCTATTTTTCTATTATTTGAACGTAATATTGCTTATGTATGTTACTATTTGTTTTGAATAACAAGTTTTGATTTTTTGTAGGGGAAAAATATTTTTTTTTCCTTATTTTATCGTAAATTTGTATAAAGTTACATGAATGACAAAATTACATGGCTCTATAATTAATGTAAATCTGTTATTACGATTTAACAATTACTTTCTATGCATTATAATTATTATAAATATTTACGAAATTAATAATTGAGTAATAATTGAATTTTAAAGCATTTGATGGTCAAAAAAGTAACAATAATAAAATAAAAACTAAATTTCTGTCGAAAAAATCATGTTGTTTCAGAGAAATAACGTCCTTGTGTCTGATTTTGTAACTTAATTAGTAGTAAGTAATAGTTAATTGTTACATTTGAGGTTTACCAATGAAAATTAAGATTAATAACTAGTACTGAGAAATCTGATCATTAGAACAAAAATTATTGAAGGGGCAGATTTTTTGCTCGCCGTATTATTGAATAAAATTAAATTTGAAAAAAATATTTTTAAAAAAATTTACAATCCCTCAAATCAGCATGGTTTTTAATATAAAAATAATATAAATTAACTCTAGAATGATTCAAAAATCACACAAATGGTACTACAAATTGGCGATCTAAAACCAGAGAAATTAATTCAAGTTTCCGCTACTATGAGTCGCTTAAACTTAAGTTTTTTTAGTTGAATTCCTTCATTCGAATGTAATGTCAAAACTCGTTTATTCATACTCTATTTAAAATAAACTTGAGTTGTTTTTATTCATTTATATTAAGAAAGTGTGTCTAAACTATAAATATGCTTAATTCATTCTAATTAATTATATATTAATAGCTTCTTTCAAAAATTAATGCAGATGATTTTCACTTAATACCCATTAGATTTTATGTTGTGGTGAAATAGAAGCAAACATTATTCGCTAGAGCATTAACTTTAACAGGCAATTAGCTATAGCACATTAAGATCTCGTTTTCACGCCCACCGGAAAAAAATAAAGAACAGTAAAGCTCAACAAAATGGCCTATTAAGCCAAAGATAATCCCTGGTTAACTTTTTTGAAGCCATACTAACTTATAACATCATAAAAAAGCTTTATACTGAAGCTTATCCAATATTATACACATAATACATAATTTAGGAGGAATGTTTAATTTTTAGGATTTGACATTAACAATAATGTCGAACGATATATTGTGAAAATTTTAAAAACAAACTTCCTGCAGGGGGCGATAAAAATGTTCGACAAGCAAATTTATGAACTGTTTCGTCAGCGATTGGGGAAGGTCTTTACCCAGCTTTGCGCTCACATGTAGTGAAACCCATCGTAAAGCGAGAAATAAAGGCCCGCATAACGACCCTTAAAGCTGATTACGTCTGCTCCGCGTTTACTGCTAAGGTTTTAAAACCCCTAGTTCAAACAATAAGTGGTTTTCCAGAGGGAGCCCTACTTCACTCTTTATTTAAAATAACAGTGGCCCCTGTTCTTTGATGTCCGCCCCTACTTTTAAGTGGCGCTTAATCAACAGAAGATAAGACGTAAAACAAGATATATGAGATTTGAAGATAATTAGGTGAATAAGTAAATAAAGTTAACGCTTTTGTTAGTTAGAGGCGATGAGTAAATTGATAATTTTTGCTCCCCTATCAAATAAATTTATTGGACTAATAGAATATATCTTTAGGTACAGCTCATGGAAATAATGTTTAATGCGGAAGATAATGGTCTTATTTTTATAGCTTTAATGTTTATTGGTTGAAAGTAAATATCTATGCTTAGATCTTGAGATTGTTAATGTGCTTCACTTAAAAGAGTTGTTGGTATTACGTTGAGAGCTCCAAACGTGGAAAAAACTTTTAAGCTTCGAAATTATGAAAAATAATTTACTCATTGCAATAAATTTAGTGAAGGAATCTGAAGTGATCAGTAGATAATACAGTGAAGTTTTTCATTACTACCCTCAAATTAAACGATTTCAGTTACCTGAGAGTCGGTAGATCCTTAAAAGATTTTTTTATATCCCAGAAACCTATTTTTTATGTTACTGTAAAAGCCCGAAGTCTGGTAGATCTAAGGTTTTACTTCTAAAACTTAAGATTTACCAAAGTTGCTCAGCATAAGTGCTTTTTGATTCCAATTTGGACTTTCACTAAGTTTTTATGGTAAAACCTAGAAGTTACCGAAACCGTCCGTTAAAAGTCCAAGAAGTCAAAAAGCATCTCTGATTTTGAGCTTTTACCGGAAGGTCTTGACAAATCCTAGAGTTTATTTTTAAGCATTAATAAAAGGACTCTTATTAAAACATACTTCGGGCTTTAACAAGCTACTTTGATAAATTCTGGGTTTTACCGGAATAAACTATAATTTACCAAACTTGGCATTTAAGGTTAATATATATTATACAAGTTACCTAATTCTCCTACTTAAAAAAAGAAATTATTAAATGAAAAAAAAATATATGAAATGAAATGAAAAGAAAAATATATATATAAATGTAATACAATTTTTTTTACATCTAATTAACTTACAATATATGTTTTTTTATATATTTTTTTATTTTTTAAAAAGAATTTGGTATCTAATACGGTTTAAAATCGAAACAGAACGTTTCAGTCTCGTCTACCACTGCGAATCGGTGTGTTTAAAAAGACGCTATTTTACAATAAAGCGTCCTTTAACGACTCACCCTCTTCCTTGGGGATTTTTCTACAGATGCAGTTAGGAGTTTGTATATTTTAAGAATTATATTAGCTGCATACATTATTGTCTATAATAATTGAATTACGTGAAATGATTAATATTTGAACTAATAGTTAATTAATTGAACCAAGTGAAAAAAAAATGAAAATCCCAAACAGTTTATTAAATACAAGAATGTTTAGCCAGCAATCATAAATAAATAAGTTACATATAAATAATACTACTACAAAAATTAATATAAAAAAGAAATTGTTTAATGTAACTGAATAATAAAGTAATAAAAAATCTAAACATATAGACATAAAATAAATTAATTCCTTTTTATAATAAACATTTTAAGTACTTGAAGCGCCATATAGAAATATGATAAAATTAATCATTATGTAAATATATTTTATATTCGTTTATGTAAATATATTCGTTTAGTTATTATGTATTCAGAAATTAAGAGAAATGCATATTTTAAAAGATTTGATGATTATAAAATTTGTTTTGGCAACTTGAAAGATTATGCTATTTATTTGATTAGTTTTTGTCTAATAAACATTTTTCGTTGTTATTTGAATCTTAAAAATATTATTTCTTTACAAACTATTGGCCCAGTTTAGAGACGGGTAATTTAGTTTTTGTTTGTGTTTAATTAGTAAGAGTTTAAATCATTGTTTAATTAACTAACTTATACAAACAATTAATTATATTTTAATTTATGCGTGATTAAATATTTAATACGTAAAAAAACAGTCAACCAAAAAGAGTTTTTTTTTTGCTTCGGAGAAACGTAAATCTTACAAAGCAAGTTTGCAGCGATATTTCTTTAGAAATTCATCTCCTTCATTTTGAGATATTTTAAAGATCATTCAATCTTCCCCATGAATAAATATAAACCCATGAAGTATTCATTAAAAAATTGTAAGGAAGACAAAAAATGTGTAGGAATTGGTCTTTTCTTTTAAGGGATATGCAACCTAGCGAATACAGGTAATAGCATAAATGGAAAAAAAAATAGAAGAAAAAAACGAATTTTTTACATTCATGCAATTTCCTTCTTCTCATGAAAATATTGCTAATGAAAAATCTTATTTACGATATATCTATTCAGAATCAAAAGTGCGCATTTGTGAATAAAATTTTTTTTTAAACATCAAGAGAAACAATATCAAAGTATATGTATCTGGTACTTTTTAAAATTATCATCTACGTTTACGTTTATAGAAAAAGACATTGACAGAATACAGACGCTTCACACAATGATCTCTAGGGAAAATATTTATGTTAAAAAATATAGGCTTTATAAGGTAAGTTTGTAAAATTCTAATGCCTGACTAATTCGTAAACTAAAAATTGACATACATCACGTTAAGTGATATTGTTAGCTAATGTGATTCACGCAAAACACTTTTAGAGTGGTTAAATTCTAGCAGCGATGGCCAGTGCGAAACGCAGCACTAGTGACGTTAGCCTCCACACGCTGTTTAGATCACCCATGGTGGCGCACGCGCAATAGATACAACAGATTTAACATTTGAAAAGCGTAACTGATTGTAGGTGCAGCTGCGATCTATACTTTAAAATATGACTTTTTATACGCAATACCGTGTACCGTAGAAGGGGTAGTAGACGGGTATAACGGGCAGTGACACGTAATCTTAAAAAATCAAATGCAATAACATTCAATCTTAAAATTAAAAAAAAAAAATCTATGTAAGGTCAATGGCACTCATAATTAATTTAACTAGGAAAATTTTGCGAAAAAAACTCAATCACTTTTTTTATTGTTCTATTGCTCAGCGTTCTGTTAAGGGGTTAGCGATGTTTAGTTTGTTTATTTGACGATCGACGATATTAATTTGACGAAGGGGGCATTTTTCTCTTTTTGTTATAATTATCCAGCCCCCAACTGCGCATGCGCTAAATTAACAATGATACGAATAACTTGAAGAAGCTAACTGCACAGATTCTGATATGCGATTAGCCACTGCGAGTAGAGATGAAATAAAATACCCTGCTCCTGTACTCCCTGCGTATTTGTTTGTCATTTGTGCCGTTCCATCTATTAAAAGTAAATGTTATGTCCATTTGCTTTTTAGTTTCCCATTTATTACCCATATGAACCGATCAGAGATAATAAACAAGTGAATCGAACCCAAAACGAATCGGAGTATCTATAGTATATGATACTAGAAAATATGAATCACTTCTACTATCAATTGTATATCATTCAGTAGATTTATTTTATGAATTCAAAGTATATTATTCAATAGATTTATTTTATGAATTCAAAGTATATTATTCAATAGATTTATTTTATGAATTCAATGTATATTATTCAATGGATTTATTTTATGAATTCAAAGTATATTATTCAGTAGATTTATTTTATGAATTCAAAGTATATTATTAAATGGATTTATTTTATGAATTCAATGTATATTATTCGATATATTTAATTCATGCATCTGAAAACAAATAGCAAATTAATCATAGCTTGACAAAAAGAAATGGTGAAAGGCTATTATATTAAAGTTTATAGTACTTTGATAAAATGAAATGCTCTTTCTTCGCATAAAAATTGCTACTCAATAAGTAAAAATCAAATGTATTTTTTTGTTTGAATAAATTTAACCCATTTGATGAAAGGGAAATAATATTAATATGAAAGATTTAAGAGTTCGACAATCGTAATCAGTGTCGTAAATACCGTTCTGGAACACGCATTAAAATGAAGAAGAAAAAATTGTGTTCATGAAATGCTTATTTCATGGGGAAAAAATTTTAACATCGAAAATGTGTTGAAATCTATTGAGATTTATGATGGAACATGGCACGGCGTTTTATTTTTATTATCGAGCGTAATTTCGTGACATAAAATCTAAGAGAACTTTCTTACTTATGAAAGTATTTCTTTCTAATCTACTCGCAAAATAAAAATATGAAATGGTAAAATGAAATAAAAAGGGGTGGGGTAAATTTTTTATACAAAGGTTTGGTATATTTTAATAAGATTCTTAATTGATAAATTTTTGTTTATCAATATATGAGCATCTATCAGTAAAACAAAGAATAAGCAATGACTGAGAACCTAACGACGACTGAACTAGCAGAGACTGGTGATTATTTATTTTCAACGCCTTTGTGGCTTACGTATAACGATTTACCAATACAGCAAATACGGACGAAGTACTTTGCGGTCACATGATTTAAGTTTAGTGTAAAAGCGTCACGAGTGGATATTCTCGCAACTTATTTGGAAGAGGGAATACTTTTAGTTCATTTTCTAAAAGATAATATAACGCTGAATCAATTAAACGCAAATCATTCAATCCGATAACTTTGCAATTCTGACATCAAATATCACAAATAAACTTTTTAATAATTTCATTGGCAGCTGGCTGATAATATTTCTTAATGAAATCTTGCAATGCTAAAAATTTCTCCGAAAAAATGGTTAATTAACAACATATTGTTATTTTATCATATTCAACCCAAACAATTAAATAACCATTAAAAAAGATTGTATTCAAACTATCAACTGTGAGAAAAATCGTTTGCTGTCGGTTTTCACTTAATACGGTTAAACAACTAGAATTTTATCCGCTAAGAATTTTATTATTTCTTATATGATTCTGAACGCCTTATGAAGCCAATTGGTTACTTCTAGGTACGTACATACTTTAGTGGAGCGGGCGAATCTGACAATCTCATGACTGGCTGAATGGGGGTTCGAATCCCATTGTTGACACCACAGTATTTACTTCATTTCTACAACTGTTAGACCATATTACAGTGGGGTGCGGAAATCTCATTCACTCATAGATGGCAGCACCACTTAGCTACGTATCTTAAAAAGGTCTAGTATTTCTTATCTCTCACGATAGATGGTACCACTATATAGATACACTAATTAAGCCACATAACCTAACCTTATCAACCATAACCCAACTGAAATGTCCATTACCTAACATAACTCCAATGATTAATTAAATTTCATATTTATAGTTTTGAAATCTTGCTAGATGTAAATGGTTACAAAGCTGAATAGATTTGTATTTGTGTTTTTTTAACCATATAAGTTTTTAACTTTTTTTAAAACTGTAAGTATAAACATTATTCTTAACCGTAAACTTTAGTGTTTATTGGATGGACAGACTGCTGTCGAATATTTTACCGTAATTTGATAAAGGAAAGTTCTAACAGTGCGATTTATAAAGATGCTGAGAATAAAATATTTACATAATTTTTAACAGCACATTTATTTAACAACTCCATCATTGTGACTTAAAAGGTGAAAATGGGAAATTGTACCTAGTAACGTCAGGATTGGTTTCATAAGAATTAGCAATCAAACTTAATTCCCACTCAATCTTTTAAAGCTATTTCCTACTTAAATATAAAACAATTCAGAATAGTGTGTTTATCAATTCATTGTTAGTCATGCACAAGACGGAATGCTTATGTAAATTATGAAACTAAATACTTTTTCTGACAGTGTTGCTACAGCATGACTTGGTTTTCATGGATTCCTTTACTATTACTTAATGGTTGAAAATATTTTTTTTGTCTTGCATTTAGCATTTAATTAACAGGCAATGCTGCTGTTATGGCAACTATCTATTTTGATCCGCTTTTTAAGTTCTAATGAACAAGGTAATTTTTTTTTAAATATTATCTGTTAGGGGTTAGTTAACGAGTTAAACAGAAAAATATGGGACTTTCTAATTATTTGAATAATAAGAAAAGTTTTTCATATTGAATATTAAAGTAAAAATAAAATTAAATGTCTATTTTTAAGAAAAGAATATTTTATAGTATAGAAAACCGCAGAAATAAAAATTAAAAATACTTTTTTCATGCTAAATAGGCTTCGAACAAAACAAAATATTTGTTTATCTATTTATTTATTTATCTATTTATTTATTTATCTATCTATTTATTTATCTATCTATTTATTTATCTATCTATTTATTTATCTATCTATTTATTTATCTATATTTTCGGGATGCAGAAAATCCTCAGCGGCCATGTCGTATGATTATGCGGCATGTAAAAGATCCCTGGGTGCCTTATTGACTCTTGGCATTTCCGGCAAAATTAAATTCCTAGTGCACTTTAGCATCTAAATAGAGTCTCGGTGCTGCCATCTAGTGTGGCAGAAACTAGACGTCCAAATTAACATGGCCAACGGTATCTCACCCATTGTGGTGGTCCTGAAAGAGTGGATACCTTGTTCTGGAGAACGCACTAGGTCTGCTCATCGGGAAGACTGATTGTGCAGCTCATTGGAAAAAAAAATAATTTATTTATCTATTTATTTATTTGTTTTATTATCTCAAAAATAAATTAAGAAAGAAAATGCTACACCACATCATTATTTGACAAACTCATGGATTTTTTTCGTGATTCTTTTCCGTTTAAAATTAATTAAATTTAAAGTTTATTAATAAAATTTAAGTTTGTTCCCTCTAAATAGGTTACAACGCTAGCGAGTTTGCTGCGGTATATCAGGGGTGTCTTAGCCTTCTGAGTCGTATCCAAAATTAAAGTATATGGTGCTAAATTTTATTGAATTAAATTCAGTTTTGTGGATAGACGAATACTTTCATTTGATGGTGATAAAAAAGACATGGTTTTGAAAAAGTGAAGAAATTTATAACATTTATAATACTAATTTAAAATAATTAAAAAGTAGTAGTACTCTGTATAAGTTACACTAGAACTGCCCCAATGGGCTATTGGCTCAGGTCTAGGATCCGAAAACAGACCCGAGGACATGCCATCACAATTTTGATCCTCTGCGGAGGGGACGGCTCCCTCATTTGCCTAACATGTCACAAATAGAGTTTTTCTTTTTTTTTACTTATAAGACAGGTAAACGGATAATTGATGCCTGAAGACCTGTGCGCAAAGACGAGTTACTTTATAGAAACAGTTTAACGATAACCGATACCGCGCAACCTCGGCCCCTTTGCAGGCAGATCAAAACGATCACCCACCCGCTTAACGTGAAGCTTGACTTCGATTTTCCACTCAGAATCATGTCATGATTCTGAGTTACGATGAGTCCACTTACGATGAGTCCACTGAGGAACTACATAACAATTAATAAATTAATGTATCTGGAAATTATTTTCCCTTACTATATTACAACTTTATCGTAAATAAATAAGCATCGTAATTTTTTTTCCTCATATATAAGTTACATTTCATGAAATTTTATTTTAAAGAATATTCCTAACTTTTGGTAATCCCTTATCATTCTTTCTTATTTTAAACGAAAAGCTACTCTTTTGAAAACTATCTTTTTGTAATATCTAGGCAATTTTCGCTAACTTATTTAGCAGTATTAAAAGCAAATAAAATTATTATTTTTTTTTTTTTACACAATACAGTTTTTCTAAAAACTTGATTTAGTTTCCCTCCAGGCTTCAAAAATTTATTCATCTGGATAAATATAAAAGAAATCAATCTGACTTTTATGCGAATAAAAATTCCCATCCAAATATGTTGCTCCAAAAGCTAGAGGTAATCGTTTAATTTATGAACACGCATTTTTTCCTTTCTTTACATACATTAAAGTACAAGAATAAAATGAGCTCTTTCAACTGAAAAACTGAAAAAAAAAACTTATGCAAAGCAACATTAATCTAATATAGAGACAGGTGGAGCTTTTTCTAGTAGAATTTTCTGGTGACCCAATCCACTTAGGGAAATAATTCAGAGGGAAAAAAGGGGAAAAGCTGGATATACTGCTCAAAGGCAATGTAACTTCGCCAAAGCTTGCGATTTATTTCGTTGGCGTAAAACAGATGCATTTATATCTATCTCTCGGAATGATACATGCGCCAACAAAACAGGAATTGCCACTATTTATCACACTGCCAGATTTTTTTCCCTTTTTTTTTCTCTCTTTCATGCGCGACGGTATTGTTTGAATAAATTTTAGATGAAAAGTGATTTTAGAATACTGAAGAAAATGAATTATTTCTTTCTGATAATGTTTGGCATTAAGGATGATATTTTTTTAAAAATAGAATTTAGTTTTTTAGATTGGATCTTTTTCTTTTTTCATATTAGGGAATCTCAGTCTTATAATTTTATAATGAATTAACGCATAAATTTAGCAACATAAAGTATAACATATAGTAGCAATAATATATATTTTTAATCAAATTGATTTTCGAAGTTTTATTTGCAATATTACGGAATGTTTTTTTCTTAACTAGCAATATATTTTTTAACAGAGAAAATTGTTTAAACTGCGTAAAACCATAATACTTGGGTTACTTTTCAATTTAAGCCGCTTACCAATATATCGTAAAGAGAATTTTTTAAAGCTATTTATTAAACGTTGGTAGAACTTGGGTCTACAGTTTATATGGATGAAAGTTTTCAACAACATGTATGTTAAAGACAAATAAATAAAATATGGTAGCCTAAGTTACCTTGTAATGCGGGGTAGCTTAGACCAACAGTAAAAATTTAATATTCGACGTATGTTAATTGGTGATGTTTGCATGCAGCTTCTATAATTAAAATGAAACTCTGTGGCGTGACAGACCATAGAGGGCCAAGGCCTACTGTGCCCATCTCAGTTTTCTTGACCTTGGGCTCTGGGGTGTTTAGTTCCCAAGCATGCTTGGTACTCATTTATCGACCCACTGAAGGGATGAAAGACTGAGTCAACCTTGCCCGGCCCGAGGATAGCTTCTATAATTACAAGTATCAAAGTTTTCTATAGCATTTTTGTTAAAGATAAGCAAAATAATAAATAAATTGAATATAATAGACAATGATACCCTACAATGAGGGGTACCTTAGACCAACAGTAAGAATTCAATATTTGGCTTATATTAGTTCGTGATGGAGTTAAAAAAAGACAAGTAAATGTACATTTAATGCTCAAAAAGGTCATACAAATAAAAATCTAGTAGAAACGATTTTTTTTCACTTTACATTTTTATTATAGTGGGTTTAAGTAAAAGTAAAGCCAAACAACTCATAATCCTTATCTTTTAAATCTATATGATTACGTTATTTCAACCATAGGTTAAAAATTATGTATTTTTTGGAAAAAGAATTAGCTTTTTACTTGTTAAGAATTTTTGTAGACAATATCACAGGCAAACAAGAGTAACACTGTAATTTGAATATTATTAAATCCTATAATAAATCCTCTAAATGCAAAATAAAACATTCTCCAGGTCTGTAAAAAAAAAAAAAAAAAATGAAGGAAAAAAAAAGTTGAGTCATAAGTAAAGAAAAATGTAAAGTCAAACATATTTAACTTGTTCTAGTATGTTTAAAATTTCTAATAAATTATGTAAACCTAGTTAAAAAGTTACAGAATAACGAAATCAATAATAGTTTTTACATTTCCGTTAAACCGCAAATAATTCATTTTTAAGGGTTTCTTTTAAAAAAAAAAAGTCCTTTCAAACCCTCATACTCCTAGTTCGGAAGAGTTGGTTGTAGATAGTAAGATTCATTTTCTCTCTATTAGCCTCTCTCCTCCACATTAAATTCAAGGTGGTGGCTAAAGACTCACTTTGTGGGAAGTTTAACCATATTGGTAAAAATTTGAAAGTCTTAAAACAATTTCTAGCATTCCATAAATTATTTCTGTATTCAACTGCTTATTTGCATAACGTTTTTATCCATCCCACTACAAAATGAATATGTTTTTTATTAATTATTTCCGTATTTAACTACTAAGGAACTAGTTTATTTACACAACGTTAGCTTTTTTTTAACCATCTCACTATAAAAATTTATTAGTTTATTACCCATTGGCAAAATAGGTCTTAGTTTGGATTTGATGGCGTCCACATACTTTTCAACTGTGTTCCAAAGTAATAGTAAACAGTGCGCATGCGTCGTCATTGCATGCGTTGCTATAGAGACCGCTGCTGTTTTCCTTTTTATTTTCACTAGCAGGCATTTTTAATGTATTTACATAATAATAATTTGAAGTATTTTTATATTCTTTTTATTATTAACGTGTAATTACTGACTTGACGGTGATTTCAATATAAATATGAAAGCTGAAGAAGGAACCGTATTTTGTGACGTCTTGAAACACGTACATAGTCTGGATTTGAAAACCAATCCGACGACAAATATTAATTGAGACAGTTTTTGCAACCTATCATTTGAAATGTTGTGTCGCTTAACGGAGTCAATCCAGAAAGAAAAAGCATTTGACCAATGGGTAACCAGTGATCGTATTAAGGCGATCACAACTTTTGTTTTTATTAATTATTTTTTCATCCAACTACTTAGAAACTATCTTATTTACATAATGTTAACTTTTTATCCATCTCATTACAAAATGTATTACCTAATTAATTATTTCCATACTCAACTACTTAGGAAACTAGCTTATTTAAATAATGTTAACTTTACTGTAAAAATGTATTAATTTTCATAAATTGTATCCGTATTCAACAACTTAAAAAACTAGCTTGCAGGTCTCTCCTTGTAGTTACATAAAAGTGTCAAAAATTACAAAATATTAAAATCAATGTACTAACGGAGTGATTTTTTATTCTAAATATTTTTATTGTTTATCGAATTACCTACTACATTTAATTTTTAATCTGTGAAAGTGCTGCCATTAATCATCATCAAAAAACAATCAATCGTAAAAATGTAATAACAATCTTAAAAGTTTATGATACATAGATATACTATTTAAATAAAAACTAAAATGAAAACTAAAAATATTTCTTCGCTTTCAAAACAACTTAAAACTTAACTAACACTTATTTAAATTAGTTTTAACTACAGTCTTTCCATTTCGAAATTCTTATCTTGTTTCAAACTGCTCGATATTTAAACTTATCTTCAAGTCTTTGATACAAGTTGTAGTAAATAAACTAAATCCAAAATCAGTTTCCATGGAAACGGCATCAAAGAGTAGTTTCTGCCTGAAAAGACTGCAATTCGCGAGCTCCGATCTGATTAAGCTATTTGTTGATATAGAATAGCATTAAGATTTGAAGTACTTACAACTTCGAACAAAATTGGCTCGTCTCCGAACTTGTTCTTTAATCCTTTTACAAAGAATTGCTCATTCTGAAAAAGAAGAAAAGCATCTTTAGTGAAAACGAATGATAGCCCTCTGAAGGAAAATTACAACATAATATCTAAAAGTGAAAATTTTAGACGGATACAATATTTGTTGCAATTACAGATGAAACAGATTAACTTTTCGAACGTTGATGTAAGTAATTGGCATTTAACTACATTGCTCTTAGCGAATGTAATTGGAAGTTTAATGAAATAAGGAAAGATAATGTTTCAAAAAGTGAAAATGTTCTTATTTAAGAATTATTTAGCAAATAGTTCTTAAAGCTCAAAAATTGCCAGTTTCCTTCTTTATTTTCTTAACGAGTAATAGTCAAGTATTAAGGAACGGAAATATTTTGTGCACATAGGAAACAATTTATAGGAATAATTAAACGATTTATGAAATTCGTTCCAAAACGAGATAATTTATATAAAGTTAAAGGATAAAATGAAACAATGCATTGTGGTTAAGGCCAACAATTTATCAGACAAGAGAAGTTGATTTTGAGTCCCAGGATTTAAAAAAAAGTATAATGATGTTTAATAATGTGATAACCACTAGTAACTAGCATTCGTTTAAATTCGAAAATTAATCCTTTGCTTACAGTGTCTAGCATGGCTATACTCGCTCGAATGGTTCACCTGTTATACCAGCCGTAAGAAAAAGATTTAGTGTCCATTAAATTAGCGTAATTTGATTTTTGTGGTACAACTATACTATTAAACCTCCTAAATATTACTAAACTACATTATTTTTTTACATTATTTTAATTTCCACTGTGTAGTACTTGTTCTCTAGAAATGCATTCACAAATAAATAATTTCTAAACATTATCAAATAACATCCGCTTGGATTTGATGAAAAAATGTATTTTTTAAGATAGATAGAGTTCGTGAATTACAATCAATCTTTCGAGCAATATCAATTTAAATTTGAGAATTAACTGTATTTTTATTGAGTAATAATTGTGTTCTTGAAGTATAATAAAAAATTTAAAAAAAAATAAAACTTTTCAAACATTTCCTTGAAAAACTATAAAACACGGAATAACACTAGATGAAATTGAAAAGTTAATTGCATTTTAAATGCAACAGTAATTGGGTTATTGAAGTACAATCTTAACTTAAGAGCCTTTTCCACAGCATCAGTATGAATTTGAGAATTAACTGTATTTTTATTGATTAAATTAAAATCGTTTTCTTGAAGTTCAATAAAAATTAAAGAACTTTATGAACATCATTGAACAACACTAGATTGAATTTGAGAATTAACTGTATTTTTATTAATTAAATTAAAATCGTGTTCTTGAAGTACCATAAAAGTTAAAGAATCTTCTGAACATCCCGCAACAACACCAGATTGAATTTGAGAATAAACTGTCTTTTTATTGATTAAATTATACTCGTGTTCTTGAAGAACAATCAAAATTAAAGAACCTTCTAAACATCCAGAACAAGACTAGATTGAATTTGAGAATTAACTGTTTTTTTTTTATAAATGTAATAGTAATAGTGTTCTTGATATACGAACAAAATTGAAGAGAGTTCTAAATTACATGAGTTAGAATCGAGAAATTAATTTTATCAATTTGAATGTGAAAATTATGTGTAGATTTTAATCTAACGGAAATAAAAGTTTGGAATTATAATCAAACGCTCAGAATCAAACAATCAATACTGAAAACAACGTCAATTTTAATTTAAGAATTATAAGTAATGGGCTTCGTGTAAAAAAACAATAAAAAAATCAAGAGACTAATATGAAGTTTTGATTAAAAATAAAAGACTATATTCGCTGATATTATATTCAATTCTTAATACTTAGTGTAAATTAAGATAAATGGATTTTTATAACTGAAATAATATTTATGACTGTTGAGAGACATGCTTTACGATTTGCTTTTAGCCATTTATAGCCCAAATTGGCCTGTGACTTGCTATTAAATAATCATTTTAAACAAAAGCTAAAACCCATGATATAGTTCATTCATTTTCCAAAGTTGTGACGCCGCTAACAAATAGTGGATAATTTATCGTGCCATTATGAGTAAATCTATTTATTGTAAAAAATGCACAAATATGAAGTGACTTTCGTCATTTATTATGAAATAATTCTTTATTTTTTAAACAGTTATGCCATAGGCACTATGTCTATGATAAATTATGGAATTTTGGTAAACAATGTCAAAATTTTAAATCATCGTGTGTTTTTCTTTCAAATAATAAATAGTAAGGTGTTCAAAACAAACAAAATATTTAAAAGCTAAACCAATACGCCATTAATAATGCTATTTTCAATTTCAACATTGTCTGACATTAGTTTTAGTATGAAAATAGGTGAGTACAAATAGATTATTTGGTTATATTTATCGCTCGTAATTATATAGTCGTATTTATCGCTCGTAATTAATTAGTCATATTTATCGCACTACCAAGTTAGAAATCTTGGAGCATGTTGAACAATAAGATTAAACTCTATTATCGTACTTTCTAAACTATATTAGATTAACTAGATTCTATGGTTCACTATTTTAAAAAAAAGCACAAAAAATATGGTTCAATTTAACTTTCATCAAATTTTCACAATATTATGGGACATTTTATAATATTATGGCTCAATCTTAAGCATATGCTTCAAATAATGAACTTTACTACAGTTACTGCTCATATTGGCTAAATTGCTAATAAGGTCAGTTTTTGTTTGGAAATTCTTAAAACAATTTTAAGAGATTTGTGTAAGATAATCTGAAGGGGTCGTATTTTAGTTTACTTAGAAAAATTATTTTTGAAATGTGTAGAAACATCTGAAAATCCCTTTCTTAATAAGGTTTTCCTGAATTCCCCGTCTGGATAAGGCATCAAAGAATAAATTAATATTCTACAGTTACAGTCAACAGTAGCATTCTTTTATCTCAAAAAAATTCAGCTTTTTCTCAATAACATTTAACATAATAACATTCTCAATAACATCTTCATTTCGTGTAAATCTAGTTATGACTTGTGGTACAAAAGAAAAAAAGCCACGAAAGCAACGTGCGCACATTTTTGTGGTGAGTTTCAATTCGTTGCAACTCGAGAAGTAAAGTGATTATTGCCACGTAAAACTGATTTAATTGGATACCTATAAGCGAAGCCATAAATCACGCGCGTGTGCTGAATCTGATTGACTTCTGTATCAATAAATGACACGATGTATCTACGATGACGTCACTTGCAGGTATCCAATTGAATTAACTGTTTGCTAAATGACGCAATGTAAATTAGAGATAGCTGTTGCCTCAATGATTCAGTTTAGAAATGTTGCAATGTATAAAAAGACCAATTTTAAATAACAATCAAATTTAACAACATGGTAAGTGTAATAATTTTAAGGTTTCCCAAATCTTCTATTCCGATCCATTTCTTGCCACAGACGTGATGCATTTTCCTAGGTACTATGGTTGATAACAAACTGTTTGTGAAGCATAAAATAGTACCAACGGCAAAATTGTACTATATGTAAAGAAATATATAATCCACTTCAGCTGGGAAAACTGTGCTATGAGCTAAGACCAGCTCACAAAAGGAAAATTATCAGTAAGGCATTTTAGCGTCATGAGCTCCATATTTACTTAAAGTCAAATTCCTGAAAAATGATGAAATCCCGAAAAACATTATCAGGAATTGAGTTTATAATCAAGAGACAAGACCGAACATTCAAATCATGAGTTTTAAAAAGTTGGGAGGAGCCTCATTACTCGAATAGACTTGTATATGCCATATTAAACTGTTTTAAAATTATATTGTAATTTTAACATAATAAGATAGCGTTTTTAATGCTAAGCTGAAAACCACTGAAACTTTTGAAACTCAATTCATAAGACAATCATTAAGAATTGAGTTTCTAAATCAAGAAAAAAGACCGAATAATAAAATCGTGAGTTTTTTTTTAAAAAAATGGAGGAGCCTCATAACTCGAGTAGGCTTGTATATGACATATTAAACTGTTTTAAAACTATATTGTAATTTTGACATAATAAAATAGCATTTTTAATGCTAGGCTGAAAGCCAAAGAAACCTTTGAAACTCAATTCCTAAAAACATAATTAAGAATTGAGTTACTAATCAAGAGAAAAGACTGAATAATCAAATCATGAGTTTCAAAAAATTTGGAGGAGCCTCATAACTCGAGCAGACTTGCTGATGAAAAATTAAACTGTTTTAATACTATAGTATAAATTTAACATTACAATATTGCAAGGTTAATGCTGTTAAATAATTTCAGCGTTTAAATATTGCAAGTGTTAATATTGAAAAAAAGCTGCAAAATATAGAATGGACGGAAAAATCATAGTATTGAAGATAAATTATATAATAAGCATTTTTGTACACGTTATTACAATAGAAAAATGAAAAACTTCATATCCTTTTTTATTAAGGACCAAATTTAGCTTATTTGAGAAAATGATTACAGAAAACTTTAGTTCAATTTCTATAATCGATAAAAAAATAAAGAAAAGAAAAACATTTTTCCTTTTATTTGTTCGGTTATAAAAACAAAGATATTTTGCGGGCTAAAAAACGTTTTTTCTCCAACTGCTTATTTTTAATTATGTTTCTGTTTTCACACCAGTGTATGATTATTATTATTATTTTTTTGAACTTCCTTAAATAACAATGGAAAAAAATGTTTGCTTAACTTCATAAATTGCGTAGAAGAAAAAGAAGTATTTCTTATTAAAAATAATATTGTTTCTTGTAGGTAGCAATAGAAACAATTACTTAATTTCAAAGCAATTCTGAGAGAAAGAAATGACTTAAATTAAGACAAATCCTCAAATAAAATTGCTTTTGTATATAAAATGTATCAAAAGAATTTTGTAAAAAATGTAGCCGCAGAATTTTTCAAAACAAAGGAAATGAGAAAAAAGGTATAACTAATTCTGTATAGGTATATTTTGTCATTTATAGTTAGTTTCAATTTCAAAATTGTTTATTGTACTCAAATTTTACAATTTTGAAAAGTTTGAGGGCATATCAACTTATTGGATATAAATTCATTATATATTAGCTAAATAAATTAATAGCTTTTAGCTGTGTGTGTGTTTTGTTGTTGTGGGTGAAGTAAATAGGTGATATTTTGTGGCAATAATCAATATTTCAGCTCAGGAGTTCTTATCGCATGAATCTTGGGATTTATCTCTTTTTTTATCAATGATTTAAATAAAAGTAACGAATCCTCTGTATTTTCTTTTTAAAGATATTTTATTAGATTTATATAGCTACTGATAGTATTTATGCAATCTATACAATATTTAGTATAATCTAGTCAATGCAGTTCGGTATATATTTATTCACAATATATACAATGTAATATGAAAATATTTAGAAAAATACAATTGTTTAGACAATTCATTTCATTTATAAACAGGCAATTTAAAATTAAAAATATGTAATCGCAGCATAAACTCTTGTATTTAACATATTTATTAAAATAAATTTATATTCCTTTAACTTTGATAAACATTTAAAACTTTTAAATTAAACAGAAAGTAACTGGATTTATTCATTACTGCGACAATTTTTTGTACAGCTTTTGCACGATTTAATGGAAGTAAATATGTATAACAAATGTGGGTGAAATGTAAACATTTACTAAGTCAATATTTACAGCGCTTTATCAAAATGAAGAAGTTTCCGTTTCACTCAACAATCAGATTTTATACTTAACAAATTAAGAAAGAAAGTGTTTGATTTCCATTAAATTGATGATATTGCAGATAAAAGCACTAGGCAGTTTACTTTGAACGAAGCTTTTAAACTCAAAGAAAATATTAAAGATTTAATTGAGGAAAAAAATTGGATATTTTCTTAAAGCGGAAAATTTGCTCCAAATAGCGTGAATTTTATATTATTATTGACATTTTTTCATTTTATTCCTATTCGTAACTGTCGCTTTCTTCTCTTGGAATGTGATGCTAATAATGAAATGCAAAAAAATTCAGTCTAATTACATTTCTATTTAGTATTTAACCTTTTAATAGGATCATTTTTTTCTATCAATGTTAAACATTTATATGATAGAGATTGGTTTTAAAAAAAAAGAAATTCATTTAGCTGCTTTTCTGAAATTAAATCTAATGCTATTTTTGGAGGGAAGGCGAGTGGAATTTTCAAAATTTTATTTACACTCAAGAATTGGCTATAAACTTGAGCTTATAAATAACTAAATTTATAAATTCTGTGCCAATAACTGCGAATCTTCTGCAAAACTTAGTTAAAAATTGATCAAATTGAAGAATACATTAGACACAAGAGAAAGTTGTTCTCATCTTGACCTCACACAACCCTTCACTGTTACCAACATTTTTGTAAACAAAGCCAATTAAATCAACACAGATGATTATACAAATCAATCATAGGTAGGAAAAAAGCTTCCCATCAGCCTTTAAAATCTAATGTATTTGGTGGGAAGTATATTTCCCAATACCTTATAACAGATTAATTTGATACTGCATTTATACCTGTCTCTCTTTCTACAGTTTAAATTATTTAATCAATCGTTGTTTGTTGCTTTTAATCAATTGCCGCTAAGTGTCATTCAGGTGATTTTGCTGCCTCCTTTACTGCTATGCGAGGAAGCTTTTTCAGAATGTTTACCATCTGTATTGTTAAGTATATATCTCAAGCTTCAATATCAGTGTTAATTTAACTTTTAACAAAGTACTTGATTTTTAACCACCTTTTCACACACTTGAAAAACTTTATTTTGTTTTTTACATATCAGTAAGTAAATATATTTGAATGTTGAATTTATGATGCGCAAAGACATTAAAATGATAAAAAAGTAAGAACTTTTAAAATTTGAACTTTGTTAAACTGCATAATTTTATAGAACGTTCTGTATAAACCTGTTATTTACAATTCTGTAATTCCAGAAACATATTATTTAGAATGAATAGCTCTGTGACGTCATTGTATGCATTACATATTTCCTAGTTTGTGAAAGTTTTTTTAATTGCATAAATTTAATTTTAAATCATTCTTAATCCTGCTATAATTAAATTAAACCAATTATTTAATTTTTTATCAAAAGCGGATATAAGTACTTTCATTTTTTTTTGTAACTGATAACTTTTTAATTCAATACCGGAAGTGTATAACTCATTAATTCAGTGTTGCGACAAATCGAATATCAAAATATATTTTTAATTTGATTTTTCTTTAAGCTGCTTTATTTCTCTAACCACAAATGTTTCAGTTACAGGGTTATACTAAATTTTAACGATCTTTTACGTGATTAAGTTGTAGATAAATTATTAAAAATTTAATATTAGTAACTTGGCGTTGGCTTTATTTTTGGCTATATTATCAATCTACAACTCGCCAAATTTTGGATCTCTTCTCTTGTTTCTGCCCATCTCTAGTTTCTAAACATCTGTTCCGTTAGCAACTATGAATTCATTGGTGTTTTAAATTTGTTGGCGTTAAAACTGGAGGTTTTGGGAAGTCTGATGTCACCTCAGTCCGCTCGTTGAAAGTGTTACATAATTTTTATGAAAAATAATGCCTAAAGAAGAAAAGAGAGCCGTGATGGCTCAAGGGATAGAGTGTTCACCTTCTAATGAGGTGAAACGGGTTTGAATCCCAACGATTGCTGGTCGATACAAATTCCGCATTCGGTTTGCACCGACCACAGTGTATCCTCAGTGCCTGACGTATCATTGCTTAGAGTCCCCTTGCCGTTAGGCTAACCGTGGTAGGTTTTCGTGGTTTCCCTCTCCATGTAATGCAAATGCGGGTTAGTTCCATCAAAAAGTCATCCAGGCAAACAAATTTCTCCCAATACTTAATCCAGAAGTTCCCTTGTCTTCTGGATTGAGTTCAAAATTGCAAGGCTACGGAGTTGTACATTAGCTGTGATACTTGTGCATTAGCTTGTACATTAGCTGGTTGTTCAACGACGGTTATAAAAAATATAAGGTAATGATAAAGTTTTTGTCTAGATTTACACGAGTTCTTGAAAAGCACTTTTAAATGGTACTATTATGAGGAATTTTTCTCCAGCTGAATAAAAGGAATATATTTGATTTTACTAATTATTTTAAGATTTAAATAAAGAAATAAATAAAAAAATTGATATAAATACTTCAAAATAATTCCCAATTTAATTTTATTTTTTCCATTAGTGACTATTGAAGTTGCCATTTTCAACATACTGTAATGGAAATTTAATGATATTCACTTGGAAAAAAAATATATTGTCCTTTTTTACTGATCCCAGTCGAAGTTTAAAATTCCAAACAGTCCCTTCAAGCAAAAACTTCAGTCAATTCTCTTTAAAATATATTTACATACATTTGAGTAATGGTGCCGCTGAAAAACCGTTTTAAACTTTTATTAGGCATTTTCTCTCACCAAAGTTTTTTTTCCTCATCTCTGTCTGAGGATTGATGAAATGCAGTCACCAATGTTGAACCGCAATATTGGTACTTTAAAAAATAATATGGTGGGAATTTGTTGTAACCTTAATAAGGTGATAAATTCAACCACGTTTTCCTTTGAGTACAGAAACGTGTTATCAAATTCCAGATGGTTTTATTTCTAGAATTAACAGGATATTGTGGTCCAACGTACTTCAAAATTTCTTACAACAGTATATAGTATTTTCAGGATATATAAAATAATTAATTCTGAACTTAGATAAAAATTTCCAGCTTTATAATTACTAAAATTTGTGTAATCTTAAAAAATAGTTAAAATAAAACTTTAAATATATTTTTTTTTCCGGGGTAAGGCTTTCAGTTTAATTACCTGTAACTTAATGATGTGTGTACAGTACTTTTTTATGCATCTAAACAAATAGTTAGAAACACTAACAAAGCTATAATAATATTTATAATCAAGTAAACATGGCTTGAAAAAAAAAGAAGACAAGAAGCATAAAAATAAGAAATAAACTTTAAATCTTCAAAACTGTAAGTCGAAATTTTTCATTTTACATTTTATGCAAAACTTACTCCTCATTTTCATCTTTTATCGCATTAATACCGTTGAAGTTATAACCTTCAGCACACTTTAATAGTGAATTTAATGGCATTCACTAAAAAAATATTGCACTTTTTACCGACCCCACAGGAACGTAAAAAATGCAATCCCTCCGAACCGAAACTTCGGTCATTTCTGTTCAAAATACTTTCTTTATATACATACATCTATATGCGCAATGGTCTATAAATTACATCGCTCAAAAGACGTTTATAACTTTTAAGTATTTTCCGCCACCAACGTATTTTCATGTTTAGCTCTCCCTGGGGGTTGATGAAATGAATTCTCCCTTATTTTCATTTTTAGAGGTTTAGAAAGCGTGTGCGACATTATAAAGCCCGACTCGGATGATGCTGCGTAGGGAATATAAACTGCACATTAGAGGTTTCTGAGAAAGCGGTGAGAAAAAAAAAATTGCCTGTGAAAATAAACTAAAAAAAAAGATAGAATAGCTGCAAAGAAAGCTCATTTCTTTATATCCTACAGTCAAATCATTGGACAAAATCCTGCATCGTGTAATGTTTAAGTTAATGCTTGTAAAAAAAGTTTAAAATGTGTCTTATGCATTGGAGTATTTTCGTTTAGGTGATTTTAAATGAAAAAGTAAAAGCAGTGATGGTTTAAGTTTTGTTTGATTAAAATTTATGATGTATTCAGACGGAAAGTCAAAGGTTATCTTTTGACTCTGGGGTTTAATGAAAAAGAACAACTGATTTGAATGTTTCAATAAGTTAGGTAAGTTTTATAAATATGACGATAAAATATTGACAGAATAGCTCGTGTTCTGGCATAATATTCGTTCGTGGAAAGCAATTTATTGGCTTAGATATTTATTTAGATAAAATAATAGGATATTTTTTACCAAAAAAAGATAGGAAAGAAAAAGAAAAAGACATTTTTGCCATAAACTTTAGACAAATCGTTTTTCATTAATCCCGATTTACTATATTATTGTAAAGTTTTTATCTATTAATTAAATTAAATGTCTTAATTAGATTAGACTTCACAAAATATGAATAATAAACCAAATACAGTATTGTATTTATTAAGCTATCTATCGGTTTAACTATATACTTATCATGAACTATTAAGCTGCTGAAATTATTTTAAGCTTTATTTAATTTATTTTTATAAATTTTTTTAAAAAAAGCTTTCAAAATATTAAAAAAAAAATTTTTTTTAAAGAAATCGATTTATTCTAATAAGTTTACTTTTATCATTCAATCAATATAGCAATTTCCAAGAAAAATGTTCTATTTCTTGAATTGATCTCAGGAGATTAACCAGGTTAGCATATTAACAAATAAAAGCATTATTAGCTGTTACAAGAAAACCACATACAAATCATTAACTGGCTCATGTAAGATGATGGTTAATAATTCTGCAATAAGTAATCAGTGTTACCATGTAAGCATGGTTATATTTAGCGTGCTTACGGGAATGTAACATTTATTTGAAGCGTTCATATTAACTTTTTGGAAATAATAATGTTCAACTATACAGCAACACTGTAACAAATAACCAGACTTCACCTGAAAATAACTGAATAGTTCGTGAAATACCTAGTTTTGATTCTAAAGGATCACAGTGGTTAAAGGTTCACAGTGGCTTGCCGCGTTAACAGATGAAAACATAATTAGTTTAACTACCAGATAGCACGAACAAATAGTTAATTTATTGACTCATTTTGGATGATGGGTAATGTTCAAAACAATTGTAATGATTGATAAATGTTACACTGTAAGTGAGGCTAGATTTAGCTTTTTCACTAAAACGTAATATTTATTTAACGCAGTTATTTATTTTGAAAAAATATATATACATTTACAGCTATACTGTGTAGCCAGAGCAGCGGTAGCTAAGGGGATAGAGTGCTCTCTTCCCCATCAGGTGTAGGTTTGAATCCCAGTGGTTGTTGATTGATACGAAATCTGTTCCCGGCTCGCTCCGACCACAGAGCTGACGTAAAATATACTCAGTGGTAGATTGATCATGGGTTAGATTCCCATTGCCTTCGGACAAACCGTGGGTAGTTTCCGTGGTTTTCCTCACCATGCAACGCAAATGCGGATTAGTTCTATCAAAAAGACGGCTGTTCGAAAAAGTTTGCTTTATAATCTGACTTTATACATCAACTAGAACAAAAATGTACGACCGTGTTTTGAATAGTACTTAAGTTTAAAAAAAAAATTCTCGAATATAAATGATTGATATTATTCATAACACAACCAATTTTGCATAAATAATTTTAAACCATAAAAATATATTACAATTAATATTTTATAGAAATTGAGTTTTCCCTTAAATATTAACGAAAATTGGCTGTGCAGTTTTCAAAATAATAGTTGGAATGGTAAGTGATGCGTCAATTAATTGACTTGAATTCAGACATGGATGATCTAGTTAATATTCTTAAATCACCAGCTCAAATTTTAGGAACCCACGTGATATCGAAACCATCGCCTGTTATTGACGTATTTGGAAATTAGTGGAGAGTTACTCGTTGAAGTTAATGTTCGGTCAACCATTTTGGGCTCATTGTTGCTGAGTGAGCGATTTTCGAGTTTAATTTAGCAGAAAATTCATGTTAAATTAAGGGAATGTTTCTTAGAGTAGTCAACATTCAAATGATAATAGTTACAAGCTAATAAATATTCGTTACTAAATATACTAAACTAATACTTAAGAATTAAGTTTTTTAAAAATAATTTTTAAAATATCCTCTCTCAATAGTGTAGATTATTTTTATTCACTCAATTGCAATAGTTATAGGACTAAAATCTACTACTTTTTAACCCAAAATGAGAAAGAAATGTACCAAATGACATGCTTCATACATTTTTTAAGCTACCAAATTCCGTAGCCCTTGATTTCGAACCCAACCTAGAAGACAAGAGAATTTTTGATATCAGTAGCCTGAATTCGATAATTCGGCCTTTCAGGGACGGATTTTTTGCAGGAAACAAAGCCACATTTCCGTTACATGCAGAAGGAAACCACGAAAACCTTCTCGTATAAGCCCGGTAGTTAAGGATCCCATCGTGATATCCAACTATTATTACAGACATTTTACGGTCTGTGCTATGATTGATATTAACCAGGAAAGTATAAAGTATATGCAGATCAGATATAAAGGAAAAGTATAGGGCACGTTAGTGCTTATGGCTGATATTGACCGGAAAAAGTATAAAAATCGACCATTCAATTCTATGATTTAAAATTGATCTTGTCAGTGCTGGGGTATATATTTACTAGAAAAAGTATAAAAATAGACCATTCATTTTTAGGATTTAAGCTTTTGATTGATTTCGGTTAATATTAACCCGGAAGAGTATAAAAATTGAACATACATTTCTATGATTTAAAGTTTTATACCGTCAGTGCAATGTTAATATTTACCGTAAAAAGTATACAGATTGATCATTCATTTCTAGGATTTAAGCTTTTATCACGAATTTGTTTTACTAGATCATATTCCAACTTTAAAAAGTTTTTAATTTTCTCCTTGTGTATGGCTATTATTGTGCCAAGCCTAAACTTTATTGAATATCATGGAATAATTATTTATCATCCTTAAAAAAAATAATCGTTTAATCACGAATCATAAATAATTTGGTCCCGTAGTGGGCTGATCGTTAAGACACGGCTCCCAGCAGATTACCGAAATCAAGCATCACTGGCTACAGTCAGTGTACGGGTGGGTGACCACTTGGATCAGTCTGCGTAGGGATAGAGGGTGTGCGGTATTGATCCTCGTTAAACTGTATTACCGTTAAACTTGACTTCGCGTGCAGGTCGTTGGGCTACCGAAGAGGGGGTGCCATCCCTTCTGCAGAAGATCAAAATTGTGATGGCACGTCTTCGGATCATCCTCAGGAATGTTTTCCAGACCGTTGCCAATAGCCCATTGTGCAGCTCTAGTGCGACGTAAATGAACTACAACAACAACATAAATAATTTGAATTTTTTCAATACTATATTAAATCTGTTATTAAAATATTATCTGTAGTAAGTGTAGTAGTCTATACATATAAAAGACTTGTTCTGACTGACTGATTCATTATCACAGAGCTAGAAACTGGAAATTTGGAAAACGTGATCTTTTTTTAGGACGTAGACACACTGACTAAGAAATTTTCAATTTTCTTCTCTGAGGATTGAAAAATTGTTTGAAAATCCGATGATTTTGAAACAAAGACTAAAAAAGTTAATAAGTATTTAGATTTCTGGTTAAAATTAAAGCTGAAGGATTGTAAAACTAATGATTTTACGTGTATGAGATTTTTTCAAAACTCTTCAGCCAAAGCAGGGACATGCAATAGATATGAGTTCGCATGGGAATTTCGTGAATTCTTATATTCTTATAATTGAGGTAGGAATTATTGCAAAAATTTTTTTTTTTAGTACATTCACTTAATATCTACAAAATATTATCAGGTTCGACTTTCCAACCGGTGCCGATAAAACACGAAATTTGGCATCTAAGCTCGATAGATGGCGCTGCACTGGTCGGCTAAATCACGATATATATTGTTTTTACAATTCGATGCCGATGCTTACCTAAATGTTTTGTCTTACAAAGAATACGAACGAAAAAAAAAAAAAAAAAAAAAAAAACAAGTTAAAACCATCTTAAAATAATATCAGCAAAAAATAAACAAATTTTAATAATCATGTACTCATTGATTTTACGTGTGTTCAGATGCAGAATATTATATGATATTTCAAAAATACTCCGTAATGAAATCAAGTTAAAGAAAATGGTTGTGCGCCTGACATTAGTAATCAATTTTTAAAAAAAATTCTTTGTTGCACATATATAACTTGATATTTAAATAAATATATGGGTGTCCTCAAATCACAAAATTTTTCGAGAACGCTTCGCTGATTTGTCCTTAAATCTTGATCCATAAATCTGGTCACCTTATACATGCATATTTCACTAAGCTTTTAAATGATTTTTCCCTGTGATTTAGAAAAGTAAAATGAAACATTAGTTAAAATTAATGTCTTTATTTCGTTACTTATTATAATCTTGCAATTAAATGAATGGGTATCCTCAAAATAATTAATGAATGAATCCTCAGAATAATGGATTAATTTGATGAATGAATATTGTGTATTACTTAGTTTGGACTGGAGTTCTTAAAACAAAATAATTCACACACATCTTTGAACTATTTCAGGATATTTAATAAAATTTATAGTGATTGAAAATAGGTAGTTACTACAAAAGAATTGTATGGATAGAATTGTCGTTAGGTAATTTTTTTAAATCTAAACGGGATAAAATATATCGAAAGTATGAATCGAACAAACAGTTAATTCAATGAAAGGAACCAATTCATAAGTACAGCATTATCGTAATAATTTTAAAGTCTCTCTATTTAAACTAGTCAAAACATCAATCATTTCGATTAATGCAAGGAAGTTTTATCAATATTCACATTAATTATTAATACTTATATTTCACATTAATTATTAATACTTATTCTAAATCGTTAAATATTGCAAGGTGTTTACAATACAAAGTTTTCTATTCATACTTCTCTTTTCACGATTTATTTTCCGGGATAAATACGATTTCTCAATGATAAAAAGGATAAAATGGCCAGTGGGCATTCTTATCCCATTCAGAAGGATCTCATTCAGCTCCTGCGTCAGGATCTGAAATAGAGAGTCCGAAAACACAGTCCAAGAAATTGCCCTCAGCAGTTCCAGCAATTCCCTGCCAGCAAATTGTACGCCTTAGTTTCTTATTTTTGTCCTTTTTTTTCTTTCTTTTTTTCCCAAACCTCCTCCACTTCTTTTTATTTCATCCCTGGTATCCATTTGACAGTGTCTCTAGGGATCGTTTTCATGGACTGGCACTAACCCCCAACTCTCACGTCCGCGGGATCAATGCAAGAGGGGTTAAAAAGACGAAGGAAAAAAAAAGTGCAAGAATAAGAAGCGCAACTGCAAAATTGGCTCTAACAAGGTTAAACCTACGTGATAAAGAGTAAGATTCTTCTGGAAAACCCCCTTACTACTTGAAGGCACGTCCTCAACGATGGACCGAAGAGGACTAGTTCTCTTTGCAGTTTCCGATAGTTTGGGAAATGACTATGCCACCCCTTTTGGTGTGTGTGGGTGTACCATCGATTCTGGAATTGCTACTAGTAAAGCAGTTCCATCGTTATTGACTGGTTACGATATGGATTGAGAACTTTTCTTCTGTTATATTGGAAAACGTATTTTTGAAGGAGGCTTTTGAATTTGAAGAGGAATAATATACGTGCCTCTACCAACCTGTGGAATAAGATATTACAGATAGAGCAAAGTTTGATCGATAGTTTCGATAAATAATGCATTTTTCATATGTTTGAGTACTAAAAAGAGCGATGCATTTGAATATTTATTACGGGAAGTATCAAAAGGAGTTCCTTATGGAAACATAGTTAGGAAATCTTTTAAGTTTTATTCGTTTTGCTCTTAGTTAATTTATCAATATTTAACTCAAGTGAAGGTAGGTAAATACAGCTTAATATTAGGAATTTTCTTACGTTGATTTCTAACTCCTTCTTTCTCGCTCTCGTCAAAATGATAGGATGGAAATCCGCCCTCTATTTCTTGTGTCCATGGTGCTTCGGGTGTTAAAAAAAAAACGCGTTAAAATGATTAAAACAATCTATTTCTTACGCCAAAAATCATGTTTTTTTCTCAATCTATACACCAGATTGTAGTAACAGACTTATTGTAACGTGTTTAGAGCATACATGGCAATACTTTTACTTTCAATACTTGTTACGAAAGTAGAAGTAAAAAATACGTTCTTTTGCTTGCACTTCGCTACTTGTTATATTTAGTTAGTATTATATATATACTTGCTTTTTCGCTACTTTTTTTTTTCTTTGGAAAAAAAGAAAGTACAAGTATTTGTAATGAAAATGCCGAAAGAAATCGTTACTTTTTCTAAAATGATTAAAAAAACTTCCTCCAAAAGAAACTTTTTAAATTTATTTTCTTTAATCTTTACATTTTATTCGATTTGCCATTTCGTTTATATATTTATCACATGAAGGTAAGTAGACTAAACTTAATCTTGGGGATTTTCTTAAGTTTATTTTTGACCTCTTCCTTCTCGCTCCTGTCAGTGGGGTGAAGTGGGGTGGAATTTCCTTTGTTGATTGTTGTTGTTCATTTACGTCGCACTAGAGCTACACAATGGGCTATTGGCGACGGTCTGGGAAACATCCCTGAGGATGATCCGAAGACATGCCATCACAGTTTTGATCCTCTGCAGAGGGGATGGCATGGCACCCTCGCTTCGGTAGCCCGACGACCTGCACACGAAGTCGAGCACTCTACGGTAGAACAGTTTAACGAGGACCAATACCGCACACACTCGGTCCCTTCCGGTGTTGAAAGAAACTGGTCGAAAAGATTGAAATAGGCTATTCCTTCAGCCTTGTATCTACATATCGATGCACCAGATGGCAGTATCAGATTATTTGTGATGTATTTAGCAATAGTTTATTTTAAACTAGATGGCAGTACTCATTAAACGTGTATATTTGCGATTAACGTCAAAGTTGAAAAAAATTAATAAATATATTGTACATTCACTTAGTTTTATATAATTTTCTTGAAAGGAGAAAAAAAACAGACATATTTATGACCATTTCCTTCAAAATTATGCGACCATTAAGGCGTAAACAGTGCAGTATTCAGGGAGTCGCTTTTAACACATAAAATCTAATTGAATTCCAATCTGTGAAAAATATATTTCTACTAATATTTTCAGCAAAATTTATTGAAAAATAAACTTTAAATGTGAAGCATATGGAAATTAGTATCATTTTCGTATTTTTTTATGCTATCAAGGTTTTCCATACACTTGATTTATATTACATAATATAATACATCTGCATATCTATATTTTACTGAAATATGTTAAACTATAAATAAATATATTGATAATAATAAATAAATATATGATTTATAATACATAATATAGACAAATAAAAAACTATAAATAAACTTTATATAAATTTAATTACCACTATATGTGATTAAAATCTATTTATAAATTTAAAAGAAAAACAATTAAATGTACAATCTAAAACTAAAGCTTATAAATGAAAAAAAAAAAAAAAAGATTTGAAGAGGTTACTTTATGCAAAAGAATGCTTACACCTGGATTGATAAGTACTGTTTTTACTGTTTTATACAATAATCTGTTTAATAATTTTCAAAAGAGCTAAAAATTTTAAATTAAACTTTTTAAACAAATAAATATTTAATTTGGTATAAACCACTTAAAAATATGTAATGCTAATATTTTCTAGATTAGCTTTTTGAAAAATATCTTAGAAAAAAAGTTCTGAATGAAACAAAATAGATCTTGTGCAAAACGTTTAAAAACTGCTCCATAAAAACGTTCCACCGTGCATATAATTATAATCTTGCCAATTATTAAATGGAAAAGTATTTGCAATTAGGAAGCATATTAATATGTAAGCAAATGAACACTATCTCAATCTAACAACACAATGCTAAAAAAAAACGGACTAAAAACATAAATAACCTTTACTTTGCTTGATGAAACTTGAGAGTGTAATCGACTTTTAACTTCTTTTTCTCAAAAACATTCAAGGGCATTTAAACTAATCAAGTTTTTCTAGCTAAATCTTTTCTTCTTGTTGACATTTATAATTTTCAAAAAAGTGCATCACAGAATTTTCGGAGATGCATCTGCAGATCTATCTTCATAATTCCAAATTTTTCTGCGAACTCATCGCAGTCAGACAGACATTATTATTTTAAAAATTCAGCTTCATCTTGCATAGATTTAGCGAAATTTGTAAATAGTATATGAGATTCTTAAGAATTGTGCCTAAAAACTTCACTGTGTTTAAATTTAAGTTGAATTTTATGCAGCGATTTAAAAAAATGAAATAAATCCCTATGAGTCCGTAATCAAAAAAAAAAGAAAAAATGCTTTTTTGTTCCTTGCGGTTTTCAATCGATTCAGATTTTTAATTTTTTGTATAAATCATGTTAGAGATCTTTTCAAATGAAGTCTCAATAATTCCCCTCTCCACATCATCTAGCTTTCGGTTTGATCACGTGGACATCAACACAACTTCAAGATGGCCTGACAACAACAACAACAACAGCAAGATTTGATAAATAAAATAAGTGTGATTTTTGGATAAAAAGTCATATTTAAGTATTGTGATTCATATAATTTATCATTTTTTTATTGTTTTAGAAATATGGAATAGTGTATGAAGTCAATGAAAACTTATACATGAAATTACAATTATTTATGTTACAGACAAATTATACAATGCAATTAAAGTAATTTACTTAATGATTTAAATGGAGCTATTCAATGAAATCAATTTAAGACCACAAAATTTTGATTCTGACAAACAGTCATCAATGGATCTCCGGACTAGCAATCGATGGAAAAAGATGGTATGCAGTTTTGGTTTTTTGATTTCATGTTTTTTCTGTGCTTTTTATTTCCTCAATATTGTATAATTCATCATAACTGTGACAAAACACGCATTATCTTTATTGTAAATTGTTTTTTAAATTTAAAAACTAATACACACAGGTGATGTGTGCGTGGTCTTATATTATATTTCAGTGACTGCTCCTTTGAAACAGTGTTTAAATTTTCTTAATTTAAATCTCGACTCTGTTACTAACAACTACTAATCTTTAACTACGATTATTCTTTAACTAGCAAATATTAATCATGTTTCACATAAACTCCTTGTTAAAATAGTTTAATTATTTGATAACTTCAGGAACTGTTTTTTCATATTCATGATAAGCTTTACAACAAAATGCGTTTTCCTTTGCTGTAATCACAAGAGCGTTATTATTCTCTTGAAAAAATAAATTTTAAAATTCGTCATAAATATTCTCTCTCAAAATTGATAATGTATATGCATAAATTTTAATCAATAAAATACTTAAACGTGTATGCAATATAGAGTGTCTAAAATATTATTTTTAAAATTTTTAATTACCTGTTAATTTAAGGAATTGTTTACTACATATTTATGATACACTTTACAAAAAAATGCACTTTTCTTTGTTGTAATTACTACAGCACTATTATTCTCTTTAAAACATAAATTTTAAAATTCGATATAAATTTTCTTCCTCAAAATTGTTTCATGTATATGTACCAAATTTTAATCAATGAAATACTTTGATGTGTATGCTATATAGAGCGTCAAAAATATTCTTTTTAAAAATTGTCCAAAGAATGGATGAAATATCGAATATCCCTCACTTTAAATCCCTTCTAAAGTTCAAATATTTGGCGACGAGAAATGCTTGCCTTCATCAGATTTCTAGATATGACCAGTAGAAATTCTACTAGCCAAGGGCACCTAATCGATCAGAAATCTGATACTGTTCAGAAGTATAGGACTTGTTCCAATGAAATTTTGGATGAAACTTATCATTTCTGACAACAAACGCTGTAGAAAACTTATAACTAAGTGTCAATTACGGAGAGGACAATAATATTGTGGTTACACTTACGAAGTTTGATAAAATTTAATATAAATATCACGGTTTTTTTCCCCTAAAATATAGAATCAGAAATATTGTTTAAAATATATCAACTGAAGAAATTTATGTTTCCATTCATTAATAATCTTTTAAGAACTTTTACATAATATTTTTTTTATTTTTGTTTCACAACGGGCGTTGAATTACCCCCCCCCCCCGCCCCCAATTACGAGTTTACGACTATCAAACGTTCAACTCCATAGTCTTGTAATTTTGAACCAAATTAAAAAAACAAAGAAACTTCTGGAAAGCAAACTAGTTGATCTATCTAATCTGAATTTGCGTTACATGGAGAGCAAAACCACGAAATTCTGCCTCGGTTAGCCCGACGACAAAGTGATTCTAACCGATGATCAGTCTACCACTGGGAATATTTTACGTAAGCTCTGTGGTCTGTGCGAGCCGTGAGCAGAATTTGTAACAACCAGCCTCAACCGAGATTCGAACTTAGGTAACCTCCATTGATAGGCAATTACCTGACCCAAAGCGACTCTACTACACAATAATATTAGAATTGCTATTTTATGTAAAGTACCAAGCAATGAATGTAAATGCAATGTTTAGGGAGATATTAAAATGTATTTTCAATTCACGTTTCGTTATTTATTTTTCTTTCACTCTTGATCAAACGTAATCTTTGCTCTTTTGTCTACAGTAAAAGGTTAAAATTTTCCTTCCAAAATTATGGTAAAATAACTGGCAGCTGTCTGTTCATCCGATTAACCCTAAAGTTTACGGTAAAGAACATTTCTTTCTTTTATGGTTTTGAAACCATTAACAAATAGTATGGTTTTAAAACCATGAATACAAAACTATAGTGTTTTTTAACCATTTACAACTAGCATTTTTCAAAAACGTGAAAAAAAATATAATTTAACTAGATATAGGAGCTTGGCTTTTCGTAAGATAATGGGCATTGGAGAGTGCCGGACACTGGAAATTCTTCATGTGTTGAAGGCAATGGAGGAAATATTGGGGTGTCAACACTAGGACTCAAACTCCAGGTCTGCTGGTCATGAGTTTGACAGATTAGCCCGCTTAGCTTTGATATATGTACGCAGTTGCAAAGAACTAAGAAGCTTTATTAGGTGGTTTCTAGGTGGTGCGATAAAACTCTGGTTATTTAACTGCATTAGATGAAAGCAGTTAACAAACAGTTTTTCTCAAACTTAACTATTTGATTACCTTTTTATTTATGGTTATTCGACTGTTTTGATTAAATTTGGGAAAATAACCATTCAATAAATTGTTATTTAACCTTTTTTCCGAGAAATTTCTAACAATGTAGCACACAGTAAGAGATACCAACGATTGTATAAATGGTGTTCCATAAATACCTCCTTTAATATGTTTTTTTAGAATTCCAACTGAAAATGAAAAGAAATACACACAGTGCGGGTCACAAACAAATACTTTAGGAAGAGAAAGAACATAAACGCTATCGAAATCTGGCAAATCACAGCATAAGAAATAGTTGTTAAAACAACAAAACAGGTTTGATTGCGGGGGGAAACACAAAAAGTTGGTTATTAGAAACACCTTCAAGTTTAAACCATCAATTACACCTGTTTTTATATTTATTACATCTACATTCCTGTACTGTGATTTGTCAGATTTAAATGAGATTTTTGATTTTTCCTGCCTTAAATATTAGTTTGCGACATCGTATATGTGTACTTTTGATGTTCAGACTCGATACAAAAAATGCGTACAAAGGACGGTCTTTACTTAACACTGAGCATTTATAACTGGCTGTTGCTAAACTGAACGATGATTTAACAGTTCGATTAATAAAAAACGGAAATGTACAATCAGTTCCATGCTGCATATGGAACAATATTTTATTATCATTCACTAAAATTCATCGATAGGTGGCGCTGTTAATTAAGAACTGTAAGGCGTCAGTATTTTGAGAATTAAAGTGAAAAAACTGTACGGCAATATCTAATATATTATCAAAATTTTCAGCAACAATGTGGTATCGTTTAAAAACGAAATTAACAGACGCAAGTAGCAGAAAATTTTTTATTGTTATTCTTTTATAACAGTATGTTGTTGAATTTAGTAAATAATTTTAAAACTTGTTGATAAATACTTTATTTCTAAGCAAAGCACAGATAATCAGAAATGTCTCACATGTAATCAGAATTTAATTTTTTAATTTTTTAAAAATATTTCTAAATAAAATTAATTAAAAAAAATTTTTGACGTAATTATTCAATAAACATGATATAATAATTTCAATACATTTACAACTTTCATTTTGTAATTGTTCATTGTTCAACACTCATTGTTTTCTTTAAAAGTTAAAATGTAAAACTAAAAACTGTTTCGTTTTTCATATATTAACTGTTTGCAATGCATATAAATGTATGAATAATTTTCAAAAACAACCTGAAATGTAAATAACATGTAGCATGCATATAAATTTTGTCTTATATTAAAACTAAAACAATTGATGTATTTTTTAAAATTATTTAAATTGTCTTTAACAGTCAATTAAATATCATTGTTAGTATTTGGTTAAAAATTATGTTAACTATTTTATTTTTATTTCTTAAAATAGTTCATACATAAGCACTATTTTCAATTAGTTAAAAAAAAATGTTTTCGACATAAACGTGATATATTGACAGTTGCAATCAATTTATAACTTATATTTTAAAATTGCTTACAACATTCATTGTTTTCTTTAAAATTAAAAATGTAGAACTGAAAACTGTTTCTTTATCTATGAACTGTTTGCAAAGCATAAGCAAAATTTTCAACCTGAAATGAAAATAAGATGTAGCTAAAATTTAGTCTTATTTGGGAAGCCTAGTAATTAGTCATAATAAGACTAAAACAATTTATGTAATTTGTAGAAATTATTTAAATTATCTCCAATAAAGTTTTAAATACCATTGTAAGAAAAAATATTTGATTAATTATATTAAATACTTTATTTTTAATTCTTAAAATACTCATTCATACATAAAAACTATCTTCCATCAATTAAAAAAAAATGTTTTTTGACGTAATTATTGGATTAAGTGTGGGCTTAGTGGCACAAAGTCCAAAAGAGGACATGCTGCGCCAAACAATACGGTGAATTTGATGTAATTATTTAATAATTACTATGTATAATGATAATTGCAATAAAATTATAGCTTATATCTTAAAATTACTTACAACATTCATTTTTTTTTTTTCAAATTAAAAATGTTAAATAGAAAACTGGTTCATTTTTTGAAAATCAACAGTTTACAAATTTTGGGAATAATTACCAAAAACAGCCTGAAATTTAAATAAGATGCGACTAGCATATAAATTTAGTCTTAAAACATAAAAAACGCACTTCATTCTTAAACAATGTCTCAAATATAGTTATAATGCCGAAGAATTAACAAAAATAATTTAACTATTTTAAACTAGTTTCAAACAATTTGTGCGAAATTAAATTAAAATTTGCTAGTTAAAGTGCTTAAACTAATTATGTAAGGCTCCTGAGAAAATAGTTCTCTCATATATAATTTAGCTTTGACTTTATACAGCATAAAGTAATATGATTCTCAGAATAGTTATAGTTATTAGTAATAATTTCATTACAGATAAAGTAAGCCTCATTAACGTTCGAATCGATTTACAAAAGAAAAACTACGTTAGTTAGTACTAGTGAAGTGAAATAATCCCAACTGTATTTACAAATACTGTATCTATATCCAAAATATTCTGCTTTTTGAAATTTAAAATAATTCCTTTATAATATCCTTCCTTCATTAAATATTTATTTTTTAAAATTTTGTTTGTTTAATTAGTAATAAGCATGCAGATTAGTTTGTTATAATATTGTTAAGTCATTATTATTTTAATGAAAATACTCATCAACTATCTTTTTAAATTCAACTTTTTCATTTACTAATTAGAAAAAAACTATTGCTTTAATTTTATGAACTAATGAAACTTTAATTAATCTTATGAGAGCTAAACTAAACAATGTCTGCGTTAAAAATTGAATTTTGTTGCCATTCATGTAGAAAGTTTATTATTAGGGGAAAAATAACAAAGATAAAGCTCAAACTAAGTATTTAAAAAAATTTTAAACACCAATGGAAAAATCAATCTCTTATTTTTAAATATGATAAGAAAACTATAACGAACCATATGATTAGAATCCTCATTTTTTTTTTAATTTTAAAAAACTTAAAAAAATAATTTACTCAAATTCATCAAAGTGTCACACATAATTTTCATTCCCTCAATCTGTGCATTCTCAATATTTCAATCCTTCACAGAATTTTCATTCCCTCAATTTTATTTACCAACGTTATTCGTTTTCTCTACAGTTATGAATGCGACCTTCAGGTTTATTTCTTAATATTAGCTAAAGTTTAACGAGCTTAAATTACTATAGATTTAGAGTGCTGTGTGAGGTATGCAGTGCAGATTTAATAAAAGATTTCTTTCCTGCAAGCTTTAAAATTTCAATTTTATTTGTAAAGCCACAAACCAAACGTTAAATTTTTATTAAATTAGTTTTAAAAACCCCAAAAGAGGCGAATATTTCCGTATCGTGTTCAGTCATGCCAGCTGCAATCGCCAAGGCGCCAAATAAATTTTTAACTTGCATTAAAAAAAAAAGAAAAAAGGATTGCCCAAGGTAATTTCGAGTCGTACCCTTTGAGTTAATCATCACCTTTTGCACGCATTTTTTTCCCCCCCGCTAAACGAAAGTTGCCAAGACTTGCTGATTATTCTGTCTCAGAAATCTCTGAAAGAAGGCTAATAAATTTCATGTTAGTGCCAAACAAATTTTGAAGACCGAGTTATTTTATTCTGATTTGAAACTCTTTATTCAATAAATAAATAACTAAATAAATAATTATTATAATACAATTTTTATAAATTTAATTGAAGAAAAACTTATATGTTTACGTTTATTTATCGATATATTCTAATCCAAATTCCTTTCAAAGTGTATTAAAAATGATTTAAGATCTAATCTTTCGCTACAAACTAAACACACCAAAGAATAATTTTGAAGAATCTTTTCAAGCATCTCCACTATGTATCCCAAACAAGTCTGGCTTAATTGCTTTATTTACAATGAAAAGAGTCCTCAAGAAAATCTTTTTAATCGCCTTTTTGAATTTCAACCCAAGCTATTTTTTAATCATGAAAAACAGTATCATCCTACATAATCAGACAGTCATCAGTCATTAAAAACCCTGCCATTTAAATAACAATAGAATCACAGCTTTAATTCTAGACATGATGCCATACAAAAAAACGGTACTTCTTTAACATTTTAAAATAGGAATGCTGAAATTGGGTATTCTTTTTTTCACAGACTCGTAAACAACAGTTTCGAAATCCCTAAAGAGTATTCATTTTTTCCCCCTTCTCTTTTTCCTATCTTTTTTATTATTTAAGTTGTGGTTTTCAAAAGAACGGAGTGGACTGCATAATGAACAAGCTGCCAATCACAGTCGACAGAGAATGCTTAAAAAAGAAAAGAATATATAAACTACCAGACGAATAGAAAAGAAAAAAAAAAAGAAAAAGAATCTGATAAATGTGGATATATTTGCGAGAGAGTTTTGCTTAAAACCTGTCAGTAGACCTGCCTATTATTGTAATTTACGGGGTTTGTTTTGTAAACGGCAAGCCTTCTTAAAATGACAGATTTGTAAAGGAGGAAATTGTAGCCATGTAGTATGTAGTTGAATCAGATAGTCAAATAAAAGTGCGGCTCGATTATATTTTTTAGTAATTTATTCTTTCTTTCAAGGTCTGCATATTTTGTTCCATTTTAACAAAAACTAGTTTTTCCCTTTCATCAATGTGTATTAAATTGACATATAATATTTGACAATGTTAGGTTGCTGCCTTAAACTATTTAGAATACTATGGTTTATACAAATATGCAAAAAAATCTAATGTATACTGGAAATAGTATAAAATTGATGGAACAAACTTCTTGAAAGGGTGAAGTACACTTAAGCAAGGCGAGCTCGGAATGCGAGTATGGTGGGATTTGTAGAGTGTGTAGAAATGAATTCATTATGATGGCAAATTAACTTTTACCACAGAGATTAGACCATACAGAATAAGACCCCAAAAATAAACCACGACATTATCAGTGATCAGTTTTTTTCGTCTTTTTTTTTAATTTACAGTTTTTGAAATTTTTTTAGAGTTGCGTAATAGGTCATGGACTTCTTGACGTTTTTAAATCCACTAGACGCATTGAAATGGCTCATCTTTGTAACTAGCATTAATTTTCGTAGGATATTCAAAAAAGATCCCAGGATGGCTAGAAAAAAATGGGAAAATTTGAAGTAAAGTAATTTTTGAAAAATTACTCACGAAAAATGTATTTTTGGAAAAAGTATATATATATATATATATATATATATATATATATATATATAGTATGTCTAGTCTACTTCTTAAAGAAAAATCACAATAATGTAAAACTTGTCAGTGTTTACATTATAACTGCCTGCTATAGAATTTCAAGACTTCAAGATGTAGTACCTATTTTTGATAGAATAACCATTTACTCAGCATCCTCCATTCATTGGCTGAAAAGGAATTCCATAAATGGAGAATCTATAAATTTAGTTTAGTTGAAAAATGAACCATCAGCTGAGATTGATCGTATTTAATAATCAGATGAAAGGAAAAAGTATTTAATTAATTGCTTCACATTTTTAAAAGAGTTAGGGGAAAATTTCTTTCCCATTGCAAAAAACAGGTTGTACAGAAAAAAAACTGTACAGGAAAACACTTCTTCAATTAAATGTATGCAGTTGTGACGTGCTTTAAAGTGCAGCTCAGTTAGCACTTGTTTATTTTTGTGTTATAAAGAAATCAGAGATAGTTTATTCGGACACTTGTTAAAGCCATCTTTAAGAAAAAAAGAGGTAGCTAATGTCAATATAGTCCAAAAAATAAATAGCATACTATGACAATTATTGAACTGCATGAAATAAAACCGTCAGCTGAACGGTTTGCTTGATGAAGTTCTAACTTCATGGTTTGCGCAGGGCATGATGAAAATTAGAATGCGTAGGCTTACGCAACTTATTGTAGGCCATTTGCATGTGAAAATTCCAAGGTACAGCGCGTCTGTGCGTATATCGCTCGTGAAGGTCTACTATGCGAGAAATAAACAGCCCAATTGCGGCTCAAAGGAAGTTTGCGATTAAGTGCGAGCTGTAGACAACCGGTCTAAGTGTGCTTACAATCAAGAATTTGATTAGTTTTAGAGAATTTGATTAGTTCAAGAATTTGATTTGTGTGCTTTTCCCGTACAAAATTCAAACCCACCATCCATTACGACCCTTAGCCATGGAACAGCAGTTGTGTTTCGCCAACACTATTTCTGGGAGAATTAGCGAACAAGAATTTGGAGTGAATATGATTTGGTTTAGCGACGAAGTCCAGTTTCATTCGGACTGGTTCGTCAATAAGCGAAATTGGCACATTTTGGAGACTGATATTCCGCATTTTGCGATCGAGAAGTCCCTCTACACTCAAGGGTGTTTATGTGGTGTGCAATGTCCAGTCACGGAATAATCGATGCAATATTCGTTGATGGCATGGTAACTAACTACTGAACGATACGTGAAGGTTTTGGAAAATGATTTCATCCCCATCATCCAAAGTGCCCCTGTGATTTTAACATGATGTGGTTCGTGCAAGAAGACGCTCGATCCAATCGGACCAAGAGAATACTAGATCTCCTGGATGAACACTTTGGGAACCGCATTCGGGTTCGGGAGTACCCAGAGGCCCCTGGAATGGGACTCGCTCGGTCGCAATATTTTCCGGATCTGAAAACATCTGACGCATTTTTGTGGGGCTATATTACGGATAATGCATCCGGAAATAACACCATAACCATTGCCGAGCTGAAAACTGCCATTCAGGTGGTCATCGGTAGCATCAGTGTTCAGACACTTCAGCGGGTCATTCAGTATTTTGCTTTTCGTCTGAGCTTCATCATAGCCAATGATAGTAGGTATATCTAATTTGGTATAACTGAATTACGAATATCTGTAGTCTTTTTCTCTCTCCATGTAGCGCAAATGCGGGTAAATTCTATCAAAAAGTCCTCCACGAATGCAAATTCTCCCAATACTTGATCCAGGAGTTCCCTTGTCTTCTGAATTGGGTTCAAAATTACAAGGCTACGAAGTTGAACATTAGTAGTCGTTAACCCAAAAGTTGAATCAGCTTTTCAATAAAATATCTGCAGTGACGTTTACATGGTGAATAATGTTTGCGCACTCCGTATTTTTTTAAATAATTTACTTTTTATGTTATGTATGTATTTCAATAATTGTTACCCTTCATCAATACATCTATGTGCTAAAATATGAGCTGATGAATTAACAGTCATGAACCAGTGCTCTAATCCTACGAAATATACATTAAGATGTCACAACTTATGCAATTGAGGTTATCTATTATTAATTTTCACACTATCGTTATAGTTTTTTTCTTTCCTTCAATGCATTTTCAGACAATATATTTTCTTTTGAATGTTTTCTTATGAACAAAATGAGAATATTACTTTACTTTATTGGTCCTTACAAAAGCTAGCATCGAAACTAAGGATACCAGTGCATCATAAATAGTAAAATAAACCTAAAATCAAACCCAACAATGACTGAGCCAAAATATTTATCTGAAAAATTTTCTTCCCAATGTAAGAACAAGGCGTAGATAAAAATTTAGTAATTCTGCACTGAATTTTTTATTCAAATAAAAAACTAACTAAATTTCGTGCCTCCGTATTCTTTTAAACTCTCACTTTCTGTTTCTGAAAAGAAGAAAATAAAAGGCAAATATAGTAAATAGGCTTAAAAACATAGCAAAAAAATTAAATAAAAAAAAAAACTACTGAAGCCGAATTAATCTAAAACACCAAAAATACATCTGAATGAATCTTCCTAAAAGAAGAAAATAAAGGGCGGGTATACTAAATAGGCTTAAAATCATGCAAAAAATGCTACTGAAGACCAATAAATCTAAAACAAATACCAGAAAATACATCTGAATGAATTTTCCTAAAAGAAGAAAATAAAGGGCAGATATACGAAATAGGCTTAAAATCATGCAAAAATACTACTGAAGACCAATGAAACTAAAAAATACATCTGAATGAGTCTTCCTAAAAGAGGAAAATAAAGGGCAAATATACGAAATAGTTTTAAAATCATGCAAAAAAAAAATACTACTGAAGACCAATCAATCTAAAACAAACACCAACAAATACATCTGAATGAATCATCCTACTAACAAAAGAAAATAAAAGGCATAGATATTTATTCCCTTTTCCAAATTGCACATTTCCAATCTAGCTGCCAAGGGAGTCATACGCATTTTCGTTACTTTGTCATGAGGCTCCAGGGGAGATTCCTGGTCAGGGACTCGTTAAAGATAACTGGACCATTAGCAGAACTTCTCTTCCCAAACTGATGGAGATGTATAAAAGAGGATACTGCAGCTCTGGTAGTTTATCTCATCACATTGTGATTAGTAAAGAAGCAATGCCCGGGTACTTAACGCACTAGCAATCAACGTTGATCAAACACGTCGAACACTTTTGTTTTGCCCTACTTAATTGTATACAGTTGTGAATAAGAATGGTAAATTGTCTGCTAAAACTAGTTTCTTCGGTTATTAGTTCCTAAATTTTAACCTTACTACGTAGTTTACCTTATACCGTTCAACATCTGTGTCAATTTTTGTATTCATTTTGGGTGCATATTCGTTCAAGTAGTAGGAAAGCTGTATTGTGAACAATGCAGACTTGTGGTGCATTGTCTTAGAGTTCAACTTAGACAGGTGGTCAACTTGTAGAGGGGTACGAGTCATTTTTTTATCATTCCTTATATCATGTTATCTTTATATACTATTCAATTTATGTCTTTAATGTAATTCATATATATTTTATACATTAAAAAATAAATTTGAGATAATTGAGTTTTTTTAACAACATGATTTTTTAAATTTTATTTATCAAATACCATATATATATATATATATATATATATATATATATATATATATATATATATATATATATATATATATATATATATATATATATATATATATATATATATATATATTTCTTAAGAAATGATACTATTTAAGCAATGACTGTAGTTTTAAACTGATTAGTTTAACTATCTAGGTATTATTCCTGGCATTCTCCGAACTTTTAGATGCAGGTCCTGCATCAAAAAGTCAGTTTTCCCATGTTATTGAATGAGAAAATAGAGCATAGCAAAATTTTTCTGAAACTTTTAACCAGGAGCTCAACCCTGGGAAGGTTAAAAAATTAGCCATGTATATTTTGTTAGTCATGATGCATGCCAGTTATTTATTATAAAGAATTTATTCAAATATCAATTTACTAAAAAATATATTCAATTCGAATACTTAAGATTATATTTGGTCGCCATTTTAAAATTTTGTTATACTTACAAACCTAATAATTATAGAAGCCCTCATAAGTTTCTGTAGTAGTCAACTCACAAAGAGGTTTAGACTAGTTTTTTGATACTACTTCACTAATTTAGCGACATTTTAATACGTTATAGAATAAAGAATTTCTTAATTTTTTCCTTTACCGGTAAGTTTTTAAGGTTTTAGAAACCTTCATTAAGAATTCAGGCAAATTTGGCTCCGAAATTAACGTACAAAATAAACGAGTGGTGAGGTTACAATGGTTTTACTCCCTTTTATTATGTAGGATATATTCGTTTCTTGATAAAAAAAAAAAAAAAAGACGTACTTAGGTATGTGGGTTTGCATATTTTCTTGCCATGTTGTTAGGAAATTTAAGGGTCCTGTCAGCAAAGCGTTATTTACATGTTGCATACACAGTATTACAGTGATTGGTGCTCAGAAACATTAAAATTTATTATAACAGTAAGATATGATACTTATAAGAGTCAGAAAAAGTTATTTTTTAACCCAAAAATTAAATTAAGAGCATGCATACAAATAGTTATTATTAAAATGAAATTAATTTGTAAAACAAACATTCGCATAGAGCAGAAAGAATACAAAGACGCATTGAAACTAGGCTTGATAGACAAGAACCTCATGGAAATTACATATTATAAATTTATTCAAATACGAGTGTTTTAAAAAAGTAAATATAATTATCTTTATTACACAACTAAAGCATGCATACATTTTTTAACGGCAAATTTTTGCTTCTGTAGATGAAAAATAACTAACTCACGCCAAATATAATGAATTGTAAACAATCTCTTGAAGATAACTACACCTCGCAAAAATTGGTGTTATCGGAAGCAAAAACAGTTCACAAATGGTGTGAATGCGCATTAGTTTGGTATAAACATTCCCCTTTATTTGTGTTTCGATTTACCTACATCTTTTAAAGTGTATATGAGGGCTCAATTTGAGGTTAATTTAAAATAAATTGTACCTTCACGCAATTTTTTAAGTTGTTCGACTCCAAATTTGGAGAACTAACAAAACCACATTATAGGATATGGAAAAACTTTTGGAGTCCTTTCTCTTGTCATTTTAGGCATTAGATAAAATTTTTATTTTTGATGACAATGTACAAATTATGAATAATTTGTACATTATTGATAATAATTTGACAGCAAAAAAAAAAAAAAAAAAAAACTTTCAGAAAGATTAATATAATACTCATTTGTATCATGGTTTTAACATGATTAATTTTTGATGAGAAATTTACAATGTTTTACATATTTACTATTTAAGAGATTAAGCAACAGCGATATATAATGATTACTATTTTTAATGATATCTCCAGGCACTTAAGCAAATGTTAAGCAACATAAATTTAAAATAAACTATTTTACCCTTCAAAATTAAGAAAAGACAACCGAGAAAAACCGTTACTAGTTAAGCATTTTAAAGAGCATTGCAATTAATAATCAGAATGAGTAAAAATTGCAAAAACTTATAATGCATCCCGGCATAAAAGTTTAAGTATTATCAGTTTTACCAAGCCCAGTCATAATTATTAGTTTAACTAAATGTTAAAAACTATTTAACTTATTTTAGTCAATAAATAAAATTTTCATGTCTTAAATTTAATCTAAGATTTAAAGACAAATTAAAGTAATAGGAAAAGATTCTCAAATCAGTTATAACATTTTAAAAAACGTATATGTACATAAATTAAGATTTTATCGTTATTTATTTGAGATTCATATTATTTTATTTTAAGATTTATTTTCATTTATTAGTATAAGAGAATAATAAGCATTAAAATTAAGTACCAGGAAATGAAGTATTTTATTAATCAAAAACTAATTCATTAGAGTTAAAAAATTGAACAATAAAATTTAAACATTTCTCAAAAAAGTCAAGATTGCATAGTGAAAAATTCTTTTAAAACTAAATAAATTACTGTACTTATAGTAGTAAGTACAATCAGTATAAGTACATAAGTAAATGTAATGTAAGGAGTCGTTCAAATTCCTTTGAAACTAATGTTTTTTATTACTTGATTGTTTGAATAATAAACATAAGACTAATTACAAAATATTTTTTTAAAACAAAAAAATAGTGTAAGTATTTTTAAATGATAATCTGAGTAAAAATGCTTTAAATAAGTATCCAAAACTAAATTTTAAATTACAAGCAACTGTAAACCATTAATTTTAAAGATTATTTATAAGTTTTTTCCTGTTTCTGTTAAGGCTGTTTCTTTTAAAAGTATAATACAACTCGCAAATCTTTTTAATAATCTAAGTAAATTAAAATTACCTTGTTAGACGAGAAAAAAAGTGTCTAAACGTCATGATGTATTAATTTTTTTAAAATAAATTTATTAAAAATATTCAATGTCTATTTAAAGTGTTTTTTTTTATGAGCAAAAATTTGAAAACATCATGACGAAGAATTTTTGTGGAACAAAAGTTTTAATTATTAAAGCAAATATCATCATTATAAATAAGAACAGCCATAGAATTTGAAATAGAAGTTAGAACCAATTTTGTGAATTTTTATGATTCGGATACAACATATAAGACTGTCTAAATATTTTTTATATTGATTGTATTTATTCATAAATTTTAAACTTCAATTTCCTGTAATTTCTTGTTTACAATTACGGTTTTTTATTTATTTATTTATATTTTTTTTAATCTATAGCTGTAAAATCCTCTTATTTTTTAGGTTTAAATCTCATATCAATTTTTTTCGAAACAATTAAAATTGTAAAATATCCTTCACTTTGAATATTCTTTTAAATATTTCCAAGTACTTCATAAAAAAAAAATTTTTGTAAATTAAAAATTACTCAAATAGGGTTGGAAAATTACCTGAATTCAGCATAAATATAAGGTACAAATACCTAAGAAGGATTAAAAAAATTTACTTATTTATTTACATTTTTTTAATCTATAGCTGTTAAATCCTCTTATTTTTTAAGTTTAAATCTCATATTAATTTTTTTCGAAACAATTCAACTTGTAAAATATCCTTCACTTTGAATATTCTTTTAAATATTTCCAAGTACTTCATAAAAAAAAAATTGTGTAAATTAAAAATTACTCAAATAGGGTTGGAAAATTACCTGAATTCAGCATAAATATAAGGTACAAATACCTAAGAAGGATTAAAAAAATTTACTTATTTATTTACATTTTTTTAATCTATAGCTGTTAAATCCTCTTATTTTTTAAGTTTAAATCTCATATTAATTTTTTTCGAAACAATTAAAATTATATAATATCCTTCACTTTGAATATTTTTTTAAATATTTCTAAGTACTTAAAAATTAATTAGTGCAAATTAAATAATGAACATTGTCTTGGTTTGGACTTTATATATAGTGTGTTCCGGAACAACAACACTTAATATACATTTTTTGCCTACCTCTCTTGTTGTAAAATTCCAACTTCATTTTTTACAATGCAAATTAAAAAAAAAACATTACATATTAAAGGTCACGAATTAAAATTTAACAAATGAAAAACAAATATGCGATCAAAATATCGAAAACTACTTCTGAGGAATCTAATGGGATGATGTTATAATGATGTACTCAAATTTTAAAAAAAAACATTAAAAAAAAAATAATAAAAAAATAAAAAATAAAATCTCTAATCAAAAATTAAAAGAAAAAAAAAACCTTTTTTTTTAACTCAAACTGAATTTTTTTTGTCTTTAAACTATGAAATTTGGTAAATTTATAACTATAAACTTCAGTAAAAAATTCTAATTAAAAATTACAATTCTCAACAAGGAAAGAAAAGGAAACTAAATGAAACATAGAAGCAAAATTGTGAGGAAGAATTAATTCATTCTGGTAATATATATATAAAAAATGAGGAATTTACCGAATTTTATTTCTGAAAACTTATCTGAATATTTATCAGGACTCATATGCTTACCAACTCACCACATGATTCATTCAAAAATCAATAAATCAAACTAGCATGACAAAAAAAAGAAAAATTCTCCCTTTTTATATCTGGTCCAAGCCTGCAATTTCACCTATCACCCTACAGAAATAAAATAGCACAGCAGATCAAGAATGAGCCCTCTTCTTTCAAAAGGCATTCAATAATGGTCTCCAACGCTAGACACCAAATGACGAATGGTCGCCAAGAAGAAAACCTTTTTGTCCATGGAGGCCTGCCTCTTAATTACGCCTTTAGTGAGATAGAAGTCCGGCACTCTCTACCCCCACCCTGAAGTCCCCACATACTCCCTCTCCAAACTGCAATCGTGGATTGGAACACTTCATGCGGTCAATAGGATGGTGTCAAGCGGATGTTGATGGGCGGCCGCGGTGGCCGAAGAAACCATTTCTTCGAAGGGTTTTGCACCATACGTCTTTCTTCTTTTTTTCCCTCATCATTTCTTTGTATATAGAGATATATAAGGGAGTAATTCCGTTTTTCCCTCAATAAGCAAGATGTATAGGGAGTGAAGTTTGACATTTGGAAGAAATGAATTATGGAGTGTTAATTCTGACAGATTGCAAACACTCCATTGCCTGCTATCAATAATGCTTGCCATAAAAAAGCATGATAGATATTGTTTTTTTACAGAAATATAAAATCGTTTACTGAGTTCTATTTTCTCTTTTACCTTTTTGTAAACTATTAATTTTGAGTTGTTTTTTTATTTCCTCTTCCAAGATCAAATTTCATTTTTACTTAGAAATATTGTTTGTTTTTTTTAATAATATTAAAGATTGAAATAGAGTTTATGAATTAAACTAACAGCCTTATATTTTTCTTAGTGTAAGCTGTAAACAGAGGTCTCTAATATTGTATCAGAAATTTATTTGACTCTCATTTGTTTAGTACTTTAACAGTAAATGCTAATTTACCAATCACAGTGTTTGTTCTTGCAGGAAAAAAAAAATCATTTGCTTTAGGTATAAAGATGATAAATTAGCAATCCAATATGCTCCCACATGTGCAGTGCTATTATTATCAGAATTATTATTATTTTCTAACTATATACTTTTAAATTGCAGGTCTTACTAGCTTCTATGTCTAATGTAAATCAACTGTGTTCTGGGCCAGAAAATTTCACAAAGATCTATGTTAGATGCTAAAAAATATAAATTAACAAACAAATATACTACCTCAAATACAATTATATAATTATCATAAATATTATTATTTTGTAGCGATATACATTTAAATTGCAGTTCTTACTAGTTCGCTTATCTTAATGCAATATGTAAATTAATTGTAATTTGGGTCAAATAACCGCATAAGAAACAATGTTGGATACTATTTATCTTAAGTTATCATTACATAAAAATGATAGCTAATCATCTCAGACAGTTTAGTTGGTATCTTCTGACTGCAACGTCACTAAAAGGATTCTAGCATCGCTGTTCTGAGATTTATCATAATAATCTCATAATTATTATAATTATGAGATTATTATGATGAAAAGAACATAATATTGGTGCATGGGTGCATACACATACTACACTACCGTACTTAATTACGGAAAGCAGAAGGTGGTAATACTTATCCAGGCTCTGTGCCGCATTCCGAATCTAACCACTCGTAGACTTCCCCGGTTCTGAAACATGACAAAGAACACCAAAATGGTGGATAAGGTGATGATGATCCCACTATCAATGAGAGTTGTAAGTTGTTATTGAATGCTGTTAAAATACATAATGATCACAAAGCGACTATTGTGCAAATTTTGGGGAAAATGTTTTTAGAAAAAAAGAAGAAAAAGGAAAAAAAAACTAATAATTTGTTAATTTCTGTCAAAGATACACAAAAAAGTTTAAGTTGTTTTTTTTTTTTTTTTTTTTTTTTTTTTTTTTTTTTTTTTTAAGAATTTTGAATAGCGTTATTTCATTTCGAGCACTAAACACTCCTTTTCAATAAATAAAAATGATTAAAGAGGGTCCTAAAGAATTTTGCAACGGTAACGAATTTTTAGAAGCTACGGACAAATAAATTAACAGATTGATGTAATTTGTAAACGTTCTTCTTATTACTTATTGCTACAATATTAAAATTTACATTAGGAAAGCAAAAAAGACTTATTTTTCATTATAATTATAGCACAAATAAAATTTACCGATAATTTTAAGAAGCTCTTCTCAGAAAAGAAATAAAAAATGGGTAAGGGTATTCTATAACCAGTACTTTTCAAGTACAACATTGCTGTAATACGAATCTAATACCGTTTTTTGTTCTTAATTTTTTGCAGCGTTTTAAAAAAAGAAATCCTTCATCAAAATAAGAAAAAGGAAAATTCTTGCTAAAAAACGCAAAAAAAAAAAAAAAAAAAGTAGTGAAAATAGCAATTGATAAAGAAAATTGCTGACGCGGACACTCAAGCAGTTCTTTCTGTAAGTAAAACGAAAACCACTCGACAGCTTTTACTTAATTGTCAGCCTTTCTTTTTAATCATCACTTTCCAAGTAATCACCTAGTCGATAAAAGCACTCCAGCAACTTGGGAAGGCAGCTTAATAAGTCGATAATTAGTTCATCGGATTTTTTAAAGAGCTCTTCATTTTTTTATACTTTTTGTTCACGGAGGCTTAATTTTTTTAATTTTTTTATCGTATTTAAAATAACGTTTGAGGGGGGAACTGAAAAAAAAAGTCAATGAGATTTAAAAATGCTTTTATTCGAATTCTCATTTACACGTATACAAAAAAGGAAGAAAAAAAAAGAAATAAAAAACATTTATTTTTAGTTTAAAGAAGTCAATATTAAAAAGAGTAACACTTTTCCCTGCATTTTTCTTTCTCTCCACCCTATTGATTTTCTAAGAATGCGTTGTCCTTAAATTGCTTATGATGCCAAAATGTTTTTGCAAATATCCCCTTATGACTATCCCTTTTTTCTCCGTAGAAATTAGAATTAAATACGAAGATAAATAATACTACAAACTTCAATAAAATAAGGATGTCGATATAACTATATCATAGAATAACTAAGAAGTCTTGCCCTCGCAAACCATAGTCAACATTTTGCAATGCTTCGAGCGAAAAGGAAAACTCTGCAGCGTTCTCTAATCAATCTGATAGTTTTCAGGTCTGCTGCAATAAGCTCATATAACTTCTAAGCTAATGAGATAATATATAACTAACTGCTCAATTTCCTTGAGATATCCTAAGACAATTGAAATGTGGCCTCATTAGTGAGGGCTCATTATCATTAAAATGAGCCGACTATAAATAAAGGATTTTTAAAACGAATTTATGCAGAATGAATAAGATAAATAAAACCTAGCTTTGGCTTTCAATTTAATGAATTGGGAAAACGTCAGGCTCATTGCAATAACTCGAAATAAATTGAAGGTAACTGATTAATTCTACATACTTCTCCAAAGTAGGCAATAAGTCTGTAAGCTGGTTTCAAAACACCTAAAAGCTATCAGGCTAAAATGAGTATGCTACAGTCTTTTCCAATCAACCTGGTGCATTACATGTGGATGACGACATAAACAAAGAGCCGAATTTTCATTTTTTTCTAATTTGCCTCTATAGGTCTGTGGACTGATTTCATAAAACCTAAAAGCTATCAGACTAAAATCAGAATATCAGATACTTTTCTAATCATTGCAAAGTGACGGCAATATTTGTAATGAGTGATATTTTCCTATTATCCAACAATAAATGTAATTCTACTAACCATAATGTGAATAAAACTTTTTCAAAAGAAAGTGAAAACAATGACTAAGCGTTGCATACATATCAGAAAAAGCCTGTTTAAAACCAGGGTTAAAGAGAACAGAAGGGCTAGTTCATTCCGCTCTTTTAGAGCTGAAGCTACGATTTCCCTCCTCATGACGTCACGCTGCACACAGATCTCGGAGATCGCAAGCAAAGATATTATGAAACCTTTGTATCATTCTCTCATTAAAAATAAGTTCCACTTTTTCTTGATATTAGCTTTCAAATTTTATGCAATTAACTTATTATTTTCTTTAAAAAACTTTTTTTTTTTAAAAAAAAACATAGTTTAAAAAAATTTTCTTGGCAAAATATTAAATTAAACACCATTTGAAACTAATAAAAATATTTTTCCAATTGTCGTAAATGACGCTATAAATACTTTATTTTAAAATTTTCAGTTTTAAATTTTATTATTAAAAAAAATTAATGCATATATCGACACTTTTTTAGCTGCATATTGTTCGATAACAATAATTTGTAAAGTTAGGTTAAATTTAGAATCTTGGTTTCAAAATATGCTGTTAATGGCAATTTGTTTAAATCATTAGGACTGGACCTTAAACGCTAATTATTCTAACAAAATAATAATTTAGGTTCATAAAAATATTAGAAATTTTGCAATTGTTTATAGATATTTAAATTTAAAAGAATATAATTATATCAAAAAAATAATTATATTATAATTTAAAAAAAATAATATTTAGAATAACTACATTAAAAACTACGTTATGAAACTAAGAGAATTTTAACTATTAATTATCTATACTTTTCATTTAAAATTTTATTTTATCTGACTTATTCATTTTTTAATTTTTTCGTCTGCCTTGTAGTTATGTATTAAAAATTTTAATGTACCTAGTGGTTTATTGTATGTCCCTTTCACTGAGCTATTAGAGAGGGTAGTTGATTAAATTTTAACAAAAATTGATTAGCAATAAATGTTCTTTCATTCAAATACTCTTTCATACAAAAAAAGGCGATTATTTTCGGTTTGTTGAAGTTAATTATAAAATCAGCAATCTCGTTACTTTTTCCCGCCTTTTTTTTTTAACTCCACCTAATAGATTCTCTAAGAATGCTTTCATGGCCATAAATGAAGCATGATACCAGCATTTTTCTGCAAATAACACCTTATAGCTCTTGCTCACTGCTTTTCTGGAAACATCAGAAGAACATAAAATGATAAATAATGCGGCAATCATCGATAAAAATGTATTCTTTGGCGATATATAAATTTCTACTAACCCTATCGCGCCACACTCTTCGCAAGAGAAACTAAAAAGAACGAACACCAGTGTACAAGCGAATGAAAAAAGAATGTTTGGAACGGGTAAAGTATGTGACATTTTGAAACATGGCCACTCATCCATCAGTCCTAATGTGACAGCTTTGGAACTGTATAGTGTGTTATTAGCAGGCTGATGTAGGCTTTTGAGAAAGAAATTTAAGAGTATCGCTTAACCGACAAAATACTAGCCTTTAGTATACGACAAGAATTTGCCAATTTGTCACAACTTTGTTTTTGATCATTTCCATTTAGTTTTTCCACGCCAAATAAATTGCTTGATTCAGAAAGGGTAGGAATTGTGAAGTAAATTGAAAACGTTATGAATGTAGCAATAAGTCTCATGAGGGTTTTGTAGAGTGTGAATTTTTTATTAAGGCGATTAATAATTTTTGTAGATTGGCAACGTATTAACATTTGCTCTTAATACACACTTTGAGTTCTTGGAACCATTTATTTACGCCATCAGAGCAGAAATTTATTCAGAAAGAGATATAATTTAATGAGAGGGTGTTAATTCACCTTTTATTTTGTTTTTAGTCATAAATATACTGGAAAACTCTAGAAACAAACTCCGTATCTAAAACTAGATTTATCAAACATGTAATGCATTTTCAAAATAAAGTGCACTAAAAAATAGTTCCCTAATAAAATGGATACTTTTACTTTCAACATATAGTATTATAGAGAAATATTATGAATTGTGATCACCATCATAATGCAACATGCTATATGTACTATATGATCACGGTGATCATGCTATATGATCACCGTGGAAATAAATATGTACAAATGAATATGTTAGATTATAAAATCGGATACTATTGACTTTAAAAATGAAAATATTAAAAATATAGGTAGTTTTTATACATCATCATCTTTTAAAAAATCTGATGTAAAAAAAGAAAAAAGAAACATAATAAAATAAATACTTTTTATTTTATTTTACAAAATTTGGTAAAGAGATTCCCAGTGGATTGTTATCCCTTATTTCAAAATACATCCTTCTATTCTAATAGTTCGCAATTGAGACATTCCACTATAAAATTAATATGGCTTATTATAAAAGAGGGTACTTCACAGTTTTTTTTTTTTTTAAAGGAAATCTATAATAACGGTAACGTTTTTTACTACGTATTCACAAATAGAATAAAATATTTATAGACATAGAGATCGTTTCAAATATTTAAGCTCTACTCTTTTCATGTTAAGAGTATCTGCCTTTTTTTAAGACACTTTTAAGAACCCAAACCGATGTATTGTTAGAATTTAATTGACTAAATAATGAGCAACATTTAAGTAATTTTGCTCCATATTTTTAAATCATCTCATAACAACTTAATAATTATAAAAAATTGTGTCTATTTACATTTAAGAATCATTCATTTTTGTTGTTTTATTAATTTTTCTCAAAATGTAAAGCGTTTTTTTTTTCCAAATTTTTTTTTAAAGAAAATAGCAGCTTAATATTTAGAACTAGGAGGCTTCGCACCCTGCTCGCTGGCGCTTGCCAACCCCCGGAACTGCTTTCGCAGTTCATTGCGGATTGCTTCGCAATCCAATGCTCGCTTTGCTCGCTCATTGGATACGTTCTTAACGTCTAGCTTTTGTACACTTTATAGAGAGAATTTCTTTAAAAACACAATTGTTAATTTGGGCATTTGGCGATACAACACTTATAGAATTGAAGGATTTGTTACGTCAAGCGCTCAGGTATCATAATTTTGATCTAGTTGCGCTTCTATGTCATTTTGATTTATGTTGCTAAGTTAACTTTAAAAAAATTCTATGGCTGGCAACAGCATTTTTATTTTTTAAGTTGTTTATTTTTATTTTTGCCGCAGCTGAATTGAACAACCTGATAATTCTCACTCTGGTTATTGTTTCCGTTTTTAAAAGCGCTATATGTTGAGCTACCTCAGCTAGATTTGGCATGTGACATTTTTAGATGCAATCATTGGTCGATTTTCTAACGTTGCCATTCGGGGAGTTGTAATGAGGCTTTTTTTTTGGTGCCGTGTAAGAGAAATATATATATAGATTATGAAATTTAAAATTAATAAAAATTTTGAAATAGACATGGAATTGATCTTGAAAAGTCCAGTTGTTTAGTTCGCAATGTTCATACGCTTTAAAATTTAGGGAGTAGTCCGTGCCAGACACCATAAATACCAGACACATGAATTCTAACGACATCGAAAAAAAATCAGTATCGATATCTACGGTAAGGAAACGCTACGTTATAATAACAGCTTCAAATATTTTTTTAAAAAACTTAAATAATTTTAATTTGTAAAACTAAATGTGATGAAAACTAAATTCATAAAAGTAATGTAAATTTTATTTTTCAGCTTTCATAGGTGACACTTATCATGTCCATTCGAAACAGTGATTGATGTTAATAATGAATGCCCTACACAGAAATGTCAAAATAACGTATTGGTAAAGTAATTATGGCACTTTAAATGAGTAATATTAAGTGATTTTAGCATTTAATAGCATAAAAATATGCTAAGTGAGGTTATGTAATTACATATTCTTATAAGTAAGCATACTTAAAATAAATAAAAATATCTTTTATGCATCTGATTCAAAAATAACTGGCATTAATTATAGTTATTTCAAACGTAGATTTTTCTTCCTGAGTTGGACTTTAACTTGCTTCTACGAACAAAATTTTATTTGAATCAACAATTAGAAAAATTATTCTTTGCTCAAAATTGAGAATGATTTTATAAATGGTATAAGTCCCACAAAATGTCTAAGAATTGCGTTATTTGAATTTTTATTGTGCAGACTTAAGAATTGCATCACCCCTAGTGGCTACAATCTTCTGCTGATCCAAAAAGTACATGTTTACGGCGTGCAAACACCAAATTGCAAATATTATCGCATTAGTCTGAGAACAGTGGATCCTTAACTTTTAAAGTACTTTTTTAGTTGAAAAAAGGTGTCCTCATCATCATTGGCACAACAGCCCGGATAGGGCCTTGACCTCATGAGCTGGTGCAATTAATTTGCATAATCATTTTTCATAAACATTGATGTTTCATTTTCGGTACGTCACGGGCTTTTACCTTAAATTTTTCAGTTAGTTAAACAGAGCTAAAATATTCAGTAAATTAAGATAAAATTTTTACTGTTTATTTTACCAGCTACCAGAAATTTTGATGCAGTTTACAAGTAATTGCTAGCTTTCACTGAAAAAGATTATGATCCTCAAAAACTGGTTGTTAGGTAAGCTTTGTATTTTTAGCAAGCATCATGAGACCCCAGCTTTAAATAATGGCGAAGTATGCAATTTTTACTTAGAAATATGTGGCTTTAAAGTAAGTAAACTCATAAATGCCATAATTTCTTTCAAATAATAAATTCAATTAAATTTAAATAAAAAATTTAAGTTAAATTTAATTATTAGATAAAAATAATTAAATTTTTTTGCATATTGTAAGACATTTTGAACTCAAAACAAAATTCACTGTACAAAAATAGAAAGATATTTTTTCACTATAAAACAGTCTTTTATGTTACTTAAATCGAATTCATTACCTTTCTTGTAATTTTTCGTTATAATTAAAATCTCAGAAAACGAGGGAAAATCCAATTATATTTTTACACAAACAATCGCTCGCTTTTGAATGAAACACACACACACACACACACAGATATATATATATATATACATATATATATATATATATATATATATATATATATATATATATATATATATGTATATATATATATATATATATATATATATAATATATATATAATATATATAATATATATATGTATGCATATATATATATGTATGTATATATATATATATGCATGTATATATATATATATGTATATATATATATATATATATATATATATATATATATATATATATATATATACATATATATATATATACACATACATATATATATATATATATATATATATATACATATATATATATATACACATACATATATATATATATATATACATACATATATATATATATACATATATATATATATACATACATATATATATATACATACATATATATATGTATACATATATATACATACATATATATATACATACATATATATATACATACATATATATATATGCATATATATATATATACATATATATATACATATATCTATACATATATATATATATATATACATATATATATATATACATATATATATACATATATCTATACATATATATATATATGCATATATATATATATATATATATATTGAATATATATTGAGTCATAAAATTTTTCTAAATATTGTCCAATCTATAAGACGCTGGGCCACAGTTAGACAAATAGAGCGATATCAAAATCAGAGGCTGAACTAAATCGCTTTTCTGCAATCATTCAATCCAACTCTGTTTGCACTATTCTTATTGGAAAATTCTTATTCCTATACCGATAGAATTGGTTGCATTTGTAATTGATTGATTGATCATTGATAGATTTTCATCGGGTAGGTAAGTGTACTGACGTCAGTTTAGATATATCTATAGTTTAAAAAAGTGTACTTGCAACTCGATAAGAGCAATACGTGATTAGGTCCAACCATGTGATTTAAATCAAATTTAATTGGGCGCCTGCAAGTGACGTTACGTGTGTGTGTGTCGAACCTGATTGCTGATTTCTGATCGACGAATGTCCCGATTTACCCACGATGACGTCACTTTCAAGTATTCAGTTATAACTTTGCTTCAAGTTTAAGACATTTAATCTGTGTTATTTTATTTTATTTAATTACTTTATTGAATTATTTTAATCAGTTATTTTTTGTTATTTAGTTTAGAAAAAAAATCTCAATTATATGAAAAGAACATTTTCATGAATTTCGATATTCATCATTCATCAAATTATTATCTAGCAATGAGTAAAATTATAAATTTTAAAACTGAAGATGTTCTTTTAGAAGGCTACTGTAAACATAATACTTATTCGAAAATTTTTCAAAAATTCTTAGAAACATAATTTAATTCCAAGCACTAATACCCTTCTAGCAAAGTACTCAAACTAAATCTAGACAAGTACTTATTCTACTAAAACTGAACCAACGACTCGGAAGAATGTGACTTGCTCTTTTATTAAAGCAACATTAAGGCTATGCCCATACAAAATATATCTTTCATTTCTACCGGCATCGTGATTAAGCGGAAAATTTTCTATGAGTTCTTTATACGAAATCTTAAATTAGAAACTTTAAATTAGTTGTCCTACAGAGAGGTACTCTAATATACAATTCTTGGAACCGGATGCTGTAGGAATAAATCAATTCGAATGCAATTAGTGAGGATTTAAATGAGTTCCTGGACTTTTACCTTGTTATAATAATAAGAGATATTCTCCAAATTCTCAAAGAGAAAAAGATTAGAATAGATTTTACAAATTCTAGAACATTTTTCAAGAATTGATGAAAAAAAAAAAAAAAAAACTTCACTGTTGCTGTGAAATGTCTAAACCTATTTTAAAGATATAAAGCAAAATATTAGAGATTAATATAAGTAAACATGAAATGGAGCAATATTTGTATTTACAAATATCTCTTACTTATTAAGATATATGAAGTTCAAAGTGAAGTATTGTAATAACTAATGACACTAAGTAAAGACTAAGAGTGATTAGTTTATATAGTAAGAGCAGAGTATGCAAGCTGAAGCACATAATTAATTTGTAAAATTGTTTTGCAGCTTTAACTATTTTCGTATGTTTGAAATCTCTAGGGAAAAAAAAAAGATTTATCCATAAGGTATTTGCTTTGGTAACTTTACAAATTAGTTGAGCTACCAATTAAGAACTTAAACTGTTTTTTTTATTTTTTTATTTATTATTATTATTTTTTTTAATTTAAGACAGAAAGAGAGTTCTATTTTCATTTCTACATGTTCCTGTGAATACATGTCTGCATCGACTAAAGGAAAATATTTTAATATTTTAAAACATTTCTAAATTTCATTTTACCCATTGTTTTATTGAATCCAGTTATTAAAAATTTTAATTTAAAAGGAAATAAGAATTTTTATAATGTTTAAAGATATTGTACCAATTTTTTTTTTTTTTTTAAATTAAAAATAATCAAATTTTTAAAAAATTAACAGCAGGTTCTGTAGGTAAAATTGATAATTAGGTTTTACATTCCAATAAACAAAAAATATTTAAAAATATTATGCTTAATGAATAGAAAAATTGCGTTTTTATTATTCTCTTTAGGTTCATAGACTATTTTATTTTATAACCGTCGTTGAACAGCCGACCCAATTTCATGGGTTTACGACTACTAATGTTCAACTCCGTAGCCTTGTAATTTTGAACCAATCCAGAAGACAAGGAAACTCCTGGATCAGTACCCCCAGAGGTATTGATTTGTTATGGGAACATGGAGAAATTTGAGACTCGACAGATTTAACGTGCATCAGTCACCATTTACTACACGGGGAGTCTTCGGCCGGCGAGGATCGAACCCACGACCTCTTGGACACGGGCCCAGTGCCCTACCGACCAGGCTATCCCGGCCCTTAGGTTCATAGACTATGGAAAATTTCCGGTCTAGTCTAATTACGTACGATAAAGGTAAAATGTATGGTAGGGTCACTAGATTTCATCGAGAGTGCCATAGCGCACTCAGGTTTCTGGCACTCAGGTCAAGCTTTATAGTAATATTAACTGTAAAATCACCGAATCACTGCGATTTAATAATCATTACTGTGAAAATTAAGGTATACAATTTTACGGTAAAAATAGACTTAAAGGTAAAATGGGTTTTAAGGATAATGCACTTAGGCTGCCAGTACTTTTTACCGAAATTTGATCCAAAAGTTTTACAGTGTAACGATTTCACCTGTTGGCTTAACTTCATATCAAAAAGACACCCTATTGTCGGATATAAAATTTTAAGTATGCCAATTATAAAATCATATTATAATTAGCTTAAGTTTCTATAAAGCGCATTTTAATGAACAAAATGAAACAAAAATTATTCAAAAATATTGATAACTTGATAAAATTCGTCGTAATAATTCCATTTCTAGTCATAGCAAGAAAAAGTTAGAGAGAAACTGTAAGTTGCATGACACGATTTCAAAAAGTGAGCTAAGCCGTAATGTTTTTGACACCATTTGATTGAATGGCATTTAAAAAAAACTATTGATATCCAAAAAAATATAGGTTTCACGTAGCAAAGGTTTGAAATTAAGTTCTGAAGTCTGCCTTTAAACGTTAAAATTCAGTCTTCATATTTTACCTAAAACATGATACATTTCGATCGTCGTTTTCAGGCTAAATTGGTCCAAATCTGTAAAGTCTTAGACGGAATTTTAAAGAATGACTTTTGTCAAATATTTTGGCACCAAAAAATTTGCAGTGCAAATGCCTGAAATAATTTCTTAAGTGTTCCTTGTAACGTTAAATTACTGTCTTATTTTATAACCTAAATCCTGATATTTTAAATGTTGTTTTCAGGCAAAGTTGAAGGTTCTACTGTAAAGTGTAAAACACTCTTTTGAAGAATGATTTTTAAGAGAAAATTTTAAAGACAAGAACTCATAGATCAAATATTGGGAGAAATTCGCTTTCGTGGAGGTTTTAAATAACCCGCATTTGCGTTACTTGAAGAGGAAAACCGCGAAAACCTCCCACGGTTGTCCTGACGGCAAAGGGATTCTAATCCATGATCCGTCTAACACATACGATATTTTTACATCAACACTGTGGTCAGTGCGATCTGAGTGTGGAATTCATATCGATCAGCCATCGCTGGGACTCGAACCTGGGGCAAATCATTAGGAGGCGATCATTCTATCCCCTAAACCACTGTGGATGAAAAATCATAAAATCAAAATAAGTTAGTTATAGTTACTCAGAGTTATATTATTATGCGGGGCTTAATTATGCGGGGCTCTTACCTTAAATTCTTCCCTTCGAAACAACTCGCGCCTGATTATCGTTACTAGAAATTAAATGATAATCCATAATTTGGAATAAACAAAGAAATAATAGTAACAATAACTAATTTAAATAAAGAAAGATTTTTTTTTTACAAGAAATTTATTTTAAAAATAAACCCATTACATTTTTGAGTTCGATAAATAACATTTTTTCTTTGATTTACGACTTTTGAGCTCAAATTTTTTTATTTAAGATGATAGCTAACTCTTGCTCTACCGACTTTATTTAAGTCTCACAACATGCGCCGCCATTTTCGCCATTTAAAATCTCATGAAATGAAATTTTGTGGCATTTTTTGTAATATTGTAAAAAATTTTTTTAAAAAAAGCCACTTTGTTAAAACTATTATTTTAAAATTCCATGCGTAAAAGAAAATAAAAGATTTTATTTTAATACTGGTTACCGACTTTTTTAAGATATCTTTTTGGCCGTTGAGGGATTTTTCTGGATGGGGGCATGCTTGCCTATCTGATAGACCCTACTACTATTCAACTTCTTTCAATGATATGTTTGGAATAGGTGCTGCCCTCTAGTAAGTTTCTTTGAAATTATAATTTACATCATAAATGTGAACTGTTTGATTTCATTTCATTCAAGAAATATTTAAAACACTAACTTTATATGTGCTAAATGTGTACGCATGACGAATAAAATTGGATTCAATTAATTATTTTATTAAATTATTTGCTGATTAAAAAATTATTTTCATGCAGAAAATTAATTTCAAGAAATTACTTATGTAAAGCTGTGATTAGAAAATACTTCAACATGTTCACGTTTTGAAACTACAATTTTTACATTAACATTCAATAGAACTGGATATTAGTTTGGCTATTCTCTATATTTTTAATATCATTGTTTTGAAGTATGATATTATTAAAAATTGAATAATATAAACTAGTAAAAATCTTTAAAATGGTACTGTATACTTTGCATTTGAGCAGCAAAATGTCAGTAGATTTCGACAATAGTTTACAATAGTAACTGCGGTAGATTTCGCAGATTTCATTAAGGGAAATTAAATTTCGCAAAATTGCATTTGAGATATCTATTTTTTTAGGACATCAATTGGACTTATAAACGATACCTACACTTATAGAACATAAATATGTTTTTTACAAATGTTGTAAAACGTTTATAAAGATTCTTTTGTTCTAGCATTTAAGTCGTAATCTTTAATTTCAAATAGTGGGTAATAATTTAAAAATTAAAATAATTTAAATAATTTAATTTCAAATAGTGGTAATTAAGTTCTAAACAGAAAATAACGCTATTTTTTATGGTGACATTCAAAAAATTAATTTCAACAATTTGCATCACTATTGAAGTTAAGTTGGGCAAAAAGAATACAAGTGATTCGAATCAATAGAATCTGGATTCGAATCAGTTGTTTAGATCGAAATAGATTTAAATTATAATGAATAATTGTTTCTTAAATTTCAGTTAGTTTTGTTTCACAGTGATGCTATGTAATGTGCAGTTAAAAGTTTCTTGTAAAGCCCAAGAGATTCATAAGTATTCATTGTTAAGGACTTAAGATTTTCCAATGAAAAATTCGAAGAATTCTGATGAAAAAAAAAATCATATTTCTTTTGTAGTCATTTAAAATTTAAAGCATTAATTTCGAATCATTGATCCAAAAGGCGTGATTCGAATCACTGATCTGAATTACTTGAGCCAAAGATCCAAATCACAGGATTTGAATCAGTAATTTGAATAACTCGATTCGAATCATTGATCTGAATCACTAGACTTAAATCGCTGATATGAATCACTTGATTAGAATAGTGATCCAAATCGCATGATTCAAATCAGTGAACCTTTTCGCATTATTCGAATCAGTGATTTTAAGCACTTGATCCGAATCATTGATACGATTTGTATGATTCGATTCACTGATCTAAATCACTACATTTGAATAATGATCAAAATCGCGTCATTCGAATCTCTGATATGAATCACTTGCTTCAAATATTGATTCAAATATTGATCCAAATCACATGATTCAAATCATTGATGTGAATCGCTTGATTTGAATCACTGATCAGAACCACTTTGTTTGGATATTAATCAAAATCGCACGATTAAATCAGTAATCAGAATCACCTGATTTGAATCATTAATCAGAATCACATGATTCGAATAAGGATTCATATTGCTGATTCGAATCAAGTGATTCAGATCAGTGATTGGAATCATGCCATTTAGATCAATGATTCCAATCAATTGGTTCGAATATCTGTTTCTTATGAAGTGATTCAGATCACTGATTCCAACCTTGCGATTCGGATTACTGATTCGAATCACGTTATTTGGACTACTGATTCAAATCATGCGATTTTGATTAATGTTCACATCAAGTGGTTCAGATCAGTGATTCAAATCAAGTGATTTGCATCAATGATTTAAATCATGTGATTTGGATCAATATTCGAATCAAGTTACTCTTATCAGTGATTCAAAATCACGCGATTTTGATCGTTATTTGAATAAAGTGATTCAGATCAGTCAGATGCGATTCGGATCAATGATTCGAAACAAGGGATTCTAATCTCTGATTCGAATCATGCAATTGGGACCAATGATTAGAATCATATTATTTGAATCACTGATTTTCATGAAATCACTCTACACACAGATTCGAATTATGCGATTTGAGTCACTACTCGAATCAAGTGATTCATATCAGTAATTCAAATCAAGTGATTCAGATAAATTATTCGAATCAAATTATTCAAATCAGATTCGAATCATGTGATTTGGGTCACTATTTGAATGAAGTTTTTCATATCAGTAATTGAAATCAAGTGATGCAGATCAATAATTTAAATCAAGCTTCAAAACAATTTGAAATTTGAAAAAATTTGAAAAAGTTTACTTACCTATCACTATTTTTCTTCTAATGTGGATAGAAAAAAAATGAATTATTCTTTCTCATTAATGAATTTGTTAAGTAAATAAATATACTTATTATATCTTTCGTATAATTAATTATATTGTATATGTTGATAATTGCTATAAAGACACTTTTAACTATAGTAAATTTTAAGAAACTATAAAAGAAATGTTTTTTTCTTCATTTATTTTTTATCTGAATTCATCGAATTCTTTAATTGAAAAATCTTAAGCCCTTTTAATGAATGCGTAAGAATCTCACAGGTTTTAAAAATAAAGTTTTAACTGCATATGACATAACATCACTGTGAAACAAAACAAACTGAAATTTTAGAGACAATTATTCATTATAACTTAAATCTATTTCGATCAGAACAACTGATTTGAATCAATTGATTCGAATCAGTTGCATTTTGAGGATTTCAATCGTAGACTAAGTACCCAACTATAATAACTATACGAAATTTTTTAGGAAATAAATATTTTTACAAACGTCAATCATTATAAAAATTTTATCGTTTTTGAACTTGAGTTATAACCATTTCTAAGAAATTACAATTAGAGCTCCAATTTAATGCAGATAAAGGTGAGTGAATTTTTGGCACGAAACACGTTAAAAATAATTTTAAGGAATTACAACGCGAAACATTTACTTTTATTTCATTTTAGTGTCAATCTATTAAAAAATTCCAATGCTTTTGCACTTGAATTGTAACCGCTTTCAAGTCATATTGGTATCTTCCAAATCTATTTTTATTTAGAAATTAATTGTAAAGAAATTGACAATTATTAAATATAACACATTGCTTGCAAAAATTGAGTAAATTTTAATCCTTTCCAAATTCAATTTCAGACTTGATAAAAATGGTCGACGTGAGTATTAATACGTGAGTATTAATTACTATTATTATGATTTTTTTTTTAACTTAACGAAGAGTGCTTCAATAATTCCACAGTTTAATAGTTTTGTTTCTCAACAGCAGATGACAGCACCAGCAAATACAGATTTTGTGACAACAAGTAATTTAAGAGTAATTTCAAAGAGATAAATTATATTTCATCAGTTTAATACTACTTTTTCACTTAATTACTTTTTAAACTAAAAATAAAAACAGAATAGATTTCATTTCAAAACTCAATTAAGTTCGACTAGAATCTGTATTCTTGTATATTCATTAACTAAAATTATAAGTAAGAAATTAATATGGTGGTGTCATCTACATTTTTGAAAATAAGCTATAAGCGGGATATTATAAAATGTTTGATAAATAATTATCCAAATAGTGAAATATATAAATATTTATGTAAAAAAGCTAACTTTTTATCCCATAAAAAAAATAAAAAAAACTTTCTAGCTAGGGATTTTTGTGTTTCATCATATTTTAAGATAAAAAAATTTAGTAAAATCCAATTAACACGACCAATATTTTTCTCCGAAAAGATGACTTCAAGAAGTCAGGGTTGTAAATGTGGATTTGGAAGAGGAAGGATTGTAAATATGTAAAAAATTCCAACAAACTTAGTTAAAAAAAAAAAAAAAAACTGAAAATTTAAAAATATTTTGAAAGCTCAAATTAGCTCAAGGGTAACCTGAAATTTGTGTTTGTGAGTAGTGTGAGTTGGTTTTTTAGCAGATAAACTAACAGGTTTAAATAATGATAATATTTACGTAATATAATATGGCAGTGATGAATTTGCGCTTAAATTTTTTTTTAGCAAGGACTAAATTTTCAACAATAGATTATATCGATAGATTTCAAATATTCTACAGGAAAAGAGTCTATGACCAAATTAAAGAGTTTGTCTCCTTTAATTTACAAAGTATTATTATGTTATCCAGCATTGTCTCTAGATGGCGATACTAGAGGCTTATTTATTTGAAGCTCACAATTTACTGAGAGGACTTAAATTGATTATTTTGGAGATAATATGAGGAAAAAGAAGAAGAAAAAAAGAAGAAAGAAAAAAAAATATTAGCATTAACAACTTTATGTGATTTTTTAAAAAAAAATAAGCAGCAACTTTTCAGCGAAAGTCTATAGCGTAGGAGGCTCTGAAATATTTTAAAATTGTTATTTTTACCAGTTGATATTTTATTTCTAGGTTATATTATCAACCTCTAGATGGCGACACTACAGAGCTACAAAAATATTGCTAGTCGTCTATTTTATATTTTCAAATATTTGAAGATAACATCAGTGATGTTTTGTAGCTTATAAGTCTAATAATAATAATAATAAAAAAAAAAAAAAAACGAGTTGACTGCGCGTTCTTTAACATTTTTTATTATGTCTAATAAACTTAATGATCAACGTGAACGTGGTAGAAAGGCGGGCTAAAGCAGCAATTAAGTAATTCTGAAGTTATCTGAAATTAGGTGTATACGTATTTATTTAAAGTTATGCTTTTAAAAGATGTTTCTATGAAACAAAATTATTTAAAGTTAAAGTTATTTGCATTAAAAAAAGTTATGTACTATAAAATTAATAGAAAAAAAGTACTAATTGACGCCTATGATGCTTTATTAATTTCGCTAATGGGTACTATAGGAAAGAAAAAAAAAGTGTGCATTAAAGAACAAAATTAATAGATAAATGGCACTAATCTGTTTCAGAGAAGCGTAAAATATTCCCTAACTATTATTCACGCCATTGATAATTAATTTTGGAAATAGGCACAAATGATACCATGGTCAACAGGTTCAGTTTTAATAAGTGCCAAAAATTTTAATGTAGGTGCAATGTATTGTATTGGTATAATTGGTACTTAATAAAATGGCATTAATATAGAGCAATTTTAGTATTGATGCCGTGGAAAAAGATTACAACTCGAAGGTAATTCAGAGAAAATCGCTTGATTGTGGTAAATTTTGGCTCTCATGAGTTAACCTCGAGCAACATGCCAACTTATGCCAACTAATTATGACATGGAATTCTTTTAGCGATGATATATATATATATATATATATATATATATATATATATATATATATATATATATATATATATATATATATATATATATATATATATATATATTCTAACTTTTTAATTTTCTTTCCCCGTAGCTTGTTCATCACATTTCTATACAAAATCTCTGCCCTATCTGCGATTTTCCGTATTTTCGACTCGGCACTTCTTTGGCACCGTATTTTGAAATTCGCCAATTCGGGTCTCACATTATTTCGCGAAAATCTTTGAGCACTATTTCGCGTATGTTACGCTTATAACATACGATTTAAACAAGGCATGAGCGAATATGAAATGCTAATAATTTTTTCAGTTTCATAAGTTTTTGTGTATTTATCAATATTATCAGATTTTCTGAAAAACCTTTATATTTTATAGCTTTTTGTTTCCTTTTTACTTTTAAACTTGTTTAATAAATCTTATCATGTTTCCAAAAATGTTAGTTTGTTTCATAACAAAATGTTTTTCTTCTCTATGAGTAGGATATAACCTTTTAATTATTTTTTATAAATTTTTGTATCCGCACTATCGTCTGCACTAATTAATTAGCATATTTAAGGTATCACTAAGATAAAGTCCTAGAACGTGAAAATCCAATTATTAGATCGCAAGTTATTCGGGGTGATCCGTTTTTTTTCATGTAGTACCTAAGTACCTAAATATAATAAGTATCCACATTAGAGCACTAAGAAAAGTCCCAACTAGAACATTTAAATAAAACGAAATCCGAAATCCTATTCAGACAAATATCCCATTTTTTAATAAAAAGGGGAAAAAAAGGACAACATGAATTGCAATATATATATTTTTAAAAAAAGTAACAAATTGTGAGTATCTGAGTTGAAAATGAAAATCATTCTATGATACCTGAAAGATCTTTATTCATTAAAGAAAAAAATATCATGAATTGCTGGAGAAAAAAAAAAAAAAAAATCAAATTTTGTGTAGGTAATCTAGTAGAAAATAAATTCCATTATAAGATACCTTAAAGCTCTCTATTCATTTGAATTAAAAAGTATCAACTGCAATAAATATCATGAAAAAAAAAAAAAAATTCAAAATTTTTTTTTCCTGCCTATTGAGGATTTGATTCGATAAAAACTAAATTTCATTATTAGATAGCTTAAAGCTTACATTTTGAAAAAAAAAGCTCAATAAAGTCAAATAACACACACACACACACAAAAAAAAGCAAGTTTTAAGTATTAATATTATTAAAAACTGAGTTTCATTATAAGATACCTTCAAGCTCTGCATTTCTTTTGAAATTCTAGTTTTGAGAATTTCTTTAAAATTAAATTTCGTGATAAGATGCATTAAAACTTTTCATTCATTTTGATAAAAAAATAAATAAATGTCCCTTGCAATGCAAATAACGCAAAAAAAAAAAAAAAAAAAAAAAAAAAAAACATCCTCAGATTTTAAGAACCTAATTTATTAAAAACTAAATTATATTAAATGATACCTTAAAATTTTCCCCTCGTTTTGAAATAAAAAGTTGCATAGTAACATCGACTGCAATTAATATAATGCAAAAAAATAATAATAAATAAAAAATACTAAGATTAAAATTTAAGTAGAAAATATTATATATTTATATATTTATGTGTAGAAGAATATTTTAAATACTTAAACCTGAAAAAAATAGACACTTTCTATAGATCATTAAATCTGTTAGCAAAAATTATTAATACACTGTGTCAGTTTTTTCATCTTGAACAAAAATACAAAAATTATAAAATGTTCACCGAGCAAATCCTAATGAAGATTGATTAGGTATGTTTAGAATTTGAAAAAAAAAAAAAAACTTTTTTTTAAAAATGAATAATGATGCTTATATTTTAGCTTTAGTACATCAAAACAGATGATGTTGAAGATCTGTTTTTCTTCAGATAATCAAGGAAGAAAATTAATCTTAAAAAGAATAGTTTAAGATGAAGATATATAGTGTAAGTTACCAGGCATTTTTTTAAGAATTAGTTATGCGTCCTTTGTTTGCTGTCGTTAACACTATGATTAAGTTTTCAAAAAATGATGTGTGACTTTTGAGTGGTTGCCATGTATCTGAAATTATATATTACAAAGCATAAATAATGTCTGAAACTTTAGATTTCACTATTTGAATAATAAGTCAGGCCTTAATAGCTTGGAGAAAGAGTACAGAAAATATTTATGGATGTTATTTCATCCTTATGAAATATAACGCCCGTCCACACAGCCCAATTCAAAGTTCTTGATGGTAATATCAAAACATTTTGATGGTTTATGCTGGTTTCAGTGCGGTTCATTATGGTTCAATATCATTTGATGGTCACCATCATCCAATATTTTCTATTATGCGTCGTTCATGGTCTTTGATATGCCAACAAACTTCCATCATTCGAAGATGGAAAAAACTACTTTAATACTATGATGGTTAACCATCAAGAGAAGTTGTCATGGATCAATAATCCGTGATGGTCCTTGATGGTTCCAATTCCACGACGATTTAATGAGAATTCTTGTTGGTTCTCAAGAATATACCATCAAAACAAGTTGCTATTCTTATGTTGGAACATCATAGATCTGTCCAAATTCCTACTTTGGGGTGATGGTTATTTATGTTGGTTACCATCAAAAACATAATGGTTCACGATGGAATTATTGATGGTTACAATCCAGATTTAGTTGGTTCATAAATGAGAAACGATAAAACATTTTTGACTTGGGCTCAGTTGGTGAACAAATACCTGTAAATGTTGAAGTCGCATACGTATCCAGTCTTAGAATCACAGCGCTCCCAAGCTTTGATACATCTCTTTACTGGTTTCATTGATTGGTACAGTTTTAGGCTGCTCCTTCCCTTGAATATGACCATTGACTTGTCTATTGACTGCCTTGTGCTGTCAGTGAAACTCTTCAAAAAGTACACTTCAAACAAGAAACTACGTCTTCAATATAGTATAATTTCGAAACGTCAGCAGGTTTCTCCGGGGAATTGAAATATAATTTCGAAATAAAAAAAAAACAATCCCTACTTATCACCTTTTAAATAGCTGCATTTCCCAGCGAACAATTGAGTGACCAATAGTGAGCTATTTGAGGTCTCCGGTTTAAGCTCATGATCAACAATATCCTATTTACAGTCATGATTTCGAATTTGTAGGTCATGTGATGCATTTTGTCTTTAGCGTTTCAGCCTCCATTTCTGTTCTTTCGTTCGTACATTGGGCATGAATAAGCTTTCGGGAAGAATCTTGAAGAAAAAAACATCTTCGGTGGCTTTGTTGCCAATAGAGAGATTTGTTTGACCCTTGATGCTAGTAACTAGTGGCCATGAAAATGATGGTGGACTCTGGTTCTGGAGTTGCACTTCATCATCAAACAAATCAGTGTGATTGGGTGGAACGACTTCCTTGCCGGTCTCCTCTTCGCTGCTTTCTTCTAATGTGGACTCAGTGTTTTCAGTTTCAGAAAAGTCACTAATATAAGCGAGCTGTCTCAGCTTGTTATCAGGGTAAACTCTCTTTCAACTCATTTCGACCCTTCATCAGAAAAAGGAAAGAAAATGGGGAAAATATCTGAAAAATTTCGTGCAAAATTGCAAGGGGCAAGCGCTAGAAAGAAATGAATAAATTGACGTAAGAAATGAGAATCATCAACTGAGCAACCTTGGCAGTTGTCGCTTGCTTGATTAGATCGGAAACGATTGAGATGAGAAATTTATGGAAGATTGAGACGGCCTTAGAAAATAACGCCAAGTTTGGCCCTTAGAGGATAAACTTGACGTTATTTTCTGTCTTAGATGTTTTTCAGTCATTGGGACATATGTTGTCCCAGCCGTAATATCAAAAATTTTCCAGACTGGGACAGCAGCGCATGTCCCTTTCGGTGCGAAAGGGTTAAAAGGTAAGTTGTGATAATTTAATATTCATTGAAATTATAGTATGAATTGTATTCCTGTAATTTAACACTTGAAACAACAAAAAAAAAAAGGTTATTTTGACTAGAAGTAAAATTTTTTAAATTTTTAGTTAGTAGCCAGTTGCCGATAGACTCAGAAAACTTAGTAGCCTCTTTTTTCTTCAAACCTTATGAGTCGGTGAATATATCGATCATTTAATAGCCACTTTTTTAAAATTTTTCTTTGCTTGGATTAAATTATATTTAAAAAAAAATTATATTAGAGATAATCTACGGCAATACAACAATAAAAATGATATAAATATATCGCAGAATTTAATTAAACATACTGAATTAAAAAACTTTATTTAAAAATATTAGAGAAGGCAAAATACGTTTACATTGCAACTTGAACATTGAATACACTGAAATATTTGAATTGTTAAAGAACTATTCTTTAACATGGATCTTTCCTTCACAAATTGATGATGAATTCTGAAAGATCAAAATTTTGAATGGAGACATTGCACATTTTAGTAAAAATTCTGCTTTCCAGAGTCTTTCTGCATGTATGTACTTTTTTTTTAATTAGACAATCTTAAAAAGAAAGATGGGGAAAAAAATGTCAGGTTGCTTATTTAAGTCACCACTTTTTTTTTATTGACTCGCCATGTGGCGATTAGTTATTTTCATGTCTAATGTTGACTTATTATCAAGTCACTTACAACTCAGTCATATTATTTGATTAAACTATTTATACCACGGAATAAGATGAAATAAAATTAAGAAAAATCTAAAAAAATTCCAAAAGGGAAGAAAAAGCTGTGCAATTCCAAATCTTACCTTGTTAGAAATTCCAATTCTTTAAAAGAAATGTTCAACAAGCTACGAAGGATTTAGAATTGTTCTAAGATAAAAATTTGCAAAAAACAAAAATTTACTTTAAGCAACTTTCAAACCACTGAGCTAACTTGTAAGAGCACCTTTTTTTTATGTAAATCATTATCATCATGGGTTTTTACAGGAAAAAGAAATAGCGATAAAAGATTTTACTGAAGTAGCTTATACTTTAGATTCAACTGAAATAACCAGTTCAGCTAGTTCTTTCAGTTAACTTTTTTTTTCAACACAGTTGACTAAGTTTTGAATTGATTTTAACTTAAATAACATTTTTGTGTCCATGGTTAAAAGCATAAAAAACGGATTAATCGAAGTGGAAAATGAGATTTAGTGAACACTGTAATATTTCGCTCCACTTTAATTTAGAGAATCGATTTTTGGAAGGATGAAAAAGAACAAAGTTTACAGTCTTTCCGATAACTGCTTTTAAATGAGACTTTAATTAGAAATTAGAATAGTTATGTAACAGTAGTTTGAATAGATTTTGAGAGTAGCAGTGCAAAACTTTTATAAGATAAAACTTTATTGCATTTCTAAGAATGTATTTGTAAGACTGACAGCGCATATCAAGTTTTTCTTTTATTTAAGTGAACTTTTTAAAGAACAATTGAACATGTAATTAGGCTTAACTTTAAATAGTTTTTCATAGTTCAAAAATGGTTTTAGCTTTGATCAAGAGGTACTTTGTTTCCAAAAAAATTAAAATCTTAATTAAAATTAATTAATAATTTCACTTTATCAGCCATATAAATTTATTATTTGAAATCAACACAAATTTAGAATCGTAAAGAAAGGCTTAAGGCTTTGTTTGAATGAAACTTTTCTTATGAAGGTAAGCAATCGAGTTCAGTGAAATTTTTCTGCATTGAAGTAAAGTACACCCTTTGACGCAGATGGGACACTGGTGTCCCTTTTATATGTTTTTTTTCAGACAATCAAATTAGAAGAAAAATGTTTTTTTTGAGACTTTTCAATTATATATATATAAAAAAAAAAAAAAACAGTCTATTTGTTACGAAAAAAAAAATTTCGATTATCGATCTTATATTTGAGCTAAAATATACAATAAAATCCCAAAAAATACTTTGAAATTTACTTTTGGAATACATTTTGGAAGAAATTTTGATGATGAATAACTTTTTCTCTTAGATTTAATTAACTGCAAGTAAGTAAAAATTTGAAAAATTATTGTTTGGAAGTGAGCCATGTTTGGAATATTTTACCTTTAACGCAGAAAACTACACAGGTAACTCATGCTGTAAGCCATAATCATAAATAAGTAAATTGCTTAATGTAATATTTTTTACGAATTTTAGTTTAAATTATTACAAAATAATGAAAAAATAGTAAAAATACGTTTAATAAGGTTAGGTTAGTATAGTGTTGCTAGAATCAACGAGCATATTTTTAGCAGAGCATATTTTAATTTAAAATGATTTTTATAGTTTAAAAGGCATAAGTACAGGTTTTGGTTGATTTTATAAAAAAATTGCAAACATTAAAAGACACCCTTTAGAGCAAAAATATTTAGTTTATGGAGACTGGATATTCATACAGCTATATCATATTAATATTTGAAAATAATAAAAAAAAATTGAAATATTCTTTTTTCTTAATGAAAATCTTTAATTTGAATCTTCAAGGTTTTAGTTCATGGACGTGGCATACTTTAATTTGCTATCTAATAAATAAAAAACCCAAATATTCACTTTAAATATGTGATCGCTATAAATTTCAAACTCGACAGAAACAAATTATTTTATTTCTATATTATTTTATTTCCAATTATTGCAGCTATTGTAAAATTTTCAAATTTGAATAATTTTATTGATTATTTTCCAGGACATATTTTGACAGGTTCTATACTCCATTGCAAATTAAGAAAGGACCACTGTGGTATAGGATTTAAGTAATAATCAACTACTGCATATAGTTCCGTATTACTTTATGTTGTTGATATGCAAATAAAATCCCATTTTTCCCCTCCCTCTCAGGTAAGTTACGCGAGTTGCGTAATTTGATGTGACGACTTCCCGATAGGGGAAATCGAAATATATTAATTGTAGAAGCTGACTGAGTTGTTAGTTAGTTAGTTAGTTGGTTGATACAGTTGTATTCTTTTGCATAGCACTGTGTGTGCACGATATTATTTCCGCATTTATATGTTTCAATAAACTCTTTATTTGCCGGCATTTGCTTCTGTGTTATTCAACATAACAACAGTTGGTAGCAGAGCGTGGTTTACGATCATCATGGAAAAAGACTTAGTGTTTGGAATTCCGAAGTTGACTGGAACTAATTATCATCTTTGGGCCATGAAAATGGAAGCAGTTTTGAATCTGAAAAAACTAATGTCGGCATTGACAGAGGCAGCTCCAACTGACCCTGGTAAATTGCAAGTTTGGGAAACTACTAACCAAGATGCCGTATCATACTTGAAGTTATCGCTATCAGACGAACAGGCTTTACAATATGCGGAAGAAAGGAATGCAAAAGCTTTGTGGACAAGAATTAAGACTACCTACACTGGGCTGGAAGAAGATAGAAAGATTGATGCGGGTGCCGAACTCAAGAGCTTAGAAATGCTGGATTCAGAAGTCGTCAATGACTATATAGCTCGAGCTAAAGGATTATCGACTAAGTGTGCATGCTTGGGACTGAAAATATCTGACAGAGAATTGGTGTTTTACACTGTCAGAGGTCTAGCTGGAAAATATGAGCGCATAAAACAAGTTTTAAAAACTCAACGAGAAAAGTCGCTAGAAGATATACTCGAAGTCTTAAGGGAAGAAGAAAAAGATTTACTACAGAAATCGCATGGACAAAGAAATTCGGAATCTGCGTATGCTACTCAGAAGAAGAGGTTACCAAGAAAAATTTGCTACGCCTGTAGACGACCGGGACATATAGCAAGGGATTGTTATTCGAAACATCAAGAAGTGGGAACCGATAGAGACTACAAACCATCAACCAGTAGAGTAAGAGGTCGTCGAAAACCAAATTTTCAAGAAACATTGGTATCCGATAGTGCTACTCCAGAAAATTTCGCCTTGGATTCAGATGAACAGAATGGACAAGTGGACGAATGTTGGATCCTGGATAGCGGAGCCACGTCTCATATGTGCAAGGATGAACGCTGGTTCGAATCTGTAGATGCTTGCGACAGCAAAATATACCAGGCAGGTAAGATTTTTACATTGGATACTAAAGGAATCGGAACTGTTAAAGCTATTTCACTAAGTAATAATGTAAAAATTATAATTAGTAATGTATTGTATGTACCAGAATTACGTCATAACTTACTGTCTCTTACTTGTTTAATGGATAAAGGGTATAAAATTAAATCACATTCAAACTCAGTATTAATTATTGCTCCTAATGGACGCATAGTTTTGAAAGCTTTAAATATGAATAAAAAATAAGAAGTTAAGCTAAAACCTAATGTTAATAACGAGGTATGTTTTTCTGGGTGTAACAAAGTTAAAAATAACGCTGAAATGAATATAATTTGGCATAAAAGATTGTGTCATTTAAATGCTGATTATATGCGTAAAATGTCTAAAGTGTTAAATTTAAAAATTGATAATGAATTGTCTTGTGAATCATGTGATATTTCTAAGATTACCAGAAAACCTCTTTATAGTATTTTAACTTCTCAAAGTTCAACTACTTTAGAATTAATACATGGTGATTTGTGTGGGCCATTCCCAGTAAAGTCTTTAGGTAATTCAAGATATTTTTTAATATTAGTAGATGATTTTTCTGGCATGTATTTTACTTATTTTCTTAAGAACAAAACCGAAGTATTTGATAACATTGTAAGTTTTAAGCTAAAATTTGAAAACTTACTAAATAAGAAAATTAAGAAATTTCGTAGTGATAATGATCTTGAGTTTGTAAATAAAGATCTTGAGTTTTATTTCACTGAATGCGGGGTTACACATGAAAAATCTGTGCCGTACAACCCTGAAAGTTTGGGTAAAGCTGAACGAGCTAACAGAGTTTTGTTAGATAGAGTTAGAACATTAATCTATGATAGTAAACTTCCTTTAAATTTTTGGGCTGAAGCAATAGCCTATGCAACACATGTTACTAACCTAACTCCTCGAAAAGGTAAAACTGAAGTTCCAAAAGAATTATTCTTTAATAAAAAGCAGAACTATAAATATCTGCGTGTTTTTGGATCTACAGCATACTATCACGTTCCTAAGGCTTTAAGACACAAACTTTCCATTCCAGGTAAAAAGGGTATTATGTTGGGATATTCGAATAAAAGACGAGCTTATCGTATTTACGACCCTGAAAGAAATAAAGTAATAGAAGAGCGTTCAGTAAAATTTAATGAGAAATTATTAGGTAGTAGTAATTTGTTTAGTGAGGATAAATCTAATGACATCGATGAATTTTTTAATATCCAAACTAACGTAGAAGACCAAAATAAAAGTTTTGAATTTCCACTGGATTTGAAGGATAGCCGAGATTTAAGTGGAACTAAAACTCGTGGTCGTCCAGTAGGTTCAACTAAAGAAAATATTAGGGAATTAAATGAACAACGAATAACTGAAGACGAAAACAGGTTATTAGAGCTAGATGTACGTCGGTCAGATAGAATAAAGGAAAAGGCAAGTTCAAACTTAGTAACTAATATTCCAAGTAATTTTGATGAAGCTAAACGTGATAAAAATTGGTTAAAATGGGAAAAAGCATTGAATGAAGAATTAAATTCTATTCACGAACACGATGTTTGGGATCTAGTTGATATACCTGAAAATGTAAAGATAGTTAAGAGTAAATGGGTTTTTACTATGAAAGAAAATAAATATAAAGCTAGGTTAGTAGCAGCAGGTTTTAATCAAGTAAAAAATCGTGATTATTTAGAGTCTTATTCACCCGTGTTAAGTACCGAATCTTTGCGTTTGTTGTTAGCATTATCTGCCAAATTAAATCTAGAAGTAAAATTTTTAGATATAAAAACTGCCTATCTTTATAGTGATTTAGAAGAAACTGTATATATGGCTATTCCTCCAGGTTTTAAACATTTGTATGGTGAAAATAAAGTATGCAAGTTAAAACATAGTCTTTATGGATTACCCCAATCAGGTCGAAATTGGCATTTACACCTTAAACGGGAATTAGAAAAGCTTGGTTTAAAACAGCTAGCTTCAGATAATTGTATTTTCACTAGAATAGACAATTCTAAGTATTTTTATATTGGAATATACGTAGATGACTTAATAGTTATTTATTCAGACTTGCAAATGTATAATAATATAGTGGGAAAATTATCTCAGATATTTGAAGTGAAAGAAAGTAGAGAGAATAAATTTCTAGGTATTGAAATAAATAAAAGTGAAAAGGGCATAACTTTGTCTCAAACTGAATATATAAACTATTTATTGCAGAAACATGGTATGTTTGATTCTAAATGTGTAAAAACACCAATCGTAAGAGGTGAGGATAGGAGTTTTAATTGTTCAAACGAAATGGTTAATCAAACACAATATCAGGAATTAATAGGAGAAATTGTAATGTTAGGTGACTCTTTAATTTTATGGAAGAGCAATAAACAAAAAACAGTTGCTCTATCTACTTGTGAAGCGGAACTTGTTTCTTTAGGTGGTGTTTGTAAAGAACTAATGTGGATATTAAATTTATTAGAAGAATTGCATTGTTCTATATTTGTAAAGAAACCTGTGACCATTTCGTCTGACAATCAATCTGCAATTGATTGGTTGAATAGTGCAAAATCATCTTCTAGAACGAGACATCAATTTGAAACTTCATTACGTAAAGGATATAATTGGCAAAATTATTAAAGTAGAGTATGTGCAAACTGACGAAATGATCGCAGATTTTCTAACTAAAGCTGTAACTTTTGACAAGCTCACTTGGACTTTGTCACAAATAAATTTAATTGATTAATTGTTAATAAGTTTAGGTTGTATGAGAAATTAGTTTATTTATGTTTTTTTTGTGGAAAAATGTGTATTTATTCGCAGGGGGAGTGTTGTTGATATGCAAATAAAATCCCATTTTTCCCCTCCCTCTCAGGTAAGTTACGCGAGTTGCGTAATTTGATGTGACGACTTCCCGATAGGGGAAATCGAAATATATTAATTGTAGAAGCTGACTGAGTTGTTAGTTAGTTAGTTAGTTAGTTGGTTGATACAGTTGTATTCTTTTGCATAGCACTGTGTGTGCACGATATTATTTCCGCATTTATATGTTTCAATAAACTCTTTATTTGCCGGCATTTGCTTCTGTGTTATTCAACATAACAACACTTTATTATCAAATTATACAAATATAGTACTTTCAAAACAAGCCAGCCAGGTGGCCGAGTGGTTAGCGCGCCAGACTGCGAACCCATTGGCTGCGGGTTTGAATCCCGCTCTGGGCATGGATGTTTCTTTCTTTCTCTTTGTGCTGTCCTCTGTTGTGTGTGTGTGATGTGTGAATGTGGCCCACCCTATAAACTGGTTTGTGGCAGTGTGGTGGGGGGCAATGTTGCTCGCCTCCGTGACTTTGGTACACAGGTGCCCACTGGGTAACGCGAAATGAGCAACAATTCTGGCATCTTCATAGGCAAAGATTCAAATTAAGTGCCTGCCATTGGAAAAAAAAACTTTCAAAACAATTTTAAAACTTTTAAAGGCTATACCCGTCAAGCAGAAACTTAATTTTTGCTACCTTTTGCGTAAGAGGACCAGAAAGTAATGTCGTTTTGCTGTACTTGATATTTGTTATTAAAATTTTATTTTTTAATCAATAATGTATTCACCCGCGTTAGCAACAACCTTTCAATGCCGTATTGAAAATTAATCGAAATGCATCGAAAAAAAAAAGTGAATTGGTTTTTAAGACTAATGAATATTTAATGCGCCGAAATGACATTACTTTCCAGTCCTATATCGCAGAATTATTCTTTATTTCACACGATTTAAGAAATCAAGCAAAAAGAAGGCTGCGTAACGTTATTTCAAGAGTTGGCGATGTTGATGTACGTTCGCGCTGGGATCTTGGCATCCATTTGGCGTGCACTTAGATGCAAACAGGCTCTCTCCATCAGTAAATATTTTTTTCTTATCTTACAACAGAGTATAGAATTTCATTTCTAGAGTCTGAGTTACATAAAAGATGAAAGAAAGGGGAAAAAAAGATCTTTGAGTTATTCTATGGAAAACCAGTGATAAAAATATATAGATTTACGAACTTTATAATATGAGAAATTTAAAAAAAAGAGGACTTTAAACTTAGTTTCTTACGATATATGTTTCGCAGATAAGTTTTGTTTAATGACATGTAAAAACGGTTGGATGTGCTAACAGAAGTGATGGCAATGTTTCTTTTTTTTTTAAATATGCATCATCATATTATGGGTCACATTTCACGTTTCTTCACTTATAGAATTTAAAAAACTGTATTTTATTCGATGGGGTACGCTGAATAAGCATAATTTTAAACTGATAATTTAATAATACGCACATTGACATGAGCTGAACAAATTTCAACAAAATAAAAATAATAAGTAATTAGACAAAAACTTCCAAATTTATTTAATTCCACATAAAGTATGACTTTTTATGTTATCAGCTAAAAAATTATAAGTAAGACAAGTAGCTTTATATCCATTGGTCATTTATCTTATTTTATTTATTTATTTATTTGTTTTTCTTATGCCTACAGTCATGGTCTGATATGCCCAGATCATGTAAAAATTCCAGCAGGGTATGCATGCGTTTGAAAAAAAAATATGGCAATATACCGAAAAGACACCCCATAAAATTTTGACAAAAATCACCAGGACACGAGATGGGGTGGATAACGGTTCCACAGAATGAGGAAAAAAAAAGGATCTTTGATATGACCTATGACCTAAATGTTACTGAATTTAATTACACTGGGGGACAAATTTTTTGTTGTCCTTATACAAATAGTTGATCTTCCCTAATAGGGGTGTGGGGATCTGAAATCTGTAATTAGTTTTGCTCCAAATGTAACAGATTTTTTTAAAAATTGGATATTTAGAAAATTATTTTGTCAAAATGTGCAAATTTAAAAACATTATGTATAACATGAGATCACTTAATGGTTATGACTCCTAGGGGAGTAAGGGCACACCATCAGGATTGCATGGGAACCATCAAGATTGCATGGGGCACACCATCAAATTGCATGGGAACCCATGCTCGGAAATGTCACATCGTACGAGATTAAGGGTTCCTCCCTATTATAACCTGTTCAAGAACACGTGAGGAAACAGTTCCCAATAGGAAGAGCCTCCAGTGGCGAATGATGACATTCCCGGGCATGGGCTCTCCGATATTGTTCATAACGCATTCTCTCTATTTCTTTTTGTCTTACCCATTACTCACTTAATTACATTTACTTCCACTTAACCCCTTAAGTTTATATCTCTATGTAAGCTATAAGCTGTTTCTTTCATCTTGATATCTTTCAGTTTTATACTTTGAATATTTTCAGAATTTTCTAGATGTAAACAAACGGAAATGTCCGTTACAAAGATAAATCCAGTAAACTCTCTTGAGAAACTTCTGAAGCTTATCTGTAAATAGAAGCGTGATTTATCTTTGACATACGTAGATGGAGGGTGGATCCTGGAATAGCCCCACCCCGTGATGATTTTTTAAAATCTCGCCAAACTAAGTTTCCGGAAGATATTTCGGGGAGTTTATTTTGAGCGTCCGATCACCCCACCAAAATTCTTCAACCTGATTGGTTATTTGACATGTATACCTACGCGAAAGTTGGATTTCGTTCGAAAAAATTTAAAAGGGTTTATTATTTTCACCATCTTTGCTTCTGATCTCTTGCTGTTAGAATCATCGTTATTATTTCATATTTTAATATTTTTTTATTTTTATAAATATAGTTTAATCAATTTGTAACAATTAATTTTTTTTTTTTTAATAATCAAAAAGTAACGATGATTCCAGTTATAAACGCCAACTTAGCTAGATTTCAAAAAGTCGCCAAGATTTTTGCTATTCTATGTAAGTATGGAAAGTAATTATAAGAATAGATTGTGCAACTTTGATGTACTAGTTATTTTAATGATGACGATCGGTTTAAAATGGCTACTTGTGAAAATTTTATTAAAAGGTACTGCTGACAATCAACATTATTTTTTATGTCTGTGTGACAAAAAAAATAAATAAAGAATATTTTTAAATGAAAAGCATCAATCTCATTTTGTCATGAAATTTCATCATTTTGGGAATCCAGCCTCTCTTCAGGTTCCCATGCATTTTTAATCCTTGTTGTGTGCTCTAACTCCCCTTTAAGTTTTTCGCAGTATTTATGCAACTCACTGTTCCATATAACGTTTTTAAGTTTGTACATTTCAACAAAATATGGATTAAAATGTCACTTAAAAAGAAACAAACTCTAGCTTGAAGAGTAAAGCTGTTTGAAGTTTTGAAATCAGTCTCATGAAAATAACTAAGAACTGTAAAATAATTACACACAATGAAACACACACATTTTTTTCGTCAGTGTTATCAATGCTAATTCGTGTTTAATACCTGTTTGCCAATAATACCTAATTCTTTGTTAGTCAAACTTAATATTTCTAATTTTTCTTAAAATAAAAGAATTGATTCTAATATAATATGAAGGGCATTTTTTTATTAAACAGATTCATAATTTGTACATTCATATTCGTTTATTTTGATATATATTCGAAAAAAATGTTTGGTCATGTGTAAGTTTCGCTAGGCAATGTATCTAGTTGACTAGCATGCCAAACAGGACGTATACAATTTTTAAATCTTCAAGACTATCTCCATTTTAGGAAAGCAAAATCTTGCCCAAGCTTTCGTTTTGAAAAAAATATTCACAGTTGCAATGAATAAGGCTTTGTTTTTTTTTAAAAAAACTAATGCATTTTTTGTAACCTTTTTTTTTTACGTGGACTTATGTCACTTATCCTTTCACCCTTCATCGCATAAAGAAGTTAGTTTTGAGTTCAAATATTTTATTTTGGTACGCTATGATATGTTGTATTTACCTTGTTTCAAGCAAACCTTAAAAAAAAATTCTAAATGTAAAAATGAATGGAAAGAATAAAAGAATGTTTAAAAAAATGTTTCATTTCCTTCAGTAGACAGGCAGGAAATTACTCTTTTTTATTCAAACTGCACCACAAAGAAATTTTTTTTAAAAATCTTAATTTAAGTACTTTTGTTATGAAGGAATTGCAGTTTAGAGAGCAATTAAAGCATTTTAATGAAACACATTTTTGTTGTTGTTATTTACAGTTATAAACAAAGACTTTTGTAAACCAAATATGTATAACTGAGAGTTCACTCTTTCAAATAAAAATTTGTTCTTTAGAAAAATTAAGTGTAGTGAGTTTTTATGAATAAATGTGAAGCATTCTTGATTAAATTGTTTCAAAAGTTGTTTGATTGTTTTTAGTTGTATTTTCAATCAACAAATTACAAATATATATATATAAAAAAATCATGCACTGGTTTTGCATAGTTTTTGTTTTTAAATACTCGAAGCTTTCTTTTGTTTAAATGAATTGTTTTTATATTATATATCTGAAAAAAAGGGAAACGAGTTGTAACAAAAACATTTCAATTTATTTTACGGGAGTCTATGATTTACCACGAATCTATGGTTTACCATTAAAGTTTCTATTGTTTTTTTATAGTTTTAAAGTTAGATATTTTAATTTGAAAGTTTTTAGCCGCATTGTTTTCTTAGAAATAAAGAAAACTTATATTTATCAATTGTTTTTTTTTTTTCATTCTTGCAGGAAAGTATTTTTATTTTATTTTATAACTGTTGTTGAACAGCCCATAAATTTTGGGTTTGTAATTACCAATGCTTAATTCCATAGCCTTGTAATTTTGAACTCAATCCAGAAGACAAGGAATCTCCTGGAACAAGTATCCTAAGAAATTTGCTTTCGTGGAGGACTTTTCGACAAAATTGAACCCGTATTTGCGTTACATGTAGATGAAAACAAAGCAAACCTCCCACGTTTAGCTTGATGGCAAGGGGACTCTAACTCATGATCAGTCAACCCTTGTGGATATTTTACGTCAAAACTGTGATCGGTGCTACCTGGGTGCGGAATTAGAATCGACCAATCATCGCTGGGATTCGTACCCGGTTCACTTCCTTGGAAGGCGAGCTTTCTATGACCTTAGTCACCACCATTGGTCTCCACCTATTGTGACTATAACTTTTTTTAAAAAGTTGAATCTCGGTCATACGAATTAATTTAGATCCGGCATATTTCGGATAACTAAACGATTTACAATTAGATTTGTAGTTGAAACCATCTGTTTTCATTAATAAATTCTTAAAATCTAGTCTCCCTGCCTCTTAGGAATCATACCATCTGCTTAAATTGAATATTAATAAGTCTATTTATTAAATTTAATGGCAGAAAATGGTTTAATGGTGTTTGGTAAGCAGTACAAAGAAAGAGTCCACTTGAAGCAGACACTATTCAGTCACTAAAAAACTGCAGCCACAATTCACCAACACTGATCACTTATAATAAATAGGTAACCTCGCAGGCAATCATAGGATGGGCACGAGTTTATCCGGGGTATAGCAGGAAAGCCAAATCTCTCCAACGAATTTCCTTGTCGAATCTAACTCTTCACTGTCATCCTCCTCTTAGGACGAGTTATGAGTATGTTATAAATAGGCTTATAACTATTAATGGAGTTACTCACAACCTTCGTTTCATGGTTGTTAAAATTAATTTTCTTTTTTATCTCATTCAATAGAAACTTATCACTATTACTGAATTTAGAATAAATAAATATATCACATGTGTCCATATCATAATTTTTATTAACAAATAAGAAATATTATATTAATTCTTAAAAAATAGTTTTCAATATTTTTTTTTTTTTAAAAATAGTTCATGCGTAAAAAAAATTACAATAATTAGGAAAAACTTTATTTGGCTACTTTAAATAAATAAACGCAGCTAATAGCACACAATTGGAAAAATACAAAAATCGGAAAATGAACTTTTTGAATCAATCTATCATGTAACTTTTTAAGCAGTAAATTTATTCTTTATATTCTTATTGTACTAAGCTAACTTTATTTTCCAATGCCCGCCTGCAGAATGACCTTTCGTCATTCAGGCGAAGGGCATTCTTCGAAGGGCAGATTTGTTGACAACTCTTTCAGAGGCACCATATTAGGTGGGCCAACGTTGCTCCTACAGTAAGGTCAGATAGTATAGAGAATGAAAGAACATCCATGCCTTGCCCGGGATTCGAATCCAAAACCTTTCTGATGCAAGACCAGTTCCCTGACCCCTACACAGTCTGGTCGGCCTGTATACTGTGTATGTACACGTATACTGTATATGTTATTTTTAATGTTTAAAGTGTGAAATTCAGATATTCATTAAAATATTTAAACTGTTTAATCCTTCAGTGTTATACACGAAAGATGCTTGCCGCATTCAGTTCGAAACATCTTTCGCGGAAATCTTTAATAGTTAGACCTTTGACCTACCATAGAAATGCTAGAAATTTTGTATAGTGAGACTTTTGCAATTCTTTGTATATATACAAAGCGGAATTCTGTATGGATGTTTGTTAATAACTTGAGTATGGGAACACTGAACAGGATCGTGTTTTTTTCTACAGTTCGCAAATTTTTATGGGCTAGCTTGCAAATATAATTACCATTTTCCGACTTCATTTAATTATATGGAAAAAATAAAGTTCTATTGTTGAAAATAATTGTTACAGATTAATCTCTCTGTAATATCTTTTGAATGAATTCACATATTTGCATACCTGCCAAGAAGATTTTTGTATTTTATGACTTTTTTTCTTTTTTTTTCTTTCCTCCAAGCCCTGAGCATGTACCTAGGTTATGAAAAACCCTTAACCATATAGCCCAGGACTTGGCAATTGGTCCATCTCCACTCCAGCCTATAAAACATGATATAGTGTATTTTATGACTATCTGTTTACCCGAATATTCTCAAATTTCCTTGTATTTTTTGAAGAAATTTAAAAAAAAAAAAAAATTTGTTTTTTTTTTGCCCATAAAATATCGGCTGATAGAAAAAATACTTCTCTTTTTCCTCAACAGATGGTGCTATTGTCAATACTGCAGTATGTCAAGTGTTTATAGTTTAAGTAATTGTAAATAATAGTTTTAAAAAATCTTCTTTAGTTTAAAATTTATGTACATAATTCTTTACTTCGCTATATGTAAGTGCTTATATTATTTCGAATTTTGAATTTCTCTTTTTGACTTACATGATTATGCATGTTGTATCAAAACTTTACTTGTAGCCTAAAAAAGGTCGCTAGTAAAATCTCCGTTATTTCATTCCTCTAATGTCGGCAGGTATGAATTTGTTGCATATTGCTGATTTTTTTTCGTGTGATCATTTTGTGATATTTCTCATTCTCTTACGTTGAGTTATTTGCATGCAATGTTGAAAAAATGTGTTTTTTTTTTTGTTGTTGTTGTTTCAATGTAGCATTGTCATGGAAACAGAAAAACAGAGGACAAAAAAAACAGAATTAAAAACCTAATTAAAACTCGTTAACATCATATTTTAAATGCTGAAGTAAATACGCGTGATGGTAACAACTACGCAGACTCATATAAGTTATCAAAAATAAAAGAATTATTATATTTAACTGTCAAAAGTAAATTTAAACATAAATATGCTTATTCTTATTCGTCCAAGTGACATTTCAGTTTAAAGACGCGAAAGGAATTTCAATTTTAAACTTAAAACTTTTTGTTGCTAAATATTAATAACGATAATTTTTTGAAATCTTAATTAAACACAAATTTTTTATTTTCTAACTGCATATAACTAACAGCACAGGGAATACCGTGGGCGATTGCACCTAATCTTATAAAAGAAGCAACCAATCACAGAGTTGCTGTCAAATGATAATCATGAGTATGATTGTGATGATCACTGTAGGATCACATTTTTCTTCTTATGAGAAGTTAGAAAGACTTTATGTAATGTTATATATTATGTTCTGTTTAGATTACTTTATTTATTTAATTCTGAATAATTTAATTTAATTCTATTTCAATTCTATTTAATTCTATTTGAACTTATCTATATTGAAATGACACTGCTTGGTATTCCCTAACCTACACTATTTTTTTAAGAATTGGTGCCCCTGTGCGGTATAAAATTGTCCGGTATACCTTACACTAATGTTTTTTTTAGGTGAAGTTCAAATTGGTCGTCATACCGACTCTTGAATTTAGTTCAATAACATTACCAGTACTGAACAGATTTGATACTTGGATTAGGTCCTGTTGTTTAAAAGATACTTAACAGAAAATAGGTTTAATAGCCACTGACAATTTGTTTCATGGCCCATCAAAAGCTCCATTGAGATAGTTAATATACTTTTTGCTGTACTGTACATTTTAAAAACAAATTTACTACGATAACCATAATACCCCTCGGACATGTAAGACACAAGAATTAAATCCGCTCACTTTCGAGCAATATGAGTTTATACTTACATATTATCTTGCATTTTTACGGTGCGATTTTAAATCTCAAAATACTTGAAATTGTACTTGTTTAAAAATACGGACTAGCTGGTTAGAAATCATAATTTTAAATCTTTCGTAAGGCAAAAGAACTACTTTAGCCAGACAACCATAGGATATACGGTTAGATTATAAATTATTAAAGTATAAAAATTTTACATTTTTCATAATTTCAAGTATTTTGGGAATTATCTACACTTAAAATTTAGTTAAGAACAATAAATAATTTCTATACAGGGTTTTCCAAATTCTACCAATAAATTAAACAAGGTGATAACAGTAGGCGTTAGTAGGATGAAAACTTACCATTCCGTACAATATGAGTATGTTAACCCCTTAACGATCGGTGAATTTTCCAGAAAACGGTCATAAAAGTGCGTATTTTTTTGACTTTTGTATTTGTATTACGTATTTGATTAGTGTTGCAACTAGTTTAAAATAAACTAACTATCTACAATTACCTTAAAAATATCCTAGTGCTGCAATCTGGTGTGTAAAATGAGAAATAAAATTTTTCCGGGAAAACGAAATGAATTAGTTTTATTCTTTTTGGCGCGTTACTACTGAACACTCCAGCCTGTCAATATCACGGGAGCGAGAAATAGAGGGTGAAACCTCAACCCGTCATTTTCACGGGAGCGAGAAGGAAAGGGTTAAAAGACGGAAAATGGCATAAACCCTTTGTAGATCTTGAATCTAGAGGAATCGGAAAAAGGAGGAGCCCTACCAATATTAACTTCGCACAGGATGTTGCTTCTGCATGGTGCATAATTACCACTACGTGACATATTCAAGAAAGTGATTAGGGCACGCGAGTACAACTTTTCAATACGCTTGTAAGCATAAAGAAGGACCTTATTTTCACCACTTCGTCAGATATCAAAAGCACACCTTGAATCTTTGATAGTGTCTGAGAATAGTTTTTTCGTCGTTGTAGACTTTGCTGTGATGTCAGCGAGTGCCAATGCTAACAACTCCTGGGATAATTATTAATCAAATATTTTTTTTCAGTATTAGCAAGAATGTAATAATTTTTTTGTAATTTCTTTCCAGCGTCACGTTGAAATATGCAGAAATTTTTCATGATTCTCTTTCTCTTAGCATGGTTTACGACGACATGTTCATCGGCAAGTTTTCAGTTGTTTTTATTGCATTTCTGACTTTATTTATGGAATTTTGGAACACCTAGTACCATGTTTTATAACTTACGTATTATGTTCTATCCCCTTAATTAAGAAGATATAAGTAGATAAATATGTTTATTATGCAATGAATAATTAATCTGAATAATTCATTACTTATTATGCTTAATTTATTGAAACGTTTGTAATTTTTAATTTAATTTTTAATATTAAGTAAAAATCAATTTTTCAAATATGTAAATAAATTGAGCTTAATAAGTAGAGAATTTAATCCTGAAAATAAACTTTTGTTGCATTACATAACTAACATTTTTAATTACTCAATTATTTTTAGGATTAAATTAACTATTTGTTATGCTCAATTTATTTAAATATTTGAAAGATTTAATTTAAAAATAAAATGATATTAAGTTGAATCAAATTTAATTAAAATTTGATTTAAAATTGCATAAATTCATTAATGTTTCTACTTAATTCAAACTTTCCTTGTCATAAAACACATAAAACAGATCAATTCGAAAAAAAAAAAAGAATTTAAGTCGAGGAGTTTCTTCGAAAAAGCATAATGACATGAAATTTATAGGTCGACTACATGTATTATGGCATGTTATTCACCGACTAATGGGATGTTATTCAATAATTCGTATTATGGGATGTTATGCAAGAATTTCAAGTTGTTTTGAATGTATATATCTTGAAAATTGGATAGGAAACGGATTGTAAGAGACTTGTTTTCGATACTTCAGATCAGAAAAGCTAAAAATTCTAATAACTTCTCGTCTGCCACATGTACGTCATATTAATGATATTTTTCGGAGTAGGTTAGTTTTTTCTTATACAATGTCAGTTCGCGTTTCAAAACAGATTTCATTGATCGATAGTAAAAAATTGCCTTTTTTGTGGTATATTATTAACCTGCTCAAAATTCTTATGTTTTAGGAAAAAGTTATGTAAAACATTATTCTAAATCCCAAAAATAAATAAAATAATTAAAAAAACGTTAATTAAATAACGTTTTAAAATTAAAGGGAAACTAAAAAATACTTTTCCGACTTAAATAAATAATATAAATAGCTGTAAATACAGGTTCAAATAGTTTGATTTTTTTAAATTTTTTACTTCGTTTAAGGATTTGTTACGTTAACAAAGAGAAATTAATAATTTTAGATTAATTTATTTTAAAATTTCGTGTTAAAAACCAGGGATTTTGAAACGTAACAGAAGCATTACTGTAAAGCTAAAAAAAGGTTTTTTCGTATTTTTTTTGTTCATTTCCCTGAAATTCCCTGTTTTCAATTTATTTGCGCTTTGTAACTTTCTTTGGTCCAAATGATATATTCTTTGTTTAAAAATAGCAACTTGATAATAGAAAAAATGAATGGGAGGCAATTACAGAGGTTGATGAGAAGAGTCTCCTAATAACGTTAAAAAAGTACTGTACAACAAATTATCGATAAAATACAAGTTTACCTCTTTTTCTATTATTTGATTAATTTTTTTGATTTAATACTTTGCTGTCGTATGTCTGCTCTCAGCCACCAACTCTTTTTTACCGTTCCAGTCGTATGTCTGCTCTCAGCCACCAACGCTTTTTTACCGTTCCAGTCGTATGTCTGCTCTCAGCCACCAACGCTTTTTTACCGTTCCAGTCGTATGTCTGCTCTCAGCCACCAACGCTTTTTTACCATTCCAGTCGTATGTCTGCTCTCAGCCACCAACGCTTTTTTACCGTTCCAGTCGTATGTCTGCTCTCGGCCACCACAGCAAAGTTGTCAGCCACAGCTTAATGGCAAAATACATATATTGCGACACCGTGAAGATGTAAGAAGTAAAGATTGTTCTGCATGTTCAAACAGAAAAATTAAAAACTCAAAACTAATTATTTTTGCGACACATGCTCTCGAAAACTAGAGCTTCATATTGGAGACTGCTTTGAAACATACCACACGATGGAGAACTATAAAATCTAATTTTTACATAAAATTAAAACATATTACTGTATTTCATGTATCTAAAGTTTGAAAAAGAATTAATAAGTCTTATTTTTCCTTCATAATCTTGCATATTATGTATTACTGTTTGTTCAACGAAAACAAATTCTGATCAGCTTGACACCCATGTATGAACTTAACACAATTCCAAAGGGTTAAAATACACATCTGTATCAGGCTGCTTTAACCTAAACAGTGTAGAGTTCTTGAAAGATGCAAAAAAAAAATAAATAAATAAATAAATATTTAAGTCGAATAAATTTGACGTTATCGATAAAACTGAATATTGATTTCAAACAGTAAGCTGTTAAGAAGGGAAATGAGGGCATGGAAGATGTATGATTAACAGAAGGTGTGGTCTTTAAAAATTTGGAGAAGAACTAATGCAATAGACAGGTCTTTTTAGAAAGAATATAACTTGATAACTGATTAAGGATTAAAATTGTAAGAAAGAAATAAGGTTAAATGATTTATATTCGAATACTCTAATGATTTATATACTTTTCTAGATTAATACTATAAATGATAAAAATGTCTAATCTTTGTTCTTTTTCAGCAGAAAAATTTACTTTTTGCATCCTCATTATTAACTGCAATATTTATTATTATTATTAACAGCAAAAAAATGTATTCTCTATCTCTCTTTCTCTCTCAAAAGGAAAAAAAAATGTGAAAATACAACGAGAGACTAGTATTTATAATTCGTTATAAACATGCGATTTTTGTATTTTTAATATTAGTATTTTCATGGCGGGAAACTTGACGTAATAGCAGACTTCTTGTAACATGCTGTACTCGTTATATGAAACTTTCATTGTATATAAAAATTGTTTGGTCTTTCTTGTGTAAATATTACACAATATTTTTCATAACAAGATAAGATTATAACTGATAATTTTTTCTTACTTTAATAAATATAATAATTAATAATTTTTAGTTTTTATTAATAATTCATTATAATTTTTATATATAATTATAGCAATTAATAATTTTATTAATTAATAATTTTATTTAAATTGAAGAATGCTATATAGTTTTCAATTTTATAAGTAATTAAGAAATATTTAATTTTAGTCACGTACATAATTAAAACATCCTGCATATGCGTAAAGTAAAAGTATACTTTTAAGAGAAATAGCACTGTATCGAAAGGAAGATAAGAAAGGTTCGCGTGGGTTAAAATCAAGAAAATATATAAATTGTCATTTTACTTCGAAATACGCGAAACTCAATTCTTCATAATTTAACGTTTATAAAATTTTAATTAAGTTTCCCCATTAAATAAGATTAATTACTTAAATTACCTAGGGAATGTATGTATGAAATTTCTATTTTCTCATTTCGTTGAAATAATTATCTGAAAAATTATTGCTGTACTAAGAGTTTCTTCAAAATTATTATCGTATTAATTTTAAAATAAAGCTTGTTTTAGCAAAATTAATTGAATTTTTAGTGCATATCTAAGTAATTCAGATTTAATTATTAAAAAATGAGATTTGATAAAACTTCATCGAAAATTTTAAATTATGGACAAATTTCTGATATATTGATACGAGTGCAATGAAAAAAATATATTCTAACTATTCTTTAACCAATATATCTTATCAAAGTTATAGCTATACAGTTTTAGTACAGCACGGATGAAATTAAATTCCTCGATTCTTTTGTTTATACTTTAATAAAGTTTCAAAGATTCTTTACTTCCAATTATTATTTTAATTCTAATTATATTAGCTGAATCACTTTTTATTCTATTTCGAATATAATGAATATATTAGAAATTTAATCAAGATTATCTTTTATACGAATATGAAAGTTTTAGGTTAATTTAAACTGCATTAACTCAAATTGCAAAATGTCAGTTAGATCATGTTTTAAAAACGTAAACTTTTTAAACAATTATAGTTTTAAATTAGTATGAGAGAGTTTCGCCAAACTGGCAAAATTAATAAAGTCTGGACTAGACACTTTTGAGTAAACTACTTTGGCCATTTATATGAAATCACATGAAACTAGCAGCAGATAGTCCTTTTGTCATTTAAAGACGCACTAAAAACAGTATTGCTTGGCACAGCTAATGTTCTAAAAAGTTCAGTTAAAATTTTACACCTCCGATTTTAATTTGCAGTTCGTAATTGCGTGAAGATTCAAGCACCTTAATGTTCTAGCACAACTCCAGGTTAATTGATTAAAAACTTCAATCGCTTCAAAAATATACAAATTTAAAACAGCAGTTGATATGTTTCAAGCTCTCAAAAACAAGCGCCCATTTTCAAGACTTGACACGCGTAAATGAGAAGAAACAAAAGAGATTTAAAACTTAAAACGTAAAGTTGCCAACGAAAAATGAAAATTGAAGATGAGAAATAAACCTAGAAAATCCACCCTAGCCCGAAAAAGAAAAAGAGAACCAAAAATACCACACGTGACTGAGAGTGGCAAATCAGGGAAAAATGCATTTTTACACAATACAGAGATGTGGTGATTATAATGTCTTTAACAAGGGAATCGGGCATTCATACGAATACTGATTCCTGCTGACATTTTAATGTTGTTATTCTATGTTTCAAAACAATTTTGTTTCTCACGTCTTATTCCACCTTGATTTGTCAAGTCTTGAAAAGAGGTGTCTGTTTTTGAGAGCTGCAAACTGTTGACTGTTCTTTGCAATTTTTATGTTTTTGATGCTGATAAAGTTTTTAATCAAGTAATATCTTACCACTTCTGTTTCTTGGGATAATTTATTTAATATTTGCACGCTATTGCGGTTCAAAGTAGTTAAAGTTTTTTTTACAGTGTAGAATTAAAAAAAAAAAAAAAAAAAAATCCTCCCACTTTGGTTTTACTGCCATTTAGTTATTTTTCTTTTTTTTCTTTTCTTAACAAATACATTTTGATAACTAAACCAGGGTTCTAATTTTCCGGAAAAATAAAATGAAAAACGTTCAGTAAAATCTTGTTTTTAGAGAGAAGCAAATGTCTGCCACTATCATGAATTTCAGACAGTTAAAACATACATAACTAAAACATATAAAACACGCGTAAGACTAATACGCTACAAAAAAATAAGTAGTCATTACGTGCGATTCAGAACTGTTAAAAAAAAAAAAAATGGGAAATATTTTACTACCACTTTTTTCTCCCATCCAGGTAAGCAAGAGGTTCCGCTAAATTTCTTAACTAGAACTAAAATGTCTTAACTATTAAAAGAACTATGTAGAAGTGGTTTAAAATGCTAGTATCGTTTACTAGGACACTTATTCTCTAATAACCGCTATTAGTTCTCAAAAATGAATAATTCAACAATAACAAAAACATATAATTGGACAGGAAACAAACATTCATGTTATTTATTGCTGATTCTATTTTAAATAGTTGCATAAAATAAATGAAATAAAAAAATAAATAAATGTAACATTCATTATCATTGCTTGCGAAAATAAATCACTTGAGACTTGTTATATTTTATTTAAAATGATCATGGACATCCATTATTGTAATCCAGTTTAATTAAACTTAAGGACTTCATAACAAAATAAAGATACATATTTTTTTTATAATATTTTTAATGATATTTTATGTTTTGAAATGGTTATATGGAGATTCAAAACTATTTTGTTAGAATGCATGCTTTTGTTATATTTACGATATCTAGCATTTTTTTAAAAATATTTATATAGTTTACTGGTAATAAACTAAATAAATATAAAATATTTTAAACTATATAAATACTTTAATTAAATACTACGATGAAAATATTTTAATTATACACAGAATTGAAACTTCTCAATCTGACTAAAGTAATTATATTTTTATCAGAGATTTGAGCTTAAAAATTTTTCAACTAAGCACATTTACTTTAATTTTAAAAGCACTTTTCTTCGAACATAAATATTTTCATTGAACTTTATTATGAATGATTAGATGTCTAATATACATTAAACGGAAAAAAAAAATGTTTATTGTCTGAAGACACCTTCATATTTTTAAGAGGTTAAAGAAATTTTGCATATTATTACTAGTTTTCGCCTTTTCTTAAATTTTATATTGCAAAAATATAGTCTAGTTACTTTCCGTTCTAAAAGATTATATAAAAACTTAAATATTCCTTAATAATTCAGTACTAAGCTAACACTTTAAAAATTCAGAAAACTGATACATTTTAATCGGATTTAGGACTTAAAATAGCTTATTTCTGCTAAAGCGTTTTCAATTGGGTATTTGCAAACAATCACAAGATTGTGCATGACGTTCTAAATTTACAGCTTTTAGTGGGAGGTTTATTATTACGTAGAATTAATTTTGGGATCAGATTTATTGGATGCCTGCAAGAGACGTCACGTGTGTGCGTCGAACCTGGTTGGTTAACTCATGGATGACGACTCTTGCCATAATCCAATTACAACTTACATCAACCTAAAACGTAAATTAATATTTTCAAGTCGATTAAATTATTAGCTTAATAATAGTAGGTAAAATCAGCTTCATGATAGTAGGTATGTAGCTAAAATAAGAACAATTAAGTCTGAAGAAAGTTTTCTAATAACATTTGAACGTACAAATTAATATTTTTTAAACTTTCCACAAAAATAGAAAAATATCTTTAAAAACAGAAATTTAAATTTCGAATAATAATTTTAGTTAATATATTATAATATTTTTTAAATTTTCAAAACAAATTTAATGAAATATTATCTAGCGTACTTTAGGATTTCATTCTTAAATCAATTCTACACAATAAAATATATATTTAGTGTTTATTCATTACATCAAGACAAATTTCTTTTAAAGTTTTACCAGTTAACAAATTAAAAAAAATACTGTTTTCGATATTCTTTTTTAAAATATATGTAATTACATTTCTTAAAACTAATTATGGAATGTAATTTAAATTGCGTAATCGACGCTTAAAGCGATTATTACAATACAATTAAAATCAGCAAAGTGTAATAAAATTTTTTTATTTCTCTTATTTGAGGTTATGAAAAATTATCTTTCAAAATTAAAGATTATTTTTCTAACTCTACTGTATTTCAACTACAAGATTAATGATAACGTGGCAGGAAGAATAAATTAAAAGATATAACTATTTTAAAATATCATCCACATTAAAATTTTTTATAAGTCAAAGCACCTGGATTTAAAGTTAGTTTCTTTTTTGAAACATGGAAGATGAAAGAAATAAAATATAATAAAAAACTATGCATAAAAATAATTAATCACTGAAAGTAATGGATTTGATAAATTTTGACCAAGATTGATTCATAAAAATGACATTATTAAATAACTGAACTATAGTTTTTTTTTATTCAATGGATAGAAATTCAATTACTATTTGTTTTGAAAAATGTTCTTTTTAAATTTGTATGTAAAAATTTGTTTTATTTATATCGCTTTAAATTAGATTTTAACTGAGTTTTAAAGTTAACAAATGCTAAATAAAGTGTGTTAATGTCTTGGTATATATTATTTAGTTATCTTCTATCTCTAAAGAGCTTATGACACTTCCATACAATTTTATATGTAAAAATATATTATATATGCTGTGTTATATATGCTGCGACAAATAGAAAATAAAAGGCTCTCGTTTTATATTTAATATTTGTCGTATTTTTCAATTTATCTTTATACGATGATTTTATAAGAAAGATAAAATAAGAAAGATAAAATATAGTTTTAAAGATTGTGATATAGATATTGAGATAGTCATTCAGATTTAGTGTAATATGTGCAGGATTATCGCGAAAAAGAGTTGTAAAGATATAGAACTGATTCCCAGCCCATTGTACGTATATCAATGATATGACTCTGGTTTGAATCCCAGAGGTGGCAGGTTGATAAGAATTCTGCTCCTGGCTGTGATGACGTAAAATAGCCAGAGTGGTAGACAGATCATGGGGTAGAATCCCCTTGGCGTCAGGCAAACCATGAGCAGTTTTCCTCTTCATGTTACGCAAATGCTGCTTAGTTCTATCAAAAAGTCCATCACCCTAGCCAGTTTGCCCCAATGTTTGATTTTTCTTGTCTTCTGGGTAGGGTTCAAAGTTATAAGCTTACGGAGCTGAACATTGAAAATTAAACTCATAATTGGGTTGGCCGTTCAACACCGGTTATGAAATAAAATGAAAAAAGGGACAAAACAAAGAGCCACAATGGCGCAGGGGACAAAGAGTCATCTCATTGTCTCCCAATGAGATGACCCATGCTTGAATCATATGTTGTTACAAATTCTACTCCTGTCTCGCACTGACCCCAGTGCTGACGTAAAATATCCACAGTGGTCGATCCTTAGAATCCTCTTGCAATATAGCGAACCGTAGGATGTTTTCGTGGTTTTTCTCTCCATTTAACGCAAAGCGGGCTTGTTCTATCAAAAAGTCTTCCACAAGGTTAGTTTGCCCAAGTGATTGATCCAGGATTTCTCGTGTCTTCTATGTTGTGTTCAAAATTACAAGGCTACGCTACAGACTATTGATAATCGTCAACTAAGAATTGGGTCGAGTGTACAACGTCAGATATAAAATAAATTTAAAAAAAAAACTGTCAAACAAAGAGAATGGATTATTTTTTTATTATGTACATTTAAAGCAAATGAATCTAGTCTATTTGAATAGTTTTTCGGGAAGCATGCATAAGTTTTAATCTTTATTTGATCTTGCTACTAATTTTCGCTATGCTTAAATTATTGACATAAGTAAAAGAGAAAGAAAAAATGTAGTGTCCGATCTCTTTCGTGTCAACTTATTTGGGTAATATTACATTCTTTTACATATTTTGTATCAAAAAGTAAATATTTAAATCATCCCGAAACAAGTAAAATGATGGGTAAATAAAAGTATACTGGCTTTGGATAAATATAAGGACTTGCTTCGGGCAAATAAAAGTTTTGAATATTATTTATTTTTTTTTTGTCTTAACTTCTCAAAAGGTGAGAAAATTTTAACCGAAGCTAATTTTAAATTCTATTGTTATTTAAGTTACATGCATTAAGGTATACATGTAAATTAATTTTCTTTTTAAAATAATTTACATTTTAATAACTTATAAGATTGCATTATAGAGCATCATATTATCTTTAATAGTAAATTTATGGGAAAAATTACTGTTAAAAAGGGTTTCTCAAAATTGAGCAAAATGTATCAGAATAGCTCCAAAACCATTGCAGTCGAATTTGAAAAACCCATGTATTCAAAACTGAAATAGCATTTGCTCATTTTTGAGCAAAAGGCATTATCTCAAAAATAATTCTGGAAGCAGAAAAGTCACAAAGAGATGTTCGTTGCCAAACGGCAGGATTTAAACCAGGATTTCTCAGCTCATGGTAGGATACTCTTATCTCCATGATACTGGCCAACACAATGGCACATCATGACATAAAAATTTAAAATGTCAGTGCTACAAAAAATTGTAATTCGAAAAGCATGGTCCCAATAACTTTTTCAGGTGATCAATAATTTTAATATGACTTTTTGCTTATTTCTTATATCTTAAGAACGTATCAGAGAATGGAATGCATGTCGCAATACGTCCTTGCGGTGACCCCAATATAAAGTGTCCGAACTTTTTTTGGAATTCTGCCGTTTGCTAACGAAACGCTGCCTCTCAAACATTTCTAACTTCACATCATTTTTGAGATTATGCAGTTTGCAAAATGCATAATCTCAAAAATGCATTATGCAAAAATGAGTGGATGCTGTTTGATCATTTCGCGGCCCACAAAAGTGAAGACAAGGTGCTTTCAAAGTCAAATACATTTACTTTGGTGCTATTTTGAAATTTTTTTACTCAATTTTGAGAATTTTTACCCATTTGCTTAGTTAAACCTTTTATTTATAATATTTTTTATAAAGACTTCAGCACGTGTTGATCGCGAAACATTTTCAGTGCTTGTAAACGATATTTGGTGAAAAACAATTTAGGAGTCACTGAAATATAGAGATAAAGATGAGCCATAGAGAAAAAAAAATAGAAATAGAGAAAAAATATAAAATTACAGAAAGGGAGAAAGAAAGTGAAGATAAAGAGAGAAATAAAGTGGAGAAAAGGAAAGTGGAGTTAGCGGAAGAAAGTTAGAGCAAATGAACATCAACAAAATTTTTAATTAATTAATATATATGTTTTACAAAGGATATTTTTTCACAAATTTAAATAAAATAAAGAATTTACGTAAATTCCGTTGTATTATTATTACTATCTGTGCTCATTATAATAATTATACGTATAATTTTAAATAAATAAACTATCCGTATAGTTAAGCTATCTGTTACATTTTGTAACTATTTTAGCACTTGTTGGACTCCAAAATTTTTAGCGCTTGTAATTGCTATTTGGTGCTGAAAAAGTCGGGAATAACTGAAATAAAAAGAAAAAGATGGATATACAGAGAAAGAGAAAAAATACAAATATAGAAATCGAGAAGAAAATATAAAGTTATAGAAAGGGGGAAAAAGAATGAAAGAAAGTTAGAGAAAGTAAACATCAAGAAATTTTTTTAAAAATTTAATTTATTAGCACATAATTTTACTAAGGATATTTATTCACGAATTTTCATAAATTTCATTGTATTAGTATTTCTATCCACACTCATTATAATAATTATACGCATAATTTTAAATGAATAAACTATCTGTATAGTTAAACTTTTTATTTATTACATTTTATATTGATTTTTGCATGTGTTGGACGCGAATATTTTCAGCGTTTATAAATGATACTTGGTGAAAAAAAAATTGTGAGTCACTAAAATAGAGATCTAAAGCTGGAAGCATAAAGAAAGAGAAAAAATATATAAATAGACAAAAAAATTGAACTATAGAAGGGATAGAAAGTGAAAATAGAGAAAGAGAGAAAGAAAATGAGAGAAAATGAACATCAACAAAACTTTTACTTTATTATGCATCAATTTAAAAAAGGATAACTTATTCACGAATTTACATAAGTTCCCGAATCATTTAAATTATTCACAAATTTATATTTACATTATTCACGAAATTACAATTTTTTTTATATATTAGTATTACTATTTTTACACTTACTAATAATGAAATAAAAGTAAAAATATTGACTTATTAAGAGATTAAAAGTATTTATGAAACTTGATTGTTCATAGATCGATTGCCATCAAGACATAACATAAGAGACAAAGCTCTTTGAAGTCAAAATTCATGATAAAGCCGAAATTTTTTTTTGTGTGTGATTTTCCCTTACCGTACGCATAGAAACATGATATGAAATCAATGTATTATTTCATCACCAAATAAATTATCATGGATTTAAATAAAACTTTCTGTATTTATAATAGAAATAGTCAAATAATTAATCGTACAATATCGACTCGTTACAAGATTAAGAAAGCTTTATACAACACTAAGCTAGTTGATTATCATTTATCGATTTCTGTAAAGGCATAATGTAAAAGACAAAGTCCTTCGAAGGGAAGGCTCATAATTTTAGATTGAATTATTGAGAAGAGATTGAGTTCAGACCTTTTGTCTTAGGGTTAAATATTTCAGGGGAGAAAATATTTCATCTATGAGTAAAGAGAGATTTTAGAATTTGATTAAAATTATTGATTTTTGAAGATGTATGGTGCTAAACAAAGTCTCCTCGAGATTGGGCGATGGCTGAATTTTAAGGCTTAGAAACTATGAGAAATTTTAAGAAGTATTTCAAATGTTTGGTTAGAAACTTTTCGATTGTCATTAATATAATATTTGAGCCGCGAAGGGGATAAAGTAATCGCCTTCCAATGAAGTAAACCGGGTACGAATCTCAGTCGATACGAATTCCGCATTCGACTTGCACCGACCACAGTGCTGACGTGAAATATCCTCAGTGGTAGACAGATCATGGGTGAGAGTCCTCTTGCCGACAGGCTAACAGTGGGAGGTTCTCGTGGTCTTCCTCTCCATGTAACGCAAATGCTGGTTAGCTCCATCAAAAAGTCCTCCACGAATGCAAATTTCTCCCTATACTCGATCCAGTAGTTCCCTTGTCTTCTGGATTGGGTTCAAAATACAAGGCTACGGAGTTAGTAGTCGTAAACCCATTAACTTAGGTTGGCTGCTCAATGACGGTTATAAAATAAAATCAAATAATATCATATTTGGAGCCGTGGTAGCTCAGGGGAAAAGGCATTCGAATCTCTATGCGACGACCCGGATTCGAATCCCAGCGATGGCTGGCTGGTAATAATTCCGCATCCACCTCGCACCGGCCACAGTGTTGACGTATGATGCGTTTAGTGATAAACGCATCATGAGTTAGGATTTCCTTACCGTCAAGCTAACCGTGAGATGATTTCATAGCTTCCTTCATGTTAGGCAAATGAGAATGAGTTCCATCAACAAGTCCTCCACGAAAGCAAATTTCTCCCAGTACTTAATCCAGGAATTCGCTTGTGTCTGGATTGGGATCAAAATTACAAGGCTCCGGAGTTAAACATTGGTAGTCATAAACTCAAAATTGGATCGGCTGTTCAACGACGGTTATAAAATAAAATCTTATTTGAGCAGTAGAGACTGAAGGGACAGAGAGCTCGCCTCCCAATGAAGTGACTCAGGTTCGAATCCTATCGGAGGTTGCACTGCAACAAATGGGTACTTAAATCTCACTAAACTTTCCTTAATCTCACTAAACTACTTTGACGAAAACATTTCCGAAATAATTATCTCCCCTTCTGTCCCTTATGAAGGGACAGAGAGCTCGCCTCCCAATGAGGTGACTCCGGTTCGAATCCTATCGGGGGTTGCACTGCAACAAATGGGTACTCAAATCTCACTAAACTTTCCTTAATCTCACTAAACTACTTTGACGAAAACATTTCCGAAATAATTATCTCCCCTTCTTGGAGGAAATGGATTTTGTCAAAAGTAAAGAAATCTTTCGTCATTCTATTTTTTTTAAAAAAAAAGTATAGTATAAGTTGCATTTTTAAAAATTTTTTCGTGGGTACCATATAAGTGAATCAAGGCGTCACCTCAACAACACAAGAAAGAAAAATGGAATAGAGAGAGAAATTATATCTATGGTTTAAGCGGGATTCAAACCTGGGATCTTCCTGGTATGAGTCTAATTCTTTGACCAACACATATTATCGGCTTATGTCGTCATTTTGGATTCAATTAACTAGTCTTCATTCAATTTCTGTCATTCTAGTTAAGAATCTCCCAACAATGCACTGCGATGAGGTTCCAAATTAAGGAAACATTTTCGTTATATATTTGATAGTTTGTCATTCATCACAAATCTTGTGATTTTTTTATTGAAATGATTTTCAAAATCAAAGGTCAAGGCTCAAGGATTGCGGAATCATCATAAGCCCCCATGCCACCAGACTAACCTTGGATTTCTCACCATGTAACGCAAATGTGGGTAAGTTCCATTAAAAAGTTTCCCACGAAGACCAGTTTAGGCCAATACTTGATACAAGAGTTCCCTTATCCTCTGAGTAGGGTTCAAAATTACAAGGCTATAGAGTATATTGATAATCGCAAACTTAGAGTTGGGTTGCTGTTCAATGGCAGTCATAAAATGATATATGTTTCAAACAGCCTGTTCCGGTTCAAATGTACAATCACCAAATGTTTAGCTCCATAACCTTATAACTTTGAACCCTACCCAGAAGACAAGAAAACACAAAATTATTTTTATCAATTGACATTTGGTACAAAAATATTTCATGCTTAGATAAATATGTTAATTTTTTTGACAAATATATTCATTAGTGTAACGTGTTTGAAAAAAGCGTGGAATCGTTAAAAATGTAATGAATATTTTACTAAAATTAGTCTGCAAAAATGACAATTTTGTTCAAAGTAGACGTTTTAGAACAAATATCAGTAATTGCTTTTATGTTTTCCTTGAGTAAAATATTTAATAAAACGTAATGAATTTCTTGAATGCAATTTCCTTTGCAATTTAAATAAAAAAATTTTAATGCGTAGTTTTATATTTAAATAAAATGGTGAATCGAAGACAGATGATGATGATTTATGAGAAATTATAATATGATACAAAAAATTTGAGTATTTTGAATGCCATTAAAAAAATTACATTTTAATTTAAAAATGAATTTTTGAATTCTTTTTATTTTAAAACTAGCCGCTTAAGGCGGCCAGCTGTCCGTCACGCTAAAGGTTTTCACAAATAAAGTTTTTTAAAGCATAGCAGGAAATCTGAAGATTAATGGACAATTCTTCTTCCGCATTCTTCAGATGTTTCTTGGGCCCTAGCACTGCTACTAGAGACACGATCCTCTTCCAATCTTGTTTGACGTTCCTCAGGTGTTTCTCGGGCCCTAACACTGCTAGTTGAGACACGATCCTCTTCTAATCTTCTTTGACGTTTCTCTGATACTTCAAGGGCTCTAGAATTGCTTGATTCGGTCATGTTCCATCCTTCTTTGATGTTCCACCGACGTTTCTTGGGCCCTTCTTCTTCTTTGAGAATCTCTTAATATCTTTTTCTTTGACAAAATACAAAGTTTTTTGGAAGGTGGCTCTGCCATGTCAGTAATAGGGTTTTTAAGAAGTCAACGAATACTTTAGAACAACAATTACTATGAAAGCAAATCATGAAACTTCAATATTAAAATCTAAGTGCTTACCTGCAAACTGAAACTTTCTGAAAATAACTAATTACATTTAATAAAAACTGTTAAAATAAAGAATAGAAAAACCAAAGAGGTCCAAGGTAAGTGTGATCGTTCCTTCAAAAACAATTAAATTCCTATTTTATATATTATATAACTACAACGCTTAAGAAAAAAAAACTAAAATGCTAAATACATGAAAAGAACACGAAAGCGAATTAATTTTTTATGGTATCAATTTCTATTTCTATATAATTTTTTAGGGTATCAATAACTATTTCTATATCGCTAAAAAAATATCGTCTTCTCTTAAGAAAGAAAAATAGAGCGTGGAAAGAAGAAGAAAAACTTATTATAACAATTATGAACAGCGACAAATATATCAAAGCGAAGCGTTCTATTTACGTATCGAATATGTTGCCACATTTTTAATACAAAAGTTAAACTTTTCTCCACTTTGATAAATGTAAACTAATGCGAACTTTACAATTAAATTATTAATTCCTTCGTATATTATTGGTTTAAGTTATCGAAAATTAATATTTCAATTGTAAGGTTCGCATTGGCATACATTTATAAGAGTGGGGAAAAGTATATGCATTTTTTAATAGTTTTTTGAATATGGCTCTTTGAAGACGAAAAAGCATAGATTTTCTTACAAAATGACTGATAACTAAAAAACTAATCACAATTTTTGTAAAATAAAAAAAAAATACTTCTTCATTATGTCATAACACAATTATGTGCCGAGTTTCGTGCCTGGGCGAGGCTTCTGGGGCGATATATTGTGATTACAGACAGATACACACACAGCCGCGTTTATTATTATGTATAGATTAAATTAAAAAATTATAATTTTGAATTATACAGAATTTTATTTTACATAAATTAGTATTTAATTAATATAAACAAGTAATTAAATCGGAAAAATATTAATTATGTCTAATATAATTACTTGATCCAAATATTCAGTGTATTAAAAACGAAACATTAAGCAAAAATCTAATTTTATTCAAAGTAGAAAATTTGATACCTAGTTTAAAGTTAGGCGTAAAACTACAGCAAAATATAAAAATATTGCATATTATTAAAGATAAATTAAATTTTTATTTAATAATGATTTATTTGATTAATATCTATAAAAAAAGAATATGTAATTTTTTAATGCATCTAGATTTTATTTTATACATCATCTATACATTAGAATTTTTATCATGTATCAAATAAAAACTCCATAAACTTCCTATTTAGTTTATATAAATACTTAAAGTATTTTATGTTTCTAAGTATTTAAACCGAAACTAAAGTATTTAATCCGAAACTAAAGTATTTAATCTGAATTACAAACTGTGTTTTCATAAAAGGGAAAAACAAATATAAATACCTGGTGCCAAATTTATCCTGCAATATGAAGGTATTACGTTGTGTATTTAGGTTATTTATTAATTAAATTTTCATTCAATGTAATTTTTTTTATTTAAATATTACTTTAAAAATTATAGTTTTCAAGAACGATAAAAATTTAAATATAAACAAATATTTAATTCATAATAAATTATAATTTAATACAATACTTACATTAATTATATAATTACATATACGTATTTAATTCATTTAAGTATTTCATTTAGACAAGTACTAAATTCAAGTCTTGAATTTAAATTAAAAAAGGAAGAAGAGATACAATGCCTTTATTTTTTTATAATTGACTTAAAATAAATTTATTAAAATATAGACTTGTAATAACGTAACTAAGGTAAAATACTGGGCTGTTGTTAAGAAATGCCTAGTTCCACCACTTAATATATGTAATTAAAAATAAAAACAACTTTAAAAAGAGAAAAAATACTGTCTTTTCACCAAAGAACTGCTTTTTTTACTAAGTTATTGCGTTATGAAGTAAAAAAAAATATGCTCATAGCATTTAACTTCTTTTAAGCGTATTTTGGTGTACCAAAGAAAATTTCATAAAAATAGTTAATTTTTTATTTATTTGTTATTAAAGCAATTTGTATTAATAGTTTTAGAAAACGTTTTGGAGGATTATAATTTAAATATTTATCTACATTTTTATGAGCTACGATACCTTAATCAGTGCAAAAATTTATGATGCATTGTTTTAAAAATTATAAATTGAATTTCATTTTTCCATCATAAAAAAATCTAGAACATTCACAAGTCTTTGACAATTATTTTTTTGTTTCGTAATAAGTAATACATGTGAAGATTATATACAAAACGACATTTTATTGAAAAATGATTTAAATTTATAAATGAGTTAACGAGAAAAAAAGAGAAAAGATTTAACTGAAAATCTTTAAATAGAGCATTAAATATTTATAAAAAGCGCATTCAATTCCAAAAAAAAAAATTCTTTTAAAGCCCAACAATATAACTAAGCATTTTATCATAACCCACACGTGGAAATGACATTTATTGAAAGCCATCTGTTCAAAGCAATAAAAGAAAGCAACACATTATTTGAGTAGGACTAAAAACACTCTGCAGATCCAGAATAGAAACTGTTTCCGCTATAAAAGTTTTCTCAAAACCCTCCCGCTGCGGCTGCAATTCACATTAAAAACAAACAACACCCATAAGAGACGACTATATACAGAGGTAGTAGATAATCTTCACTCCCTTTTCTTCTCATAAAACCTCGCTTCTGAGTTTTGGAAGCATGCACTTTAGAGAGATGGCCCCCATTGGTTGGTTGATTTAATACCTTATGATAAAAGCACCCCTCTGTGTAAATGTCTCTAAATTTCTGGCATGTGACAATATGGTTATAGATGACAGAACGACACAGCATGAAGTTTCTGTAATCAAAGAATTTGTATCATTTTTAAGACCAAGACGAATAAAATTTTGTTTTTTTTGAAAACGTCAATCCTTAAGATTTTAGGGATTAACAAATGAAGATCTTAACAGATGTATGTATGTTTTAGTGCAATCAGTAGGTTTTTTCTAATCCTCGTTTCGAAAGTTTTGCTGATTGGACTTATTTTCTCTTTTACGCATGGAGACTGCCACCAATTAGCTTTTGAAATCAATATATTTATACAATTTTAGGACTAAAACGCATGGAGTATTTTAGGTTTATACTAAAGGCTTTGTTCTTAAAAAAACAAACAAACACATAGAACAGAAAAAGTGTGTGGCCAATTCTCGAAATCTGACGTAGTCATAATGTCGTTGACCAGTAAAAATCAGTAAATCAGATTACCAGTTGACCAGTAAATCAGATTACAAATCACCTCTTGATATCCAAAAGCAGTCCAATGCAGAAAAAGCACTTTCAATACAATTTATGTGATACAGAAAAAATATTTACATAAATGCATTTAATTTTATATTTTGAATCCATATATTTAATAATTTTTTTTAACTTTAGGTTGGAACTATAACTGATACGTTTCGATAATTACAATTCTCGGACGAAATACAATGAAATATTTTAGCTTTATCAAAAAATTAAATTAGGATCTTTATTTTGAGATGGATTTAAATTAAAAAAGTTTGTCTTTATAAATGCGTTTTACTGTGTATTACAATTTTTTGTAACATTTTAAATTTAACATTTTAATATGACAAATACTATCAAGATTTTTTTCTTTAAAAAAAAAGAAACCTTTGCATTTCAGTGTCCATAATCATTGCATTCACTCAATTTTAATACAAATACAAATAAATATTGAAAACGTAAGAAATACACTATCCTACAATAGTGGAAGAGACACTTTCAGTTTTTGATATTTTTTCTCAAGAAATACTTAGAGGGCTATTTTGTAAATTTAAAAGTATTTAGTTCACGTTATTCATATTCATGTTTAATTTTAGTTACAATATCAGATACAAATAAGTACCTTTTCTGAAAAACATATTTTGTTTCGGTGGATGTAGATTTCTGACCCTCCAAATATAGGGAGTAGTCGCAATCTGGGACATATGATCTGAATAGTTTGGGCCGGGAAGAAGCTCAAACTTTGGATGAATTAATATTAATTTTATTTAGTGCGTATTTGACTATGTCTCTAGAACTTTTTCAACGAAATAAATATTTTTACACATAATTATAAAATTTATTTATTTAAACATAATATTTGCAACAAATAGCCTTTATTAAGTAATTAATAATTATTAATATTTTATTTAATATTTTAATATTAGTAGAAGGAATTTTGAATTGTAAGGTATACAGTTTTTTACATAATTTTAAAGAACTTAATTTTATATGGTAAAATACAAAAAAATTGATCTAATAGTTCGTGAAAAATCGCACACTAAAAGAACGACTTTTTTAATAGCATCTGTTAAATATTTAATATTAAAAAATTCATAGTCATGTATAATATAATTTACTTTAAGTATATAATTTTTTTAATATATAATAATTCTAATAAATACTAAATCTTTACTAAACGTTATTTTTTGCATGGAATTATCTTTGGATAAGTGAGTTTAATAATTGAATTGAAAATATTTTTAATTCACTTAAAACGTTGTCAAAATAATTGGAAAATTTGTAAAAAGTAAAATTGACATTAAGGGGTTCAAAATTTAGACCGCACTCTTAACCAAACTAGTGTGATCATATTTCTGAGATTGCGACTAATTGCGAGTGCGATTTTGAGTCTAATTTCGTAACTTAAAATATCTTTTGTACTTATTAATCAGCATATTTGAGGTCACCTCTTCTAATAGTTAAAATGTAATTCTAGAATGAGAAGATACAATCATTAGATATTAAGTAATTTACGGTAGAACGTTTATTATTTTTTTTTGAGCACTGTACATCAAAAAGAAGTTTATGCCCTTGTTATGGAAACTCCAGGATGTGACGCATCGTTCCGATGTCTTCTTTAAAAGGTAAATTGACAGTTGGTGACATTTTATTAGGAAAATACAAGTGGTATAGTGTATAAATTCACTTTTAATAGTATTTTTTTTCTGCGCTACTTGTGCAAATTATGTTACATCAAAATATCTATGCGAAAAATATCATTCGAATGCATTGAAATTTCATTTCCATGCGCCAGTGATGTAAAAATTAGTTTTGAACAAAAAAAAAAAAAAAAAAAAAAAAAAAATCGAGAAAAAATTTAAAATATCTAAAAACTAAGACCGTAAAATAAATATATTTTTAATGAAAGTTTATTTTATAATTATTTGTAAATTCTGCAAATCTAACACTATGCCATAAGCCATATATTTGTATTAAACTATTATTTAGTTTTAAAAAATTCCTTAAGAACAAGCGGATTATGTTTTATTAATGCTTTAAAAGAATTAATCTCTCTCATTTCTTTTTTTATCTTTTATAGAGGGGAAAATAATTAACTAAATAAATATGTTAGTTAAAGTGAAAATTAATAAATTCAAGCCTAACTAAACTAGTTAAAATTGTTTAGTTTTCTTTATATATTAAAAAAAAAACTTAATCGGTATAAGGCTTTTAAGTAGTTTGAAAAATGCATTTAATAATTAAGCTTTATTTCTTGATAGTATGTTACGTAACAAATTATGAATTCATTAGTTATTTTTTAAGAAAAAGTATTTTTATCTTAAAAAAAGGTTAATAATACTCGAGAGTATATTTTTTTCTGTAACATTTTTATTAACAGATCATAGATACCTTTGTATCTATTATTTATATTTTTGTATCTATTATCTATAGATACTTTAGTATCTATATATTTTATGTTTTGTATCAATTATATAAATTTTTTGTCAAAATTAACAAGTTTAAAATTGTTAGCTTTAACGGGGAGGATGCATAAATTTTGAGGGTCATAATAAACAAGCTCCCATAGAGCTTACGATGGTATTTCCGAATATGGGTTCTATGCTATTTTAATCCTAATGATGCGCAAACTGGAAGTGTGTCGCATAGCTTACGTGACAATGTGTTGTATATAACGTATTCAAACTTTTACGTTTCGACAAAAAATAAACCCTGAATGTCATTTAAAAATCTGTAGCTATAGGAGAAAACTAATTTCAGATTTGAAACTCCTACACCCGAAATAAGCAAGATCAAGTGTTTGTATATATGCAATAAAATTTCCCCCCATATTGTATTCAAAGATTTTTATTTTATCATTAACAATCATTATTTTTATAAAATGCAACTTTAAATGAACTATTGTAGCCTATCGTAGTTTGCAAATGCTTTGTCAAAAATTTAACTGAAAACTAATTTTTCAAAGTGCTAAAAATCAATCACGTAGTATAAAAACGTCAAAAAATATGCAGGAAAAAAATTTACTTTTTGTAATTTATATCTAATTATAGAGGCATAGAAAGTTTGCTTAGTCCGATTACATTTTCCACAATTAAGTAATTTGTGGGATTAAGCAAAATAAATAATTATTGAATATAATGAATATGTATTTGCTTTAACAGGCGTAATTTCTAATAAGTGTTACAAAAATAATAGATGATTAAAAAAATAAATTGGAAAAAAATTTAAGGAGATAGAAATCTAGTTTGCCTAGGAAACTAAAATATTTTTACCAAATTCTAAACATAGTTAGAAAATACTTCAACAGATGTCTCTGCTGATTTAATATATTAAAAAAAAACATTTTCTACTCATATCAGACCATTCTGACTGAAATATTTGCATGAGCTTTTGTTAATTTCCCACTCAAACTACACCATTTCGTTACTGTAAATAGTGATTTTATTAAAAAACTTGTTTTATAGCTTTTATCACTTAGAAGTACCATTTATTGATGAATTTGTGAACAATGTTTGATTTGAAAACTAGTTCTCTAGTGTTTTTTAAGCATTATGATGCAAGCGTACACTTTTGTCACCTCTCAACTCGTATTTTTTTTTTTAAAAATTGATAATTTAAAACATCCGATATCCAGATTATAGAGCCTGATCAAAATAAATAATATTCAAATTAACTTCAATTGTTGCACACTTATTATCCGTAAATTATTTTTTTTACAATACTTAAATAGTTTACCATTTATTATCTTAACTGATTACCTTAACTGATTTTTTACAATAGTTAAATAGTTTACCATTTATTAACTTAACTGATTACCTTAACTGATTTTTTACAATAGTTAAATAGTTTACCATTTATTAATAGTTATTAACATTAAAACTAATTTACCAAAAAGCCATTATGTATAAGAAAAAAATTAGCTTTGGAGTTAATTTATAAGTTAAGCGAAATGAATAATGTCTTTTCATTTACATACTTCAATTGAAAGTTAAAACTTGCTGCAGTTTAATAAATTAACGCCTATCATCTTCTTTTACTGACTTTTTTAAAATTGCATCAAAATCTCACAAAGTTTCTACCTATTTTTCGTTTTAAATATATAACTAAGTCCATTTACGTATTTTCAACTAGGTGTGAATTTTTATTTTAACATGCATTTTCCAGTTTTATGCATATCTTTTCCTTATCGAGTTTTTAACTCAAGTAAAAAAAATGTTTCAGATGTTTTTACATCATAATAAATATTTACATTATAATAATAGTTGTTTAAAATATGACCATGCTTACATTATATTAAGACAGATCCGAAATAACTGCAAAACAGATATTTCAATTTAATGGCCGAACTCCATTTTAATTATTTTTCTCTTTATTAAACAAGCGACATTTATTTACTTTTAAGAACCCCATGGAAATGGCAAATGTCTCTCCATTTATAACTCAATTCTTATTTAAAGACGACATAAAGAGTTAGACTCGTAGTTATTTCGAAGGGTTCTTCATCAAAAAGTACTTTTCTATCTCCAGCGATCGTGGCACATCCCCTATAAAGTAACAGGAACTATGGACTCGGGCGAGAGGTTTTATGGCACGGAGGAGATAGTGTGATTATCTTGTTTCATGCTGCGTATTCGTCTTTTATATCAGTTTTCCATTTATAATGAAAGGGCTGCTTGTTGCCTAGGGAGATCTTAGGACAAGTTTTGATGCAAGGGATTTCGGTTTCTGCTTAGTACCTTTTTAAATTACGTATTTTATGTATTTCTTTAATGTGAAGTGAACAATAACAAATATGAAAGTGAATCAGCATATCGAAACGAAATTTTGGTGTAAGGGATTTTGGTTTCTGCATCATAAATAATCAGTGCTTTTCCAAAATATTTATTATTTTTTTAATTTGAAGTAATAAATAACCAATATGAAAGTGAATCAATACATCGAAATGGAATTTGATGCAAAGGGATTTTGGTTTTTGCTTAGTACTTTTTCAATTTACGTATTTTATGCGTTTCTTTAATGCGAAGTGAACAATAACAAATATGAAAGTGAATCAGCATATCGAAACAAAATTTTGGTGTAAAGGATTTTGGTTTCTGCATCGTAAGTTATCAGTAACTTTACAAAATACTTATTTCTTTAATTTGAAATATCAAATAAGCAATATGAAAGTGAATAAACATATCAAAGATATGTTTTCTTTCAAGGGATTTCAGTTTCTGCTTTGTAATTAATAAGTATTTATTTTAAAATTATGCATTTCTTTAATGCGAAATAAATAACAAAAACGTAATAATGAATGTAAAGAGCTCCTAAATTGCAGAGTAAAATATATATTGGTACATAACACAGACATGAAGTAACACAGTTGGATAGCACACTATGAAACAACTGATGGAAAGGAACACTAGAGTTAAGGATTCTCTTGTATTTATAGCCTTTTTGGGTTCAAACTCAACATCCCATCAGATCATTCTGATTGCATGCGGACGCAGAAGAAAGCTGTTTCAGTTAAATGCGATTAGCAAATCAATACATCTAAGAGAAGTTTAAATGTAAGAGATTTCTGCTTTGTTCAGCAGGACTCAGAAGAGGAGGCAACTCTTGTGTCAAGTACTGCCTTAAAGTTCCTTCTGTGAAATAATTTTTTATTTAAAATAATGAAAACTTTATATTAAATGCAACAACTTCCTAAGGGTTTGCCAGGAAAAAATTTCTCAGTCATTTATCACTATAAATATTTTGCATAGGCGGTCGGGTTGACGCCAGCTGGTATTAAAATGCGAACAAACTAGATATTAGTGGGAATTGAATTTGTATCGATTGTTTTGAAAATTGGTGCTTTTTCACTGAACTATAGTTAAAACTTTACTTAGTTTCTATAACAACTTGTACTACTTGAAAAGCAGATTTAAACCTCGAAAACCTGTTGTAGTACCATTCATTTCTACTGAAAATTATATGAGAAAAGTATGTTAATAGGAAGCTTTTGCTATTTAGTTTTTATCCGATAAGGACCACGGCCAGAATTTTAGAAAAATTACCAGTCAATTTTCCAAAATTACTTGTATGGCGTGGCATGATGGTGCAAGAAATTTGGTGCTTAATGGTAAAATAGGTTTCACTGGCTTAGCTTAGAGTCATATGATGGCCGAGTACATTTTATACTATGATTTTTGTTTTTTTCGACTTCTAAATTTATATGGCATATCTGGAGTTTACAGAAAGTATAGGAAGCCTACGCGCCATTAATTTTACTTAATTTTTTATTAGTGTAGATTTGGTTAATAACTGTATTACTTATTTATTTTATAACAAACATAGAATATAATAATAGCATATCTGAAATGGTTCTTATGGTGGTCAGGGAGCTGACTTCGTGTTCCAGGATCGAATCCCGCTTTGGGTATGGATATAATTTCTCGGTTTCTGTTCTGTTTGTTCTTCTTATGTTGTTGGTATAACGTTGGTCTACATACATAGTGCCCACAAAAAAAGAGATGATCAATACCGCCTAATAGGTACCATGGCGTCATATACTGCCAAATGAGGTGAGCAATGGAAATTTTTTTTTTTGCATTATCCTTCCTGTTAATAACTAAAACTAAACTCAGTGGCGCGACAGCCCAAAGAGGGCCAAGGTTTACTGTGCCCATCTCAGTTTTTTTGACCTTGGGCTCTGGGGTTCAGGAACAGATGTTCCAGTCAGGTGGACAGCCGAACGCGGAACCCCCAGTTTTTAATTCCCAAGCATGCTTGGTACTCATTTATCGACCCACTGAAGGGATGAAATGCTAAGTCAAACTTGCCCGGCCCGAGGATCGAACCCTGCGGCACAGGAGCGCTACCACTCAGCCACCTGGCGTCCTTATTAATAATAAAATTTTTAATTCGATTATTACTTACTTTACCTTTTGATATTTGCATTACCAATTCCATTATTATTTACATTATTACTGATACTATTATTTACATTATTAATCCCACTAATATATAATTTATTAATTTTATTAGTATTTACCTTATAATCTTAATCTCCCCAATAATTGCTTTGAAATTAGTGCGTATGCTTTTTATTATTACGCACAGGATTCTATTCAATAAATAACCTTTCTAATTTAAAAATTTTTAATAAATTTCTGAATATAAAATTTGAGATGGATTTGAAAAAATAAATATTTGAGATGCCTTCCTTGTACTCTTCAGTTCAAATAGAAATAAAATATAATCTAAAGAACCATTAGCGTTTGTCGTTTACTACATCGTTACACCAAATGAAATAAAATATTTCAAAATCTAGAAACTTCTTTCCTTTACAAACTCTTGTTTATGAAGAGTCTCATGCATTTAAATGTTTCATTTTTGCCGATGCATATAAAAAAAAACAGCGGACTAAAAACTATTTATATACCTTTACTTTTCCTGGAAGTTAAGGCCTTAAATCAGCATATGATTAATTTATTTCAAAGAAACAATTTAGTTTCATTCAGTAAGAATCTATTTTATAGCTCACGGGGAATGGAAAACGGATGCAGAAACAACATTTAAGATAAGCCAATATGAAAAGCTAATAAATTTCGAGAAATGGTCTTACGTCATAAAAACGTGCACTTTAACGAGATTCCTGAAACTTCGCGATTCTTTTAATAAACTGTGACGTTCGTAAATGCATATTGAATGAATGGAAACTGAGGGTACTTTTTTGATAAAAACAACCTAGTTTTTCGTAGAATACCTTTCTTTTCTATGTTTCAAGAGAAATCTTGTCATAATGTATCGTTACAAGTTTTTTGTTTATTCCGGCAATATGAACTTAGTATTTACTAAATATTTTTTATTATAGGAACCCTATAATAGTTTAAGTAAATAAATGGAACACAAATAATAGTTTTCGAAATGGAATTTTTTCAGCGAGGAGTTTTTCAGATTTATATTATAGAAAGAAAAAAAAGAGTACTGTCATATATGGCTGAAATTATCAATTAAAAGATGTTTGCGAATTGTGAATTATGTAATACTTAATTTTTTTTAATTTATTTATTTATGATAGCGATAATAATTGCAATAATAGAGTACGAGCAGTGGTAAAAAGAATGTACAATTTGCATATTTGCATGCTTTTTAAACACATGACAAAATGTTATGTTTTTGATTTGAGTTGTACCATGCTTGGTAAATAGACAAGTTTGTATTCAGCTCTACACTTCTTAAAAAAGGTAACTTTAAATAAATTTACGTATCATACAGAGTCAGGTAAAATTAAACGCGACGTGAATTTAAAGCTGCGTTTATTTAAATAGCGCATAATACAAAATTTGCGTGCGTCAGTGATCACTATGCCTTTTTGTGGTTTCTTGAAAAAGTCCAATTCATAGTTTTTGAATACATATTATATTTTGCTCAACTTAATAACTATAACTTTAACTTATTTTATCCCAGACAAAAGAAAAAGCGAGACTTAATTGGGTACTTGCACTTGTATACCCACACCATGTATACCCACACATGTGACCTATAACGCCAGCACCGGCTGATTGTTTATAAACAAAATGACATATTAAAGTCGAGCTAAGTTTCTCCGCATAAGTTACGATGTTAATTAACGCGAAGTTAATTAGCTACAGTGCCGTATCACACATCGAATTTATTTAAATATAATTATTTCTTGTCTTCGTTTTTTCACTTAACTTAGATTTACTATTTGTTTATGTATTTTATTGTAAACCGTGAAATTTTTTTGTTTTGAAAACCTGGAAACTTTGATGCATGATTAGTTTATGTTCTACATGGCTTCATGTCTGTCTTTGTGTTAAGTGAGAAATATATAGTGAAAGAATTTAAATCTTTCTGAAAGAATCTTCGTGTAAGAATATAGAATGTATCGTTTAAGGGAATTGAAGTTTGACAGGATTGGCTTACTCGAAATAGAATGAAAAAAAAAACTGTTATTAACGTAAACAAATGCCACGTTCCAACAACCAATCAGGATCGAGATACCCACACTACGTCACTTGCAGGTATCCAATTGCAAAGAAGAGATTCTTAAAAATAAAATAATTGCTTGACTATCAAGTAAAAATTGTGCAGAATAGTGCTTCTTAGGAGCCGTACACAAAACACTTTACGCTGGAGTGGCAACGAATTGATAAAATGTGACGGTTTTTAAAAATGGGGTAGGGAGAGGTTGTTTTGAATAAGATAAAAGCATTTAAAACTAGCATACCAAATATTTTTACACTTATTTTAAATTTTTTTCATCAATATAAATGCACGTGTAATCATCATTATAGTTATACTCATAAATGTTATTAAAAAACATATTTGAAAGTTTGATAAAACTTAAATGTGACCGGAATTATCACAATATGCGATCTACCTGTGTAATAAACATTTTTTTCATAGTTGAGTTTTTTTTAGATTTGCTCTTTCGGTGCTGCAGCCTGGTTTACAATTGTCCGGTATATCCTACAATGATGTTTTTTAAGGTTAAGTGTCCCTGACCCGTAAAATCTGTACCAATGTTTTTTTTTTAAGGTTAAGTACCACTGCCCGGTTTTCTTTACACTGATTTTTTTTAAGGTTAAAGGTTACTTCCCGGTGTACCCACTAGTTGGTACACACTAGACTGATACATTTTTAAGGCTAAGTACCACTGACAGGTATACTCACACCTCCACTAAAGTTGCGCCACCAATTGATAAAGTAACTACACAAGTAGATCGTATATTGGGACGATACCATATGATCTATAATATGTGATTTGTGTCTGAACTACTAATACAAATTTATGTAATATTGCCTGACATGTGCCAAGGGGGTAAGAGGCATGGTGAAATAAGACGTTTTGTGACGCAAGGGTGGGAGGGGACAAAAAAGTTCAAAAAGAAAATGACATCATTTATGAACGGTTACTCATTATCCATTAATATAAAAAAATTCCAGGGGAAATTATGACCGTATAATGGCGTTTTTTAAGACTATGCTTTTCAAATAATTCTAGTGACATTCAATCATGACTATCCATAATCAATTTCAAATCAGTTTTTCTTATGTAAAGGTTGATTTTGCATTTCTTGCTGACGATTAATACAAAGATAGTTCTTAAATCTATATTTATAATTTCATCGAACTTTGCATATAATCCTTTACAATGATACAGGTAAATAAATTAGTCTTATTTTCATTTTGTAAATAAATTAGTCTTAAGGTAAATAAATTAGTCTTATTATCATCTTTTACTTAATTACGTAGAGTGTTTTTATGAACAATTAGTTTTACATTTTATCTTTCTAATACGTCATTAGTAAATTAGAGCTAACTTCCATATTTTTTTTTTAAACGCGATAACGCGCATTTCTATTTTATAAATTACAAGCTTGAATATTTTTACCAAATTTTTTTTCTTTATTTTTTTGTCTGGCAGAGTGCAAAAAAAAAGCGATTACAAATTAAAAAAGTACTGTTGAGACAATTTGAGGTTGCATTCACTGATAAATTTTATTTGCGTAACTAAAAAATTCGGTGGGAAAAAAATATCTCCTACAAAAAAAAATATTTCTAATAACTTGGGACGCTTTATAAACATTTGAAATGATTTACGATAGAATTAAAATTTATGCAGATCTGAATTTTTAATTACATTTTTTTGGAAAAATGAAATATTTTGAGCAAATTTGAAATGTTTTATGCAATAAATTATTAAAAAAAAGGTAAACAACAGAATAAAAATTTAATTTGTATTACTTTATCAATTATTAATCATTGCCATTTTATTAAGAACAAAATGATTTAATAAAACAAAACGTTAACCTATTTAGATATTTAAACGCATAATTCAGTTATTTCTTCGTTAAAGCTTAAAATTCTTTACGTAAAAATGAAATTCTTTTAATTAACTATAAATGAGCTGTGGTGGCTCAGGGGATAGAGCGTCCAGCTCACAATTAGGGAACAAGGTTCGAATCCCAGCAAGGGCTAGTTGATGCAAATTCTGCTCTCGGCTCGCACTGATCATGGTGTTGACGTAAAATATCCTCAGTAAGAGACTAATCATGGGTTTGAATCCTCTTGCTTTCGGGCTCATAGTGGGAGGATTTTTCTTCTCCATGAAATGCATGTTAGCTCAAATAAATGCGTGTTAGTTTTATCAAAATGTCCTCCACGAAGAGCAGTTTTTGCCAATGCTTGATTCAGGAGTTCCCTCGTCTTCTGGGATGGGTTCTAAATGGCAATGCTACGAAGTTAAGCATTAATAGTCATAAATTCAGAATTAGGTTGGCAGTTCAACGACAATTCAAAAACAAAATATAAAAATTAGCTATAAAGAAACATTCAATAACTATACAAAGCCTGTTCATTTTTAAACGACAGAACAAAATAGCATTTAAGTATTAAATTTATGTGCTTCAACTACATAATACATGACAGCTTCAAAATCTTAAGTAAATAAATAAATAAATAAATAAACAGATAGGAAATTTTTTTCCTATATCCACTAAATCATACAAAAATGCTAACTTTATATGCATTAATAATTTTGTATAAAAAATACTTCTTTGGGATGCTTTGTTCACAAAAAAGGACGAAAGATAAGAAGAAGATATTACGATGAAACAAGAGATTATAGTCCTCCGAGTTATTTGTCTACATCTTGTGCTTCTTGTTGTCTGTTTTAACAAGATTAAAGAAAATATCTAGACACCTAGAGAAAACTATTACTACTATTAGAATGCTTTATTTTGCTTTTGTTGTTGAATGCTTTTAGCCTTTTTTTAATCAATTAACTATCACGCGTTTTGCCGGTAGTTGTAAAGATGGTGTTAATAATATAGTTTTAGCTTTTGAAGCAAATTTATTTGTTTTATAGTCTGATATTAGTTAAAGAAAGAATTTCGTTGTATGTTCAGTAAATATCGGCGAACTATAGATAATTTAATCAATATAGCGTTACGAACGCATTATGTTTAAAAAAAAACATGAATTGTAGATATTTTAGCTAAAACAGCGTTACGAATGGTTTATGTTCAGAAAAAAGCCATGAAATGTGGATATTTTAACCAAAACAGCGTTATGAATGGTTTATGTTCAGAAAAAAGCCATGAACTGTGGACATTTTAACCACCAGAACAGCGTTACGAATGGCTTATGTTCAGAAAAACGCAATGAGCTGTCGATATTTTAACCAAAACAGCGTTACGAATGGTTTTTGTTTAGAAAAAAGTCATGAGCTGTGAATATCTTTACCAAAACAGCGTTACGAATGGTTTATATTCAGAGAAAAAGCCATGAACTGTAGATATTGTAAAAGAAACAGCGTTATGAAAGAATTATGTTCAGAAAAAAGTCATGAACAGTAGATATTGTAACCGAAACAGCGTTACGAACGGAGTATGTTTGGTCACACCTATTGCAAAAATGTTAAAACCGGAGATTCTCGCCACTCGTGAACTAAACAGAAGACGCTTCTTTGAAGTTTGAAACAATTTTATTTCATTTTCTAATAGAGAGGTAACGCAGAAAAAGTTTATATAAAAATCACATTTATTTTTTTCTATTTTATGTTAAGGCACCAATTACGTAATTATATGAGTTTTATTAAGACATATATATATATATATATATATATATATATATATATATATATATATATATATATATAATATATATATATATAATATATATATATATATATATATAATATATATATATATATATATATATATATATATATATATATAATATATATATATATATATAAATAAAATAATTCTTAACCATTCGAAATGTTATTATGAATATTAAAAATTACTTCGCCTAATAAAAGAATGTCAAATGGCATTTTTTTTTCCAATGTGTGACTTGTAAGGACTTCTTAAGGAGTTGTAACTTTGAAATTAAGGTACATGACTAATTCTTTAAGCTATCAGAATACTTTAAGACAAATTTTTTAATTTTTTAAATATAAACTTTTTAAATTGGATTTATATCAGTATTACGTAGATTAAAAACTGGAATAAATACAAACTAAAAATGTACACTAAAAATTGAAATAAATACAAACTAAAAATGTACACTAAAAATTGAAATAAATACAAAAAAAAAAAAAAATTAAAAATAAAAAGGGGGGGGGGGATTGGTCAAAAATACCAAAAATTGACTTTTTTCAAAATATCGAAATTTATTTGGCAGAAAAGGTTCAAAGTTGCAGTGATTTATTTTGATTTCAGCAAAAAAATATAAGATAATAGTTTAATCAGCTATTCCATTGTTGATTAAGCTATTGTATTCACATGTAGTCCATTTCCTTGTGTATAAAATATATTCAAGCAAAATTTAAAGCGATTTGAACTAAAATATTTGAGATAATTCATTCGGAATGAAGGTAAATGACCAAAAAATTCGTTTTGAGAAAAAAAAAGGACAAAATATAATCTATTTAATGACTTATATAGATATTTTTTAAAATCATCATATCTTCTGATCTCAAATCATCATATTTTCTGACGTCGAAACAAAATTCAAACGAATTTATAATTATTTTAGTTAGTTAGTTAGTTAATTAATTTAGAAAAATTTTATTTCATAGTTTTGCTTTAAATAAAAAAAAAAACAGAAAATAAAAAAATTTAGTTTAAATTTGTTTAAAGAAGGAATTCGGGAATTAGCCGATTTTGTTTAAAATTCATTTTTCGGTTTTGTACATATATAACTGAAATTTCCTCTTTCCAAACCCGCTTGAGTAATGCTTCTATGTTGAATAGAACAGAACTTTTGATTATTAAGAAAATAAACTCATAGTTGATATATTAAGAATTGCGTTTTTTTTTTTGTTGTCCTTTGCCTCAAAATTAAATTTTTGATTATTTTACTTCATTATCTCAAAATATCTCAAAATTTTGTATGAATGCTTTCTATATAAATATTTGTCCAGGGAATAAAGTATGGACTAGCTGATTAAACTATTTTTTTTTTACATTTTTCAGCTAAAATAAAAATAATTAACTACAATATTTTTCCTTTTTTTTATAGGCATGCTTCGATATTTACTGCAAAATAGTTAAATACTAGTAATATTCCTAATGCCCATTCTATTCTATAAATTGAGTTTTTATAAAGCAAGAGTAGTGAAAAAGCAATAAAATGTAATTAATTAATTTTAAAAAAAGATCAATTTTTGGTCTTATTTGGACGAATTTCTCTTCACACTGTTTAATTTTTTTCTCCAAATTTTTATGCAATCATATCATTTTTAGAGATTATCATGTTTTAGTGAAATCCAAATAAAAAAAAATTAAATACAAATGTCAAACTTGTCTGAAAGTATTCTGGTTAAATTTAGATTCTAAGGGAATATTAAAAGTTTGAAAAGAATAAACATTGAACTTATTTTAAGAAAGTGAATAAAGTGAAAGCGATACAAAATAAATTTTATTATTAATGATTAACTTCAAATTTTAACTGGTTTGGACTAATCCACAAAAATGTAAAAAAAATAAATAAATAAATAATAATAATAAAAAAAAACTAGACACAAAATAAATTACAATCCCGATATTATTCGAAAAAAAATATATTTTTCAAGATTCCTAGCATTCATGTAATTTAAAATAATCAAAACTGAATCAAATTTGGCTGATTTTTTTTTCAATTTATGAATGCTTCAAACTATGGATCATTCTAAAAATAAGTTATACGCTTTGTATTACATAAAAACTATTTTTTTAATTTTTGTATTTGTAACCTGATAAAATGAAGATTAAAATATTTACACTAAGATAAAAAATGTATTAAGTTTATCACAATCATTACAAAATTCTTTGAAAAATCCATCTTTCTTAAGGTTTTTACTGTGTTTTTCTCCCTAAGTAAAAATTTAAACACAACTAATAATGTTTGTAGACTAGACGAAGAAAACAAACGAAGGAAATATTTTTTAATAATTTAATAACTTTATCGCCTAAGAAGTTAAGTTAAATTTAATATGGTAGTTAAAATAATAAAGTTAAATCTTAAACAAAATGAATTAACATTTTATGTAATGAATTTAGAAAGATATGGAGTAAATTCTTGTGAAAAATGATAGTCATATGCAGTTGTCTTACTACTTGTGAATGCGTTTTTAGAAAAAAAAGAGGTAATAAAAAAGGATGTTGCTTTTGCATATAAAAACATGGAACAAGACATTTTACTAAATTGAATTAGAAGATAACTAAATTACGAAGTAAGATAATGCTATAGTATACTGATAGTTAAGTTTTTCTTTTAATCTTAAGCCTTATAGTCTTATGGAAGAAGTCTCCCCTAATAAGATTAAGTAAGAAATATATCTAAAACTCAGTAATTTCTTATGAAAAGAAATGTCTTTTTTAATCTAGGCTAACGTCATCATTTCAAACAAAGCAAAAAAGAAAAAAAAAAGGAAATGATCTCTGTAAATAAAATATTTGTAATGTTCGGGTTTTACAAATTAGCTCTAAAAACGTTTTTATGTACAGAAATCCTCAAAGGAATTTCCTTTCAGTAAATTTGGTATCCATGGCCCAGAGATTTTAATGATTCCTATATTTTTTGTGACAGATTTAATTAATAGCACTGTTTGATTTTGAACCTTGACTTTTTTTTTCGCAGTGTAGATGCTCCAGGCTTTTGCACAATTAATTTTATTTTGAAATAAATGTGAATCGTAAAAGTGTACATTTTTCTTCACATAGTAGTTTACATGTTAGAAAAGTAGCATAAGCGGTAAAATGCGTTTTAAAACGTTTCAAGAATTTTAATGATTAACAACATACATTATTAAACATTAAAACTCTAATTTGTTAGGGAATAATCGTATGACATTTAATGAGCAAAGAATAAATATATAATATGAAAAATGATGGTTACATTCTGTTTTGTTTTAAATATATAAAATTAATATTTTTTACTATCTCTAAATTACATTCTGAATAATAAGATTTTATTCAATATTTCTAGAAGAAACGTATTAATATTTTTTTGTAATTATTTTTGCAATGTATATAAAAAAAAAAATTCCAGAAAATTACATTTGTTTCAAATTTAAAATATTTCCAAAGAAAAAAATAAAAGGAAGGAATAAAGATAACGAAAAGAAATAGAGAAAAATATAATTAAAGAACTTTGGATTTTAAGTTAATTAAAAAAGGAAATAATGATTTTATAATTGTTAGGCCAAAGCGTTGAGACAACCATTTTAAATTATTAGGGAATATTCATTAGAGATCGAAGTTACTCAAGGAAGCGATGCGTGTTATGTTTTTCGTTTATTTGAAAAAAAGATTCCCTTTTTCTGTTAAAAACAATGTAATGTTAAAAACAATGTAACATTTAAGCATTTTATGTAAGAATATAGCAGAACTAAAGCAATTTGCTAGTTATTTAAGGGGGGGGGGGACCCCACCCTGAATATTTCAAAAATTCGAAAAAAATTTTATTGCATTTTTCGAATCTTTGTACCCTTCCTTTTTACCCTACCTATGTCTGGCTAAAACAATTTCTCGGTACCTATCTGCGTTTGGAAGTTATACCGAAAATCGAGAGTCGTCGCTAAGCAGGTAGAAAGGCCCGTTCGGCCGGATTAGGAGGGACGACATTTTTTTTATGTCTCATCCATTCTGTTGACTGTATATAGAAACTTATTGTAGGCATTTCATTTATCGACCATTATATATATGAAATTAAACGTTTCCCCCTATAAAGTCAAAACTTAAAACGCGTTTTTCTCAAAGTGCTGTTTTTTGACCTGGCCTAACGTTTTTCTCATGATCTATACAGCGAAATAAGCTGTTCTTTATTTTAAATTACGTAAAAATATATTCTTTAGAAAGTAGCATATGATTTTTTTGATATTTTTATATTTCGATTTTATATTAGTATTTTAATGAAAAACTTGCTACCATAAAGAAGTTGCTACCATTTTAATGAAAAAGTTGCTACCATTTTGGTAATTTTGCGAATATCAAAAAACGGTTATGCTACTTTTTAGATAATGTCTTTATGTTTCAGAAAATCTAAACAAAATCGTTTTCCTATGTTTCAGGACTTCTAAATCCATGCGGCCAGTGAGGTGCTACTTTTTGATGACCAGCCACACACGGAGCTGCCACCTACTTATTTTTTATTATTTTGTAAAAGAAATTTTTTAAAAAATAGACTTAAATTGTAGCTAAATAACATAAAAAAACAAGGACTCTCTGCATTGCCTCTATTACTTAAAAAAATTCAAGAAAAACGTTATTATTTTACCATCTCAGGGTGGAGTCCCCCTTAATACATTACACAATTGTTAGGAAACTTATTAACTTTTGTTTTAATAATTTATTTCCTATAAGCTGCACAATCAGTTTTCCCGATGAGCAGACCTTGTGCGTTCTCCAGAAGTCGTATCCACTCTTTCAGGACCACCACAATGGGTGAGATGCCGTTTGCCATGCTAATTTGGACGTCTAGTTTCTGCCACACTAGATGGCAGCCCCGAGACTCTATTTGGATGCTAAAGTGCACTAGGAATTTAATTTTGCCGGAAATGCCAAGAGCCAATAAGGCACTCCAGGGATCTTTTACATGCCGCATAATCATACGACATGGCCGCTGAAGATTTTCTTATTATCCTGTGTTATATTTTTTTCTTTGCTAGCTAACTAATGTTTCAGGCTTGAAAAAACACTAGGTTTAAAACGTAACGTGGTTGTCTAAATGGTATCACGTGTGCAGTTCTAAATCACATTGGCACGAATTAGGAACACTGTAACAACTTCAACTACTGAACTCAAAGATTTTCAAGCTAATTTATCTACACTTTTCTCAAACTCTTGAAAAGCGTCTGAGAACTATGTTTGGACTAACTTTCACTAAATACCGAATTTTTCATATGTGAGGTTAATAATGAGAAAACAATGAAGAATTCTGATTTAAACGATTTAAATGTTTTAGTGTGTCAACCTTTTATCAAACTGACCTTCTAACTACAGAAAATCACATGATATTAAACGTGATTTATGCGTGAATCAATTGGAAAGGAACAAAACTATTTAAGTAAATTCAAGGAGATTTAATATCATTATGATGAGATTTGTTTTCTTTTTTAATTAAATGTGAGAAAAAACATCTAGGTGATTAGCATAGTCAGTCTAGTAATGATTTATTGGGTAGAAATGTTAACTGATAGATTGATCTACAATTAACCCTGTGCCTACAATGTTGAAAGACTTCAATCGAACTGATTTCTCCATTTCTAAAACCCAAGAAGAAAACCAAGTTGGTTATAGTCCCAAAATAATAACAGGACTGTATAAGGACAAAATAATAACTGACAAACGTTTTAGCACGTAACATCATATTCCATTAACATTTTAAAGACTTTTAATAATATTTCTATAATAGTAACTGAGCCACGGTAGCTCAGGGTATGGAACGTTTGCCACCCAACGAGGTGACCCAGATTCATAATACGAATTCTGCTCCCGGCTCACGCAGACTACAGCACTTACATGAAATGCCATCAGTGGTAGACGGATCATCGGTTAGAATCCTTGTTGTCGGGCTAACCGAAAGATGTTTTAGTGGTTTTCTACTCTATGCAACGTAAATACAGGTTAGTACCATTAATAAGTGTTCTATGAAATCTATTTTGTTCTTATGCTTATCCAGGAGTTGCCTTAGGTTCTGAGTTGGTTCAAAATTGCAATACTACGAAAATAGCTGTTAACTCATAATTAGGTCAGCTTTTCAACACCGGTTTTAAACTAAAATAGTCACAGTTAAAAATTTAACTATTTGAGGTACATATGGTCCAGTTACTCACTTAATCAATAATATTCAATATTTTTGAGGTTCATTCGTGTTAGGGAAAAGTTAGTACGAATAAGGCAGCCAGTTTCCCAAATCATACCACTTACAGGTCTTGCCAAGGCAATTTTCGGATGGATTCTAGAATAACCCAACCCGTGGCAATTTTTTGAAATCTCGCCAAACTAGGTATCACTATAGTTGATTGGTATATGTTTTGTCGAGAGGTATGCAAGAGTAACATCAAAGTAAAGGTAAGTTATTTTTTATTTTATTTTATCAAAGATATTTAAATTGAATTGAATTTTTTAAAATTTTATTTTATCAAAGATAAATTAAATTGTATTTTTTTTTAATAATGAAAAAAAAACTTTCATGCAAGTAATAATCGCCAACTTGGAGAGATTTCAAAAAGTCGCCAAGGGGTGGGCTATTCTAGGATTTTACCCAATTTTCAGTACATAAGGTGCGAACATTATTACAAAAAATAGTATAAGTTACTGAATAATTTAATTTTATTATTAAAATATTTCAAATGCATATGTCAGTGATTCGTAACTGACAAAAATTTAAATGTGAAAAGTGATGCGATTTTGACGACCATACAGCTTGAAAAGTAACTTACATTTCAAACACATAACAAGAAAATATTTCCGTGGTTGCAGAAATAATGTGTTGATTACAAAAACTTCATAGCAAAAAACAGAAACAAAACTGAATCCTTTTAATAGTAACTTAGAATCTGGCAAGAAGGTAACATGTTCTTTCCATGATGACGTAACTTTCTCCTTGTGTTTATTTTTGAATGAGTTAGCATGGTTTTAAAAAGAGCATATTTGACTGTATATTTAAATTTATTTTATATCAATAACATAAATTTAATGACTTTTATCATACGTTCAAGACGTCATAGTACATTTAATTTTCTTCAAATTTTAGCTTTACCGAAAATTAAATTCTAAAAGCTGTTTGTATTGTTTTTAGAAAGTTAGTGCATTCAAATTATGTTTGTGCTTATTATTAAACTCTCGTAAAAATTCAGAATGTTAAGTTAAAGTTCAGATAAGTAAAAATTGCACATTGATGCTTTATGGAGGAAATCAAAACTATATACATCCTGTAACTCAAAATAATATAACTACATGCAGCAGTTTAATTTGTTGAATATCAGAAATATGACATTTATGAACAGAAACAATTCGTAATTATGTGAATTTTTTGTTTGATTTGAAGAGGATATTTAATTTTAAAAACTCAAAGCAACACTAAACATATAATTTCTTTTTTAATACCTTACTTAACGAGTCTCTTCTTAAAATTGTATTTTCTTGAAAGTCAAAATTTCCCCTATATGAAAATTTATATTCTTTAAAAATAAATTATTTTGAACAATTTTTGGAATGGATATTTGAAATCGACGAGTTAATTTAATTATTCTTAAAGGGAATTGGGTTTTACGAATTGCTGGCTGATATTTCGAAATTAGATTGAATATCCAAATTTTCTTACTAATTGAACAGAAAGAATAGTTATATGCTTTTCAATTTCTTAACTTTAAAGATACGAAGATAATATATAAAGGAGGTTTTTAATAATTATAACTTTTTAGCTAATTTAAGAGGAGCTCCAATATAATATATATTTAATCAATTTCGATAATGATCGCAACATTATTTTCTTAAATAAAAGAATTTTAATTTCATTTATAATTTGGAGCTTTATTTCTCTCTGTTGTTATGCACTTAGTTAACGATTTCAATAGTGATATTACTATGTTTGATTTAATCTTAAATTTGAATTTAATTTCGATTTTTGAGTTTGGCAAATAATGAATGCTGAGTGGGCGAATTGAGCTCTATTTCATTCGTTTTCCTTATTAACTATAATATATATTAATTTTAGATATACCATCATTTTAGTATTTTCTTTTATTTTCATATCTAATTCTTTTTCTTATAGTGAAAAAAACCCACCTATTTATTTCCAAGTAAAAAGTAGTTTCCTATGAAAAAACAAATATCACCCTCAAATATTTTAAACTCAGAGTTCCATCTCCTCATTTTTGTCGTGGAGTAAATTTTGAAGGATCGTAAAATTTTATCGATTATTATGACTCTGGTTGATGTAGCAGGTTAAAAGAGGAAAAAAAGGAGATTATTAAGACCATAATTTATATGCATATAAACAAAAATATTGCTCAAATAAATATTGTGACAACTGTATTAATTACTATTTTTCAAAAATCTAATTACGATCACATTTGATCTTTTTTTACCCTATGTTTACTATTCATAAAATTCGTGTAAAATTCGATATAAATAAACGAATTATTGATAAGTTTTGTTTCAATTTATGAAATATTCCATATAAAAAAAATTCACTTATCTAAGTTATTAAGGTTATTAAAAATATGGAAACATTATTATCATTTATAACAGTTTCATGATAATTCATTCAAGTCATTAATAGTAACATGAATATTCACTTACAATTATTTTGGTCTTAAAACACTTATATATGGGTTTGTGAGATTGTGATATCTTATTCATTTCTTTCAATAGTTTTATACGATTGCAATGTTTGTTGTTAACATACTTTTTGAAATTTACTTCAACTGTCATCTAACAATACTATCTATATATATATTTCTCTTACACGGCATAAAAAAAAAGCCTCATTACAACTCCCCGAATGGCAACGTTAGAAAATCGACCAATGATTCCATCTAAAAATGTCACATGCCAAATCTAGCTGAGGTGGCTCAACATATAGCGCTTTTAAAAACGGAAACAATAACCAGAGTGAGCATTATCAGGTTGTTCAATTCAGCTGCGGCAAAAATAAAAATAAACAACTTAAAAAATAAAAATGCTGTTGCCAGCCATAGAATTTTTTGAAAGTTAACTTAGCAACATAAATCAAAATGACATAGAAGCGCAACTGGATCAAAAGTATGCAAAAGCTAGACGTTAAGAACGTATCCAATGAGCGAGCAAAGCGATCATTGGATTGCGAAGCAATCCGAAATGAACTGCGAAAGCAGTTCCGGGGGTTGGCAAGCGCCAGCGAGCAGGGGGCGAAGCCTCCTAGTACTAAATATAATTTTAAATGAATCTATATATATATTTCTCTTACACGGCATAAAAAAAAGCCTCATTACAACTCCCCGAATGGCAACGTTAGAAAATCGACCAATGATTCCATCTAAAAATGTCACATGCCAAATCTAGCTGAGGTGGCTCAACATATAGCGCTTTTAAAAACTGAAACAATAACCAGTGTGAGCATTATCAGGTTGTTCAATTCAGCTGCAGCAAAAATAAAAATAAACAACTTAAAAAATAAAAATTCTGTTGCCAGCCATAGAATTTTTTGAAAGTTAACTTAGCAACATAAATCAAAATGACATAGAAGCGCAACTAGATCAAAAGTATACAAAAGCTAGACGTTAGATGGATGTAGATGTAGTTAATTTACGTCGCACTAGAGCTGCACAATGGGCTATTGGCGACGGTCTGGGAAACATCCCTGAGGATGATCCGAAGACATGCCATCACAATTTTGATCCTCTGCAGAGGGGATGGCACCCCTGCTTCGGTAGCCCAACGACCTGCACGCGAAGTCGAGCACTTTACGGTAGAACAGTTTAACGAAAAGCTAGACGTTAAGAACGTATCCAATGAGCGAGCAAAGTGAGCATTGGATTGAGAAGCAATCCGAAATGAACTGCGAAAGCAGTTCCGGGGGTTGGCAAGCGCCAGCGAGCAGGGGGCGAAGCCTCCTAGTACTAAATATAATTTTAAATGAAGTGTTTTTTACTTTAATTGGCTATAAATAATTGGAAATACATAATTTGAACTGAACAATAATATTTATACTTTCTATTCAGTGGAAATTTTAATTAAGTATAAGTCGGAGTTGGAATTGAACATTTCAACCACTAACTTCATAGCTTTGCTATAACAATAAATCTAGTATATAAATACAGTAATGTGCGTACACTGCTCAATGAAACATTAATGAAAAATAAGAAATTTACTTTCTTATTTTTGTAATCGGAAAGAGAAACAGTTTTCGAGAATTCATTTGTTTACTAATTACAAATACAATGTATGCTCCAGGAATGACTGAATAACTCTTGAAAATATTAATAAGTAATTTGCATAACCATTAAATATTTCACTAAGTAATTTATTCCACTTGAGGTCAGGCATTTCAAGACTTCATGATAAAGGCTTCAAAAACAACTGAATGACTTTCTTTGAAATACTTTTAAATTATGATTTTTTTAATGACTTAAATGACCTCAAACCTTGTTTTTTTAACTAGGATTTTTAAGAAAGAATATAGAGAAAGGTTTGCTTAAAAAAAATTCCAAACAAAACAAAAAAAGATTAAATAACTAGATTTAAAGATGTCGAAGTTATTTAGGAAACGTTAGCGTCAGAATTAAAGAGAATTCATAGCAAACCTTTAAATATTGTTTCTGAAACTTATGCATCTAAGCACTGACGTATGAACAGCGCGCAAAAAGAAAAAGAAAATAAAAAGCAAACTACCATGAATAACTTTTGACCTAATGATCGGATTTTGATGGTCTGGGTAACCGAATATGCTAACTAGGGCAGACGATATTTAAAATTAGGAAATCAGACCCAAAGACGTTGAATTAATATACCTTTCTTGACGGATTAGGATTCCTGTCACTCAAATTTTTTAAAAATAATTTCAATTTATTATTTATATTTTATTTTTAAAAATTGAAAAAAAAAGTACAAATTTCAAAATACAAAATTTGAACGTAATTGATAGAATAGTACCTGAGAGGGCAAATTAAAAAAAAATATCATCTACTAAAAATTTAATTTGTCAGGAATTAGACGAAAAATATCGTTTAAGTGTTGTATTTGCTATATAAAATTGCATTCCTTAATATGATGTGAAAATTTGTATACCTCCCACATTAAATGTTTTCGAGTGTTATTTTTTGCGTACACTACATTATGGCAGGTACATTTCGTAATATAATGCTTAAGTATCTCATTTACATTTGATTTACAGTAGTTATTGAATCAGCTCTGCAAATTAACAGTTGTATCTTGTACTATTTGCACATTATTATTAAAATAAGTACTCGTGTTTTTTTTAAAGCATTAATCCAAAAAACTGAATCATGTAATTTCGATAGTAGAATTCATTTTATCCACAATTTGTTTACCAATTTTAAAATTAATTTTGAGAAGTGCAGCACTAAAATATCTAACTATCATTGAACAAGCAGACGAATTCATGCACAAATCATCTAAAAATGTCAAGATTGATGTCACAGTGAGACGTTATTCTATGATAGGTTTCTAATATAGGGAACATTAATGTAAGACCGGGTTGTAATCTAAGTTTCTAAAGCCTGTTGGAGTAAATTTTGATCCAGAAAGTGTTATATTTAGTTAAGATATTCATTGTTTAATAGTGTAAAATATATCATTTTTGAAAAAGTTTTAGATGCACTACTTTTTTTATAAATTATTTTTTCGCTCAACTCGTTGGGTAAGATCGGGAGAAGATATCAAATCGAAATATCAAAAAAATGTGGTTATCAGAACTAAACATAGTCTTTCCTCCGCTCAACTTCAGCTTTCGTTGGATCAGTAAGAACATTTCAGATTCGATTAAATTTCTCCTTTTTTTCACAAAATAAATCATTATTACAATATAAACAATCAGCATCTAATGTTTTTAGAGTCTTCATCAGAAGAAACATCAATTAAAGATTCAGATTTTTCGATCTATCTGTTTTGTTACATAGGCCCTTCATACAATTCTTTTTCTTTTTGGTCATTTTGTTTTGAGGGTTTTTTTTAGTCACGACAAAACAATATTTTCTTACAAGAAAAGTACTGAAAGTATTTATGCCTTTAATAGTTAGGGAGAAAGTAGAACACAAAACTACATGGATTTAATCAAATCTCCGGTTTCATCATCTCCCTACGACATATGTACCTTAGAGATTTACTGTTAGGATATGCAGATTTTGAAAGTAAAATTCTCAGAAAATAACCTCAATTTGAAGATTTTCGAATGACCTTTGACCTTAACACAAAGGTCAACTATAAGTATTTATGCCTCAATAGTCAGTGAGGAAGAAGAACACAAAATAATGGTTAGTGTCATGTTTCAGCCATTTCACAATAGTATTAGGACATGTAAATAAATGTTTTTTTCCTCTCAAAATTACAAGAGATTTTCAGTTTTACCCTCAGAACCAAGATTATTTTTTTCCCGTGAAAATAGAACAAACGGCACGATAGTTTTACTTAAGCATCATGTATTGAAAACTTCAACTAAATCAAAAATATTAAACACCCAAACTTTACAAATTTCCCCGAATTAAAAAAAAATATTGGGACTTACATTTAAATTTAAAAAAAAATTATTTAAAAAAGAATTATTATTAGCATTTATAAATTACTGTTGAAATTAGAACAGCTTGTATTTTTAAATTTTTAATAAAAATATAATTATTATAAATATTAACTTAAATCCAACTCACATTTGAGAATCTCTTTACAATTCTTAAAAGTTATATTGAAGAAATCTGAGATATATCAGAGGGAATTTGTAACATAATTTTTATATTATATCATTCTGATACAATTTATAACACCGCGATTTTCATTGTTAGATCAGAAAATAGCTTTGTAAATGATAACTTAATATAAAAATTGCATCGAACAAAATGTGAATAAAGCACTGATACAAAAATGGACATACTATAATTTCGGATCTATTAACAGGAATCTTACGCCGAGTCGATAAACATACAATTACATAAGAAAGTAACGAAACAAAAAGACAATCACGCTACAATAACAAAAAAAAAATGTTCAGTTGGATTAGAGGAAACAAAGATCGAACAAGACAACAAACGAAAGCAGATAAATCAGAGGTGTGAAGAGGTGGGGGGGGATGAACCTAAGTGTGCAAGATGAAAAAAATAAATTGGGATATATTTTAAAACAGAACTATGTTAGAAATTATCAGAAGTTTCCAAAATATTGAATGACTCCCAGAAGTCAAGGCCAGTAGCTTAAGACCAGTGTTGAATTAATTGAAGAGAAGGAAACCAAACTATATAAGAATTTCAACTAAGTAGCGGGATGGAAAATCATTAAAATCTTGATTTTAGACATTTCTTTCATGTTCTTCAAATCGAAGTTTAGCATTTAAAGCAATTTAATAATCAAGCAGTAAGCATTTGTAATTTAGAAATTTAATGTTTAAAATGAAGATGTTGAATACAAGAATAAACATTTATCAGATATTGCGTGCATGTACTTAAAACATTTTATAACAGCAATGATTTATATATATATATTTATATCAACTTGTATTTTTGAATTTATATAAAAATATTTTTTATACACCTAAATTATGAATTCACTTTGAATCTGATTGCTAATTTTATTTTTTTCTTAACTGTGTCAAACTCAATTAAAAACTTAAACTCGAGAATTCAACTTAAACTCGAAAAGTAGCACGATTGTAATCTCTTAAAAGTAAAGAACACCGGCACGAACTATTATCCTAATCTCGTCTCACAATCTTTTACCAACTCTTAAAAGTTGTATGCAAGAGAAGTGATACTGAACACAAAACCTCCATCAAAAAGCACTAATTCAACTGACCGATGTGTGCCATCTGTGCTGAATGCCATAGCACTACAGCGCTGATATGAGATCTTTTATGAGAAGAAAAAAGGAAGATAATCTACTTCTCTGTTATATAGCCGTATTCTATGTCAGTTGTTAGTTCTTAATGGAGAATGCTCTGAGTAAAGACGAAGAATAGACAGAGATAGTGGTTTTATAGTTTGGATGTTGCTTATGTTCTGGGCTGTTTTATTTATTCGTCTTTAAACTTATCTTATTTGCTTGATTTACAAGTTTCTCAAAAGAATAAGGAAGATTTAATTTTAGATGAATTAGTTTGAATGAGTGTTATATTTGCGAAATATTTTGTGTTATTTTATAAAAGAAATTTTTATTTATAACATAAATAGCATTGGTGCAAAAAACCCTTAAAATTTAAGAAACATTTTATGTCTAATACTTCTGGGTCATTTTATGAAAGGAAATATTACTCATTGTGCGAAAAGCCTCAAAGTTTAAAACATTTTATGTTAGGACTTTCTTAGTCCTTTTTATAAAAAGAAAAGATTACAAATACAGAGAACGCTAATGTAACTAAAATACCAATCAAATCATTTCAAAACTTTTACTTTTCCTTATAATTTAAATTTCAAAAGAAAGAAAAAATCATTTTTAAATGTCTTTTATTAAAAAAAATATTCTCTTTATAATTAAAGTTACCTCTTTTTAACCCATCATAGAACGTTCCAGAAAGAAAATAAATGGAAATTCACCAATGAAAAAAACTCAAAAAGAAAATGATGTCCAAAAACAAAAACGAAAAAGTGGTAGCCGAGGGGAATGATAAATCAGGGAAAGATACACTTCTAAGCGGAATGAATTTGAAGTGCGATACCGATATCATTAACTGGAAAATTCGTATTTATATAAGTGAAACAAGACTCTAAAAGGACAATGACAGGACTAAAAAAGGACAAGAATCTAAAAGGACTAATATGACAGGACTCTAAAAGGACAAGACTCTAAAAGGGCTAATGTGACAGGACTCTAAAAGGACAAGACTCTAAAATGACTAATGTGACAGGACTCTAAAAGGACAAGACTCTAAAAGGACTAATGTGACAGGACTCTAAAAGGACAAGAATCTAAAATGACTAATGTGACAGAACTATAGAAGGGCAAGACTTTAAAAGGACTAATGTGACAGGACTCTAAAAGGACAAGACTGTAAAAAGACTAATGTGACAGAAGTGGAGGTTATTGTGATGTTCGAAGTTAAATTTACGAACAATCGAAGTTAAATTTACTATCAAACTCTATGAGGACTAATGCGACTCTAAAAGGACTAATGTGACAGGACTATAGAAGGGCAAGACTCTAAAAGGACTAATGTGACAGGACTCTAAAAGGACAAGACTGTAAAAAGACTAATGTGACAGAAGTGGAGGTTATTGTGATGTTCGAAGTTAAATTTACGAACAATCGAAGTTAAATTTACTATCAAACTCTCAATGTTGTATTGTCTATATCTTATCAATCACAGTAAGTCTGTAGATTAAGGATAGTCTTTAGATCATAAGTTTTACCTAATGCCAAATTTCTAAGCACCACTGTCACATTCATTCCTAACTATGTTTTAGAATTTTGTTCAGAATCAGATGGTAACTAACTGGTTTGTTAATGGTATTAGTTCCACATCCATTTATTTTTCTTGTAATTATATCCTGCTTTGATTTGCCTCGTTAGACCAACATCATTCCTCTCGGCTACCACGGATTCACATATTTTTCTCTTAATTTTTGATGTCAGTTTTACGTTTCTTTTTTCTAATCCATTTTCATTCAGGTTTGGCGGATCTTGGGAATTAGCGTTTTATTTTAAATGCTCGTAACTTATCTACTTTTCCCTTATAGGTATTTTTGAAGCTGCCACATTAATACCTATCTATGTTCTAGAATTTTGTTCAGAATCAGATGGTAACTAACTGGTAAGTTAATGATATCTGTTCCACATCCATCGATTTATTTTTCTTGTAATTATATCCTGCCTTGATTTGCCTCTCGGCTACCACGGATTCACATATTTTTCTCTTGTTTTTCGATGTCAGTTTTACGTTTCTCCTTTCTAATCCATTTTCATACAGGTTTGGCAGATCTTGGGAATTATCGTTTTATTTTAAATGCTCGTAACTTATCTACTTTTCCCCTATAGGTATTTTTGAAGCTAATAAAGCTTTTCCATTGTCAATTATTTAATGTAGTCATAACATGACAATTATATAATGTTGTGAAAATAAAAGTTCGTAAATAAGAGTAAAATTTCTAAAATTTTAAATTACCCAAACTCTAATTTCAAAAGAAATAAAAATAGGCGAAGCACTTATACATTTTTAAAATGCAGAAACATTTATGCTGTGGATATTGAAGGGAATAAAAACAAATTTTGATCATGAATTTATAAACAATACATCACGTCAAAAAATATATGTGACAAAAACTATGACTACTTGATAGTTAACTCTTTACATGAAACTGAAAAATATTTCAGTATGTCTAAAAAGAATATCAGTAATATATCTAACTACGCAATTGAAATGTTAACAAAGTTTAATCACTAAATCTGATATTTATGATGGGAAAAAAACTCTAAATATAAAAGAAATATTTTTACATATTTTGACCTTTGTCCGACTGATTTCACATTTGTTCCTTTGCCAATAATAATTCTTTGCCAATACAAGTTTAAATTGTTTACTTAACATTATTAACAGCATATATTGCCTATCGAAATTTCGACTAGTTTTTGACATAAACAAACAAAAATAAAATTTTAAAAAAAATGGGAACTGTGTTTTTCCAAGTAGAAAAAAAAATAAAGAGTAGGAAGCATAACTTTTATATAAGACTCCTAACAAAAATTCCAGATTCCAACGTAACGCCCCTTACGTTTTTCATTTTGGTTCTCACAAAAATTATCTATTTTCTAGTTTACTTAAAAAAATGGTTTTAAATTTTTTTATTTATTTTTCTTTTAAATTTAAATATCCAGTGAAATCGATATTCAAATCACTAGGCATATAATAACTTTTATAAAATAATTCATTACAAACTGAACACTTAAAAAAATGTATGAAAATATTAATTAAGTTCATAAAATACACTTTCTTTTGTCAATAACTTAATGCTTCTTCTAGCAAATTTTCGAGAAAATTTTAATTTATTTGTTTTAAAACGTCAAAGCTTTTTTATTTCGTGGTATGAAGTCCTTTTTTTAAAGACTTTAGTACATCAAAGGAACTATCACGTTTCTAATGATTAAAATTTTTATTATACCTTACAAAACTTCCCCTTTACCTTACATGTTAACAAATATTTTTAAAAAATGAACTTTCCAAGTATGAACTGGTTGATGCAAAAATTAAGCTAAATGAATATTTATCAGAATAGCTTTCAAATTAAGAATATTTAATTAATTATTTGCTTTCAATTAGGCATACTTATAAAATATTTACTTATAAAATAAACTTACGATATGAAGAAGCTAGAACTTGAAATAGTTTCTTTCAAAAGTCTTGATATTTGATATAAAAGATGTTAGCAAAAAACTGATTGTACAATGAAGAAGCACATTCTTTATTTTCGTATTCATTTTGATGACTACGATTTGTCTAATGTATAAATGCTGAAAACAAGTTCTAATTTCTTTTCAATCATTTCACTATTTGTTTATTTATTGTTTATTGATACAACATACATTTGCAGGCTTGTGTGCTCAATTAAGGCTTATATACCTTTGTCAGGTAGAAAGACAGATAGCACAATATAGAGAAAGACATCACAAAGAATACATCCAGGGTTACGGCGGGATTCGAACCCGCCACCTCCACGCTTAACAGAGCGTTTGGCGAGCGATACCGCTCGGCCAGGGAGGCCCCCACTATTTGTTTATAAATCTATCCCGTCACCTACGCTTCGTACAGCGTTTAGCAGGTGATACCGTTCATCCAGAGAGTCCTGTTTATTGTTTATTGGTAGGTAGGTACTTTATTTACATCGCACTAGAGCTGCACAACGTGCTATTGACGACGGTCTAGGAAACATCCCTAAGGATGATCCGAAGACATGCCATCGCAATTTTGATCGTCTGCAGACGGAATAGCTCCCCTGCTTTAGTAGCCCGACGAACTGTGAGTGAAGTCGAGTACTTTACTTTAGAACAGGTTACGAGAACTGATACCGCGCACCTCGGTTCTACGAAGGCTGATCAAAGTGGTCACTAACCCGCTTACTGACTGCAGTCAGTGATACTTGACTTCGTTGTTCTTCTGGGAACCGTGTCCTTACGATCAGTCCACTGCGGGACTGTTTATTGGTAAAACATATATTTGGATTCTTACATGCTCAATTAAAGTTTATAAACCTTTGTCAATTATAAGTACAGATAGAACAATACAGCGAAGGTATATCGCTAAGGTTTATGCAGGGTAACAGTGGAGCTCAAACCCGCTACTTCTACGCTACACACAACATTTCGGGGACGATACCTCTCAGCTAGACAGGCCCTCCTCTTCTGTCAGTATTTATGTATTTAGTATTGCATATACATATGCAGGTTTGCGTGCTTATTACAAGTATTGTTTATAAGCCCTTGTCGATTTGAGAAACATATAGCACAAGTTAAAGAGAGACTTCACAAAAAATCAATCGGGATTATGGTGGGATAATGAACCATAACCTCCACTCCATAGAGTATTTGGTGAAACGGGATATCACTTGGCCAGAGACTGACATCAGAGCAGAATATATATTCTGACTTTAAGAAATTTAATTTTCTCAACCCCAGGAGTTAAATTAGTTTCGCTTTTTTGGGGATCCCCAGTTGAGCAGCTTCATCGTTCTACCAAATGATCTGTTGTGTGTTTGCTGATGTTGATGTAGTTCATTTACTTTGCACTGGAGCTGCACAATGGGCTATTGGCAATGGTCTGGGAAGCTTCCCTGAGGATGATCCGAAGACATATCATCACAATTGTGATCCTCTGCAGAGGTGATGGCACCCCCGCTTCGTTAGCCAGACGACCTGCAAGCAAAGTCGAGCACTTTACTTTACGGTAGAACAGTTTAACGAGGACCAATACCGCACACCATCGGTCCCTACCCAGACTAATCCATGTGGTGTGCACTTGAGTGGTCATGACTCTTTATGTATCTTTATGATGTTTTTCAGAGTTTCATGGTTCAATTTGAAAAATGTTTATAAGTCGTTATTTATAATGAGCACTAAAACCTAAATATGTATTTGTAATAAGAAAAAAAGTTGTAGAGCACTTTACTTTACGGTAGAACAGTTTAACGAGGACCAATACCGCACACCATCGGTCCCTACCCAGACTAATTCATGTGGTGTGCACTTGAGTGGTCATGACTCTTTATGTATCTTTATGATGTTTTTCAGTGTTTCATGGTTCAATTTGAAAAGTGTTTATAAGTCGTTATTTATAATGAACACTAAAACCTAAATATGTATTTGTAATAAGAAAAAAAGTTTCGCAATTGGAAAGAGAGCTGCAAGTTCTTGACGAATATTAGGAATCTCACGATAACAAGTGAGAGCTCTCTTCCTCTATAGACGCTCTAGAATGCGGGGGGGGGGGGAGTGCTATGGCTCTACAGTGTGTTCGAATGCCAACGTAACCTTGTATATATTCAAGCTGTTCTTCTCTAATTTGTATGGTTTGTTCTTTAACTAAACAATGGTTTAAAAGCAATACATTGCATTCAGAACACAGTAGCCTGAGGATTATAGATGTGTAGCAATCTATACATAATAATAAACGCGGCTGTGTGTGTGTTTGTAATCACAATATATCGCCCCAGAAGCCTCGCCCAGGCACGAAACTCGGCACATAATTGTGTTTTGACATAATGAAGAAGTATTTTTTTTCTTTTTCAAAAATTTGGATTAGTTTTTTAGTTATCAGTAATTTTGTAAGAAAATCTATGCTTTTTCGTCTTCAAAGAGCCATATTTAAAAATGCATATACTTTTCTCCACTCTTATAAATGTATGCTAATGCGAACCATACAATTGAAATATTAATTTTCGACAACTTAAACCAATAATATGCGAAGGAATTAATAATTTAATTGTAAGGTTCGCATTAGTTTACATTTATAGAGTGGAGAAAAGTTTAACTTTTGTATTAAAAATGTAGCAACATATTCGATACGTAAATAGAAGACTTCGCTTTGATATATTTGTCGGTATTCACAATTGTTATAATAAGTTTTTCTTCTATTTTCTTTTCTTAAGCGAAGACGATAATTTTTGTAGCGATATAGAATAGAAACCATAAAAAATTATATAGAAATAGAAATTGATACAATAAAAAATTATTTCGTTTTCGTGTTCTTTTCATGTATTTAGCATTTTAGTTTTTTTTTTCTTAAGCGTTGTAGCTATATAATATATAAAATAGGAATTTAATTGTTTCTGAAGGAACGATCACACTTACCTTGGATCTCTTTGGTTTTTCTATTCTTTATTTTAACAGTTTTTATTAAATGTAATTAGTTATTTTCAGAAAGTTTCAGTTTGCAGGTAAGCACTTAGACTTTAATATTGAAGTTTCATGATTTGATTTCATAGTAATTGTTGTTCTAAAGTATTCGTTGACTTCTTAAAAACCTGATTACTGACATGGCAGAACCGCCTTCCAAAAAACTTTGTATTTTGTCAAAGAAAAAGATATTAAGAGATTCTCAAAGAAGAAGAAGGGCCCAAGAAACGTCTGTGAAACGTGAAAGAAGGATGGAACATGACCGAATTTCGACAAGCAATTCTAGACCCCAAGAAGTATCAGAGAAACGTCAAAGAAGATTAGAAGAGGATCGTGTCTCAACTAGCAGTGCTAGGGCCCGAGAAATGCCTGAGGAACATCAAAGAACATTGGAAGAGGATCGTGTCTCAACTAGCAGTGTTAGGGTCCGAGAAACACCTGAGGTACGTCAAAGAAGATCAGAAGAGTTTCGTGTCTCAATTAGCAGTGCTAGGGTCCGAGAAACACCTGAGAAACGTCAAAGAAGATTGGAAGAGGATCGTGTCTCTACTAGCAGTGCTAGGGCCCAAGAAACATCTGAAGAACGCGGAAGAAGAGTAGAAAATAACCGGGTCTCAACCAGAAATGCAGGGACCCGAGAAACATCCCAGGAACGTCGAAGAAGGCTAGAAGAAAATCGCGCTTCAACATCCCAAGCTCGATTGCATTTTTGGCAAGACAAGGAAAACTCTGGCGGACAGCTGTCCGCCTTAAACGGCTAGTAAATAAATAAATTTATTGTTTTTGATTGTAGATGAAAACAAATACAGGAAGGCAATCCTGCGTGTAAGTTTATTGGGTACTTTAGCGCCACGTTAGAAATTATAATTTTTATGCATGGAACTAATTTTTTTTTATAGATATCAATGAAACTTACATTATTTATTTACTCTTCGTACAAATATATTTCAGGTGTAATGAATCTTTAACTAAATGACAATGTGACTAAAATATAAACATTAATTTATTTTTACATGCTCCCCGAACCTATCAATTCTCTACATTTCAGTCCCGCAGAGGACTGATCGTGAAGACACGGTTCTCAAGCATAATACCGAATTCAAGCATACATTGCTGCGGTCAGTGTCCGGGTGAGCATTTTGATCAGAATGCATATTGACTGAGAATGCACGGTATAGTTTCATGTTAAACTGTCCTAACGTAATTTGCTCGACTTCACGTGTTTGTCGCGGGGAGCCATATCCTTCGTAGACGATCAAAATAGTGTTGGCATGTCTTCGGATCATCCTCAGGGATGTTTCCAAGACCGCCATCAATAGATTGCGTAGCTTTAATGCGACGTATGTAAAGTACTACTATTGCTACATCTCTATATTTTATATATTCCACCTCAGATATAGGTTGCCATTTATATTTAATGAAAATAATGAAATGAAATAACATGAAAAAACAATGAAAATGAAGGAAAATAATGAAAAAAACAAATATGTAGGATCGAAATTGGTTTTATTGTTTTTCAAAATATTCTCCAGGATGATCAATACACTTTTGCATGCGTTTGAACCAATTTTCAAAGCACTTTTTCCAGTCCGATTGAGGTAACTCCAAAACATGCGTTTTGAATGCATCAACCGCTTCTTCGGGGGTAGAAAATCGTTGTCCACGCAATTTATTTTTGATGTGTGGGAATAAGAAGAAGTCATTGGGTGCCAAATCAGGGCTGTACGGCGGATGACCCATGAGTTCGATCTTTCGCTCCGTCAGAAATGCCTTTCTTTGAGTCGATGTGTGAGAGCTCGCATTGTCATGATGAAGAATGATACGCCTGTTCTTCTGCTTTTTTCGAATTTCTCCGATGACTTCTGGCAAACAAATGGTCGTGTACCATTCAGAATTGACCGTCCTGCGTTGCACTAACGCCACTGTTGCCACATGACCGTTAATGCCAAGGAAACAGGCAATCATTTGTTTCGATGTGCTTCTTCCTCGGACAACTTTTGCTGGTTTTGCCTCGTCTTGGACCCATACAGTTGATTGCTGTTTTGTTTCCGGCTCATATGCATAGATCCATGATTCGTCACCTGTGTAGATGTTATACACAGCCTTTGATGTACCTTGAACGTATTTTTCCCACATTTCCTTGCACCAATCGACACGAGCCTTTTTTTGAGCGTTTGTCAGATTATGCGGGATCCAACGCGAACAAATTTTTTTTACGCTCAAATGTTCATGCAATATTTTATTGATGCTAGTCATACTAATGTCCAAAGACGCCTCTATCTCACGGTATGTCACATGACAATCTTGCTTTATCAGTTCACGCACAGCATCCATCTTTTCTGGCACAACAACGGATTTTGGACGACCTGCACGGGATTCGTCCTGGATCGAACATCGACCACGATTAAATGCGTTATACCAATTTTTTACAGTGCTGTAGGATGGCGCTTTATCGCTGAATAAAGAATTAAGTTCATCGAAGCACTCTTGTCTTGACAATCCACGTCGAAAGTTATGAAAAATAATGGCACGAAAATGTTCACGATTCAATTTCATTTTTTGAAAGAGAAGAACTTTTCAATTTACCGTCAACAACACAAATGAAGCTATAATGGTAAATCGTCTGCTGAATTTATGTTTCAAAATATCAAACTTTCGATTAAAATCGTCTGCAGTCGCCTAGCAACACTTACTCTTGCCAAGACCAGAAATTTAAATAGCAACCCTCGTATTAGTTACTCCATACAACACTCTAGTGAAAAAAAAAACTCCTACAAAATTGCGGAAATAATACATATTTACTGCTGATATACTTTAGGTCTTCTATCAAACAACTCGCTAACTGTGACTTTTAACTCCTGATTGCCGAATAAAATTTCGAGATTGACCTTCCCGTTGACACCGGTTTCCACAGAGGTGCGCGTAGTTCGTGTATATTGGAGAAAAAAAAGAGGCAGCCAGACTGAATTTAAATGAAATCCATTCAAAACACTCTCAAGGTCTCTATTGCCCTCCAAAGCTGTGGGAGAAAGTTTAACAAATAGTAGCGCATGGCAAAGTGCACTGTGCAATGCATACTTCTGAAAGGCGTATATATACGCCAAGGAAAGTTAACGCAACGGCTTAGGGAAGCATTTATATACGCCAACGTAGGCAAGGGGTTAATAGAATATTATAAGCTGTGCAGTCACCAATTCAGAAGACGTGGAGAGTAACTAGATGTTAATTAATTCCAGCTTGCTTTAGCGTTAGGCATTCGTCGGTATTCAATGACATAATTTAATTTAGAATGATTTTATAAAATTCACAGGTACCATTTAAATAAAAAAGAATTATAAATTATTGTATAATTTATATTGCTTACCTTTTTCTGGAAGGGTTTTAAATTAAAAAAAAAACAACTACCGGTCTGCACAACTGATGCGATTCATAACATACAAGACCATGTAGGTTTTTGTGCGCAAAGGCAAAACAACATTTCAGTTGTTTTTAATTTTATCTAAGACAGATACATTTAGAGCTATAATATAGTTTTAACCTATTGCCGTCAAGTTCCAAAGACATAGGTGCAAAGGATATAGATGGATTTCGCACTTCCAAGTACCATATGAAAGCTACTATATATAACTACTACACACAAACATATACTATATATATATGGGCGAATCTCAGGAATCATTAACCTATATATCTTCAAACTTCAAACTACACGTCAAACCATAACCATCGAAAATTGAAAAAAAAAAGGTCCAATTCTGCGAGTCTTATGTCAGTGATATTCCAAAAGCTTATTTAAAGTAGAACAAACTTGTATCATTAGTTTAACTTGTAAATCGCAGAATTGGATTGTATACTTTTTTTTTCAATTTTCGATGGTTACGGTTTGACGTGCCAAAATTTGGTGACAAACTTTAAGTGTTTGCAAACGTCAATATTCACGAAAAATATCATTCAAGAAAATATGATAGTACAGCTGAGCTACTAAATTATGCTTTTAGTGATTTTCTGTTTTTTTTTTTTAAACAGAATACATATTGAAAAAAAAAGTATGTTAAACACTCTAAGTGACACTCGTGAAAAGTTGTCAAATGTAGGATTGAAGTAAGAAATGAAAGCCAAAAGCAAGTTACTCGCGATCAAAACTGTGCGTATCTTAAAGTTAATAATGCATAGTTATTCCTGTAATTTTATTAGAATTAATTTTCGCTAATTATGTTATATATTTACAAGAAAAGTTTGAAGACATATAGGTTAATGATTCCTGAGATTCGCATATATATATATATATATATATATATATATATATATATATATATATATATATATATATATATAAATATATATATATATATACGCTTAGTGGCAAAGTACCCATCAGAAATGAAATTATTCTTAAGTTTCAAACTTTAATGTTTTTTTTCTACATATTTAATGTATTAAAATGTTTTAACGTAGGCTTTGAGGGAAAAAAGAAATTTTTTTAAAAAAGTTTGTAACAAAATTGTATAGATGAAACTTCCCAAGTGAGTTTATATGTTTTTTTAACGTGCATTCTTAATTTTTTTAAAATTAACAAGATCAGAAACAATATTAATGCAAACTATATTTGAAAGTGGCGAAACATTACTTGTTAAACTATATTAATTTTTCTGCTAGCAACTCGAGAAGAAGTGAAATGAGTGTACATGACCATGTGATTTAAATGAGATTTAATTGGATGCCTGTAAGTGACGTCATGCGAAAGTAATTGGTTTCTGAATCGACAAATGCAACGATTTACTTACGATTACTTACTTTACTTCCAAGTAACTAGAGCCCCTGAATTAGACTGGCCGGCTTATCATTTATTTTTGGAGCAAAAAGCTAACATAAGCACATAACATAACTAATATTAACATAACGTTAACTTGCGAACTTGTCTGCTCCAATATTGCTTGATAGGTCAGCTCTGATAGTAAAGGAGCCTTACAAGTAACCAATTCTTAAAAGGTTAGATTTTGTCGCCAAATTAACAGCAGAAATTAATTTCTTTACGTTGTATTTGTTTAAATCTCTTAAGTTGTTAGATGTACTTCAAACTGATGGATTGACGTGAGATAAATTAAAATTCAAGGCAAAGAACCACATGATAAATGACTTTTTAGAACCACATGATAAATAACTTATTACACGTTTAAACACTTACACATTTAAAAGTCTCATCATTTATTAAAAACGATATTTTAATTAATTGTTTAATAAACTCAATGGGTTAAATTAAAAAAAATTGAAACACAATTACAATAAAATTCATTGGAAAAAAATATTAAAGCGCTTCTTTATGAATATTTATTTCGCAAATATATATCAGAAAACGAATCTATGAAATATGAATAATGATTTAATTTTTTTAAATCACCAAAACACGCAAGAACTTTTATACTTATTAAAAAAATGACAAGAAGTTTTTTCATTCATCTTAATTTTTCAAACGTTTTTCTGTACTGAAAAGCTATTCAGATTTAATCGAAATTCACTAAACTGTATACTTTTCAGACATTATGCCATTCCTTAGAATTTATTTGCTCTTAAAATTATTTTTTTGTTCAAAAATAACCTTACATTCCTTTCTCATTTGTTACGAGTTATTGAATACGGTTAAAGAGAATAATACTCGTATGAAACAGCTGCTTTGCTTTTCTCAGTTTAAAAATAAATATCTTACAAAAAGAGGAAATTAATTTCTGCATGCAACAGAGTACCGTAAATGGCATTTCAAATGTTTATTTCGAATGTTTTAAAATGAGTTTAAATAGAAGCTCTTAGGAAATTTGAAATAATAATTTGGAAAAAGAAATAAATATTTTTTAGAATCCGAAAGAACTTATTTCTAAAAAACGATTTAAAATATCCATTTTATTCGCTGATTTTTACGAACAGAATTACACTTTTCTAAATTATGAAATTCGGAATTCAAAGCATGTTTTTAGAATCGTAAATATTTGTATTTAATGCAGATTTTACAAATATTTTCTGCATAATCTAAATTTTCTGTTCAAATAAGAGACATTAAAAAAACTAAATATTATAAATAGCACAAAAATGTATGCCGACTTGATGTCTTTGCTCCTCTCAATTGGAATCAAAAAACTAGGAATCAAAAAACCTTATTTCTGTTCTTGCCAATACCAACAAGCATGCTTGGTGAAACCAAGTGAATTTAAGGCAGAGGGTGCGTTTCTAATTTTTCAGTCACGCCACCAATGGCCAAGAATATGATTTTAGCCACACACACACGTCATAGCCCGTTTATAGGGTGTATCCATTCATACATTCATTCATTCATCGTAATTTTGACTTGAACCAGAGAACGAGCAATCTCCAAATCAGTACCCCAAGGATATGATTTGTTACGGGAACATAGAGGACTTTGTGACCCAACAGAATTAACGTTCACCAGTCACCATTTACTACACGAGATTTCAGTCTGCGTGGATCAAACCAACGACCTCTCGGACATGGGTACAACACCCTACCAACCAGGCCATCCCAGCCCCTACCTTATTTCTAAAACCCAATTTAAAATACCCATTTCATTTGCAGAATATTACAAGTAAAATTATACTTTTGTGAATTTGTAAATCAGAAATTTAAATCATGTTTTTAGAATTTTAAGTATTTATAATTTATGCAGAGTTTGCAGACCCTAATCCAAACGAAATTGAAGGCGTTAAAACATTGCAAATAGCACAAGCATTATACCAATTTGAAGCATATGTTTGAACCCAAAAATATGTGTATCCAAAAATAAAATCCCATTAGCAGTAAGAGCTCTCATTCAGCAAATATATATTGAATAAAAAAACACTTGTTCAATGCAAAGTTTTGGTGAAAATTTGGAAGTAATTACTCTAATCTTAGCAATAAAATTTTTATTTCAATTTTTAATATTAATCTATCTTGCAGATTACGTCTTTTATTACTTAAATGTAAATTAAAGAGAAAGTTCTAAATTTAAAACAACTTTTTATTGCCAAAAATAATTTTCTTTATAGCTAAATTAAAACAATTTGGAAAAAAAAAATTAATGTAAAATTTGCAGTTTTTAGTAATTTAAAACTTACTAATTACTTCAAGCTAAACAAAATACGTTTTATATATGATTCCTGACTAGTTTTACCATTATAAGTTTTTAGAGTTGATAGGATATTAACTTTATAAAGCAAAGTAAGATGCTTGATCATTTACCTTTGTTGTTTCTTTGAAAATTAAAAATTAAAGTTTGAGAAAGCATATAACTGATTAATTAGTTGGTGGGAAAAAATTATTCAGAAAATTTCCGATAGATGGTAGTACTGATTCTGTAAACGGACCATCTCCTAGCTTACAGATAAATTCTAATTTTGTTGGATAAGATTTATCACCTCTACTTACATACATGCATCTTTTTATTAATGCTTAACTTTTTAAAACTGCAGTCTTTTATCAATTTTTACTAGGCTCCAGCACTAAAAAAATAAAAAAATAAACACTTTTTTTTAACTAATTAAAATATTAAATAAATAATTATTTTCAGACAATGAAACAATTATGTTATGATCCCAATTCTCTTAAATTTTTTATTATATTAATAATGAAAGGTTGCTTTTAAAAGGGCTTTGTAATTCAATAAAATCAATAAATTTCTCTTAATAATAATAAGCATGCTCCTCTAAAACTAAATCCACAAATAACATTCTCTGAAAATAAATATATTCTTCTAAAAATAAATACAATTAAAAAATTTTTTTCGTTAGTGGTATTACAATACCGCATTTTAATGCTACTATGCTTGTAATGCTTACTTTTTGAGTTTCATTTATTAAAAAATAATAGTAAAGTTTTTCTATGTGAAAAAACGAAAACAATGCCTGCAAAGTTAATTATGGGGTTACAGGCTTACCAAATATTTTTGTTACAAAAAAATCGTAACTGACGCCACCAATGTGTTTTTGGATGTTTAACTTTACGATGATGAATAGAAAAACGTACAAAGAGTATAATTTTATAAAAAAAATCAGCAGTTGATAAAAATTAATATGAAAATTGTTAATAGATAAACTTCTAGTAAAAACTACAACTATGGAGTGAAATTTGATTTGTGGAGCTGAGCATGAGTTCAATTCTAATTTGCACAAAAAGAAATTTCAATTTTAAAAGTATTTTTCAAGAATTTTATCTAATTCTTTTGTTTTAAATGATTGTTAATTATCCATTGTTGTAAGCAAATTTGTTTATTTCTTACGATCTCCAAATCTCTTTAATTTATATTTTTGCTCTTCAGTTAATGTCGAAAGTAACAAGAAGCGACTAAAGTACTCATTAGTAGAATACTTATTTTCAGTAGTTACTTAACATTCATAATTACAATACTATATGGTAATATTACCATACTTGAAAACATGGTAAAATAAGCAGACTTTTATTGAGATAGAAAGAAAGATACAGATAGAGAAAAGAGAGAGATAGAGAAAGAAGAGAGAGAGAGAGAGAGATTAGAGTCTGCCAACGATAATAATAATGCGTTAATAAATAACATATTAACAAACTGTTCTTATTTCTTACACACAATTACAAAGTTATAAACATGACTTTTTATTTTTGAAAAAGTTCAACTTTAAAGAAAAGAAAACAATAAGGAATGAACAAAATTCAAGGGGTTTCGTGAGTAGAGTATCCTATTTTAGTTAAAATTAAAAATTTAGAGCATTCTCAAACCGAACACTTAACATTCATAATTTGTGCATAATTATTTTTTAGTGAATAATAATGATGATAATTATTAAATTCGAAAATATAGTTTAGTTAAAAATTAAACATTTAGAGCATTCTCAAATCAAAAATACATAATTTATGCAAAATTATTTTTATTATAAATAATAATTATGATAATCATTAAATGCAAAAATAAACATTGAAAGAATTAACTAAATATCTTTTTAAAATTGATTTAAAAATAATCTGCGTTATTAATATAACATAAAACTTACATAATTTACATAAAAATGTAATTCTAAAATATCACTACGGTTTAATCCCTCCTAAATGGAAATTTGTAAGTTTAACGTTGACATTTTGAAGTGAGATTGAATTGGAAGTTTTCCAGAAACGTAGCCAGACTTAGAATCATTGTACAAAAATGATTGCAATATGAGAAAATGATTAGTTTTAGGAAATAGTTGAAACCCTTAATCCGTCTGGAAGGAAATTCGATCAAATTAGTTGTAGTCGTTCCATCCCAAAATGTTTGGTTCAAATTCTTCTAAAAGGTTTCATTAGAAATTTTCAAGCATAGTTTTGAAAAAAGAGGGCTCAAACAAGGAAAGAGAAATTTTCAAAAAAGCATTTCATTTATTATTTAATGTATTAAAAAATAAATCAAATTCTTCTTAAATTTAATTTTAGAAAATTAAATAATCACATTGTTTTAAAAACAATAAGATACATTAACAAATACGAAAATTTAAGTTGAAAACAATATGCCGTTTATTTTTGATAATCTGAGATATCAATATTGTAGTTTAATATTAGACTAATTTTTAGCGTGTATTATTTGCAAGTTTCTTTAATGTAATTGGAAAAACAAATTGGCAAATGCATCACATAAATTTTTGCTGGTGGCATTGAAACATGTTTCTTGGATTGTCTTTCAGTACGTCTGTTGTGCTGGTGGTATTGAAACGCGTTACTTAGATTTTCTTTGAGGGAAGAGTTTACAGTATTTTTTAATCTTTAGTCTCTGATCTGCACTGTGCAAACTTTGAACACAACTCTCGAGTAGTTAACATTTTTACACATTGCACAAACTAATACACTATTAATGTTTTTTATTAATTTTCCAACTATTAACTCATTAAAAACAATTTTCCTATTATTCCAAACTATTTTTAATAATTGAACCTTTAAATTGCTAATGAAAAAATATAAAATGAATTAAATTAATATTGGAATCATTCGAATTGTTTTCGAACAAAATATATACAATCTTTCGCAACACAGTATAACAATCGACACAAAACAATTCTTAATAACAACAACAGCACTATAGAGTTTTTTTAATATCTACCTTTTATATGCATAATAACTGAACCAAAAGTTTGCTTAAAGTAGCTTAAATAGTAAAAAAAGTTTATGAAAATTTTATCATGAGTGTGAACCTGTGTCGGTTTCGGGCTCGAGCTGAGCCCATTTTATCTGTAATACGTGAGCGAGCGGACTAAGCGAATTTCCCCGTTAACGATAATTTTATTTGAAAACTCATAAAATCATCACTGCAATTATATATGATGAGATTTACAATTTATTATCATTGATAGTAACTCTGATTATGCTGCAATAAAATGCTCATGATATTAAAAAAAAAAAAAATTTCAAAACTGACCCAAAGATACAAAATACTATCAAGCAAACTCAGAACGCGCATATTGATGGACAACTCTCTGTGAGACGTTATTGGAAATCGAAATAAAAACGGACTTAACCGCCATCGAATGTTTTTCCAAAATTTGATACGTCAAAATTGAAATCACATCCACGTGATCATGGGCTAATGGCGTCGGGATGACTCGTCTCATATAAATGGTACCGTTTGTCGTGAAGGGAGAATCGCCTTTTCACAAGCAGCCACAAAAAATTTTTTTTGTGGCTGCACGACAGCGCGAAGCGCTACCGCTCAGCCACCGGGCGTCGGTGAGCTTATATTGTGTGTGTATATATATATATATATATATATTGATTTTATTTATTTTTTGACCCGGTTTCATTTTGGAATTTATGTTTTAAAAAGTAACGTATAATCTGTTATCTTTATATTATATCTTTATATTTTTATGCTTAAGGAATTCATTAAATGTCAGACAAATAAATAACACATATTGCATAAAATTTAAATAATATTAATTATTTGTACTCTCACAAAATGATATAACTTGTTATCTTTGTACTATTATTATTATATCGTTATACTTTTATGTTTAAGGATTTCATTGAATGTCAGACAGATAAATAACGAGTATTGCATAGAATTTAAATAACATTAATTGTTTACACTATCATGTAACGATTATTTGTTCATTCATAAAACAATCGTTTGTACTATCATAACCTGTTATCTTTATATTTTTATGCTTAAGGAATTCAATGAATGCCAGACAGATAAATAATGCATATTTTATAGAATTAAAATAATATTAATTATTTGTACAATCATAAAACGATTAAACTTGTTTTCATTATATTATTATTATATCTTTATATTTTTGTGCTTAAGGAACTCATTGTATATCAGACAGATAAATCATGCATATCGCATAGAATTTAAACAATATTAATTACTTGTACAATCATAAAACGATTTCTCCATAATGCAAAACGAAAGTCTTCATAACTTTCTTTAAAAATAATTGCTTTTTGTTTCATAATTTTAATTTAAACTTTAGCTGGAAAATTCCGATTATGCTTCTTTGAATAAAATTACAATTAAATAATTGAAACAATGAAACTAAAAATTAATTCAACAAGCCATTTCAATGTAAGCTTCGAAATTGAATTATTTATTTTCATAAAAGCAAAATGAAAATAAGAATATTTAACTGCAGCGGAACTGAAATTGATTTCTAGAATAACTCATTTTGATTTATTAACCTACTTGATCAATGCCTACTCAATAATGCTATTCAATTAGTTTTAAAAATATTTTATGGAAAAGAAGAAAGATTATGATGTATATTCATAATCTGCGCATGCAATATTCCTATTGTAACCATGGTTTAAATTTGCATCCAAATTTGTTCATGCTTAGGTCATTTATGAAAATCAATTTCGTCTCTTTTCTTAAGTATTTCATAGTTTTGACGAAATGGAATTTTTCAAATTTATTTCTATTTTATTCAATTTCCTTAAAGAATATAAATTAATATATAAGTTTTTTAAAAAAGTTATCAACTAAAAGGCCAGTTGTACAGATATAATTATGTCTGTAATACTATTATAACTAAGTTGTTAAAGTTGTAGTTAAATACAGAATTAATTAGGGTATTGAAGTAATTTGTTCACAAATTTGTGATTCTTGATCAATATAGATATCCAAAGTTAGCCATCGTCCTACATTATTTAAAAAGTTAGTAGTGTAAAAGAGGAAAACTACTACTATCTGAATAGTGAGGTATGAATTTTGATATATTTTTTCTACGCTGAATCAAATGAAGGCAAAATTAATTCAACAAGTCAAAAAGCTCAGAAGTTATAAAGGATTTTGTAAGTATTAAGTGAAAGAAAGCACAATTTTTGATTATGTCCATTTTTGCATTTGGCATATATATCTAGACATAATATTCTAATTATTTTTTAGCTGACTTGAATGAAACTAAAACGAAAAATCAATACCATTAATAATTCAAAAAATACTAAAAGGTTCTAATAGTATAATGTATAAAAAATACAGTTTATGCACGTATCTTTCTAGGTTCAATGGATCTGATAGTACTATATGGTCAAGAGTTGTATTGAATATTACGTACTACTTTACACTTAATTGGATGCGACGAAAACAAAGTAAGTAGAATTAAAGATTGGAATTTATGAGAGCTTGAAGTATTTAAATTAATACAATTAATGTTTTTTTTTTTTAAATTGACTTAGTGGGATGGATTTTTGAACAATCACGGTAAATAAAATAAAAGTGTGAAGTAAGAAAGAATGCATGCCTCTATGTTGTTTTTGCCAGACATAAACATTTTAAAAACTATTTCCAAACACATAAACACAGTGACAAGATCATTTATCGAATGTTAAAAGAACTCTTTATGTCTTAAATTATTTTAGCAGTTACAATGTCGAAGCTCATGATGTCTGTTTGGAGCAATACCAGATAAATATGCAGAGTTAGAAGGAAATTGATAGAGTTATGCAGCAGTGTAAAAAAAGTAGGTTCTAAGCAATATTTTTTTCAAAAAAGCCTAACCTTGTTTTGTCCATGTTTTATATTGATTTATTTCAAAAATTTTCTTGTATATTTAAATCTAATAATATTGAAGTATTCTGTATGCTGTTCTAACATAAAATATATGCGCTTTGAATGAAATTAAAAATTATTTTCTGTTAAAAAAAGAAAAGTTTTTTTTCGAAATTTTTATTTAGAACCTTGGTAGCGAAAAGTTTGGGTATTTTTTTGTAGTTAAATTATGTTATTTTAAATATTTTTTCTACCTTTATAAGAAAGTCATAACTTTCAAAATTAAAAATTTTTTCTTTTTATTTATGCAAAAAATATAAAATAATACTAGAGAATTGCACGGAAGCATGATGAAAAAAAAAAAATTATTAAAAAATTTAAAACGTCAAAAATATTTTTCTCAGAATGTTTCAGTATTTGGAAATGTAAGTTACATATGCTATCGGGAAGATATGAATATATGTAAGTTTTTTACGCTACGTTACATTAAAAATAGAATTTTGGAATGTTTTGAACTACTGGGTCACTTTCTCACGGCCATTATAGACTCCATCTTAACTCTATTTTCTTAAATATACATTGATAATAGTTAAACTTTCTAGCATAAGTTATTAGAAAGACCTTTTCTAGTATGCAGCCGTATTTTTTATTATTTTTATTTATCGGTATCAAATATTGTAGTATAAAATAAATTTCAAAATTTATTGCATCTTGAGCCCCACTTTGCAATTCATGTATTTATTTTTGTTATATTCTTTTCTGACATATAATTAATCTTTTTTATTGCTATGCTTAATGATGTTTTTCGGAATAAAAAAAAAATGCATTCATTCATGTTAGAAAGATTACTGGGGAACAAATACAATTACTGCATAATAATTGCATTTATACAATTGCTAATTTTGCCTGGTGGGGTGTGGAGAATTCAAATCAGAATTTAGTTTTGCTACTAAAGATACCAATTTCTTTTTGAATAGCATTTCCGGTATCTTTTTTGCTTAAATGATACTTAACGTTAACGTCATGTATATAGGGGGTCACGTATATGTGACTTAGAACTTTAAGGGGAGTTGGGGTAAATAGGGTTAAATTTAATAGGGTTAATTAATAATTTAATTAATAATTTAATAGGGTTAATTAATAATTTAATTAATAATTTAATAGGGTTAATTAATAATTTAATTAATAATTTAATAGGGTTAATTAATAATTTAATAGGATTAAAATTACATAGGAAACCATGCCCAGAAATATTGCCGTTTGTTGATTATGTGTTTCTCTATTATGACTTATTTAGAAACACGCGAATAAACTGTTTTAATAGCGTAAGACGACATTTTTGGCATGATGCGTTTCTATACAATATTAATCCTGATAATGTGCCCTATCTCACTTGGAAGTTTGTCGCAATATTTATGCGACTTCCTGTTCCATGTAGCTTTTTTAAACTTGTAAGTTTCGATAAAAAATAGACTGAAAATGCTATTTAAAAAAGGCTATAGCTTAATGAAGGAAACCGATTGAATTTTTGAAATTAGCAATGCGAAAGCAACTAAGAGCTATTATAAAATCCCATTCTGTCATGCAACAGAACATTTAAAAAAAATGTTCTCTAGTGTAAGCGATAAATTTAAAAAAAAAAAAAAATGAGAATTGCAAACCTTAGTAGTGTCCGTAAAAGTGACTACTTCGCTGCGTGAAGTTGAATTTAGTGTCGACATTAAATTAAATTTACTAAATATACATATACATTATCGATGTTTTGTGAACTGATCTGTTCACGAACTATCAACATTATAAATTTATATTAGTTTTTAAAGTGAAATTAATGTCCTAACGAAACTGCTTTGGATCAAATGTTATTTTATCACAATATATTTATTATCATATAGCATAAAACATCAGTGTTTGTAGTTATTTCAATACAAAAACTAATGGAGATCTATTATTGGCTACCCTAAGCCTTTCGTGTTAATTGAAAAAATTTTCCGTGCGAAGGTAAATATTGTTTAATATATCATTTGAGAAATATTTAACTATATTTTTTGACCGTAAATATCAGCATGGCGATTTTTTAAGGTTCTTCATTAAGAATTAGTACCATTTTTTCTTTAATTTTGGTTCATCGAGTACAGTTTATTTTTTCCTTCAATTATGTGTTGTATTACCGAAACTAAGTGAGCATCAATGGTGAAAAAAATTTATGACGATTTTTTACTTTTATCTTAAACGAAATTGTACTATTAATTCGTTAAAATTTGCGTTTTAGTACATAGATAATTATATTTTAGGGGTATTTTTCGGTTCGGGTGCAAGTAAATTCAAATATTTAATTTAATTTATTTTCTTTTTGTTTTTTTATCATTCATTTTATCATTTTATCATTTTATTTAATTTTTTGCAAATGTACATTTTTTTTCTGAGTTAAAAAAATAAAAACAATAATTAAATTAAGTTGGAAGAGATCTACAATTATTTGGCGACTTTTCGCTTGCGTCGACTAACCGAAAAGTACTTAAAATTACCAAAATTAATCGAACATCATTACTTCAGTAGTAGTTAGGCGATTTTTATCGCTTTTCTTAAATGAATTAGTACTATTATTCCATTAATTTTGTCTTTTTATTGCATAGCTTACTTTCTTACTTCAATTTGTAACTATTAATAAAATAAATTAGGCACTAGATTTAATAATTGCATGACAATTTTAACGATTCTCCTAAATATATTTGTTTCCATTTCCTTTTAATTTTTCTTTTCAGTGCATAGTTTATTTATTTATTTAAATTAGTACCTATTATTACCAAAATTTACCAAGCATCATTGGAATCAGTAATAGTATGGTGATTATTTTACGTTTCTCCTTAAAGAATTAGTACATTTTCTCTATAAATCCCATCTTTCGTTACACTACTTATTTTTTTTATTTCATGTACTGCTGACTTTAAATTATTTGTTTTATGGAAACACATTTTTAAGGCATAACTATAAATAAATTAAACACGTTGTCTAAGATAAATGTGGAACCATTAATTTTCTGGCTATGTTACCAACTTCGCTTTAATCTTTGAGTTTATTTGACGCAAGAATGAAAAAAAAAATTAAAAACATGCTTTTAACTTCTTTTTTCAATGCGAGCTATAAGCAAAATAACATCACTGATGTAAACTTTAAAATATACAGAATTGACTGCGGTTTAATTTTTTTTTAATGGCTAGTTGACATGGAAAAGATGGCAACCAATGAAAAGAGTGCATTTCTTAAACGACTTTTCGGAACGATCTAACTAGAATATTTGAACAAATTTTAAGATTCGAGGCTAGAATTTTCCTCTATTTTCCAAATTTCAGGACGCTAGAATAAATAGTTCAGGCGTTATAAGAAGGACAGACAGACTGACCCATAAACTTTTCATTTTATTATTATCGATATAAAAGGCTAATGAAAGTATTGCACTTCCGAGAAGTACAAACTAATGTAAGTAAAATCAAAAACCTAAAAATCCTATAAAATATACGATTTCTGCGCAAATTGTAGCATTTAAGAAAATTCAGGATTTCTAGGGAAAAAGAAATAATTCATCGTGAAAATTTTCGCAGCAACAAACTTGCAGCTTTTGCTATAAGACATGAAGAACTGAATATAAGTATTTCCAGAGCTCTTTTCTTTAAAATTTAACATTCTTGACTCCGTAAATTAAAACAATTTTTTTGTGTTTGCAGAAAATAAAATAAAAATTTTCGAAATAAAGAATTTCAAAAAAATATAATTACCTAATCTTTTTGATCAGTATCTTCTAATATCGTCTAAGAAAATTTTTGAGACTTAATACTTACCTAATCCTCTGATCGCAAAACAAAATATCCTTAAAGTTAATTAACATCCTCCAACGTTGAGAAAGCGTTCCCATCAACTAAATAAACATCAGCAAATCTAAAAAAAAACTACAGTTTTAAACTTTTAAAAGAATTGTTAAGAGAATGGGATATCATCTTATTTGCTTATTTCTTTAAAATCTCTCAAACAACTAGATTTTTTCCATCATTAGATTTTATAGTTAAAAATTTAAGAATATAATCCTTCGAAGCAAATGAGAAAATAAAAAAAATTTTTTTAATAGATCTCTGCAAACATGGAACACTTTTGGAATTATTTTCTCCTTTAAAATCAATGAATCTGATTAACTATTTTCAAACTGGGCAAACAAATTAACGTATGCATATTTTATGTTCTAATTATTCAAATTTTCTGTTTTCTGAGAGTTTAGATTTAAAATCTGTGCATTCCTCTGTGTTTGAAAGGCCCACGTTGTTTGTTCTTTATTTAATACATTTTACGAACGTTGTTTAAAAAATTATTTTACTTTTTTTAAAATTTTCCCTTTAAGATTAATTTCAATTAGCCTTGAACGTAAGATTTAAACTCTTCGGTATCAACGTCTCATTGCATATAATAAAATTTTTTTCCTATATTACAGAGAAATTTAAATAGCTATTAAAATAAATAAATGGCTTATTAAATATTTCTTTATTGAATTTACAACTCGGAATTATTTTGAATAAATATTTATTTTTAAAAAGAATAAATTAATGCAGGATGTTTGCATGCATGTCCCTGATAAAAGTCCGCAATTCTGAATCGATTCATATGAAGTTTGGTACAAATATTCTTGAAGACGCCGTGGACCTAACTGTTTACTTTAAAACTCTATCTGATCACCGGTTCTTGCATTAAATCCCAAAGAATGAAATGTGTATGGGATTTGATAAATATTTTATAGTATGAGTGATTTGCTAGCTTGTAGCTCTAATCAATCAAAAATTAATTTTATCCCACGTGTTTATAGATTATTGATAGTTGGTCTTTTATGTTTGGTTATCACGCGTAAAAGCTTAGTTAATAGGGAGATTTTGCACTTCTACGTTAGCTTCTGCACACTCTCGTACGTAAGATTGAAGCAACTGCGTATGCTCGCGTTTGTTTTAAATGCTACGTACATTTACGTTAAGTTGGCGTGATTTATACTACAAAGACAAAGCTAGAAGTAAGCTGTTTATAGCTGTGAAACGTTCTTTTCATTTTAAGCCTGTCTTTGAAATAAAAATATGGACATGGAATGCGAATTTGAAAAAAATTATTGATGACATTTAGAAACGAACCGTGTGATCTTACAACTATTGGTTTATTAAAAAAAAATGGTTTTTGTTTAACATTATAGTTGTCTAATTGCACTAGTACCATAGGAGCCATAAGTACCATGGTTCAAAATTATAAATTATATTTATTTTAAATATACAATTTGGTTAAAAGAAGTTAAATATTCAATAGAAGTTCAATAATATTTTTTTAAATGTTATTAATAATGATAATAATAAGCTGCATTCCTTGTCACTAAATTCCTTAAAATCTATAATCTGCCAATTTTTTATGCTCAGTTCCAAAGTTTTGCATAAAGCAAAGTATCTTGAATTGCCACAGCGTTAAAGAAATAGTCTACATACATTGTAAATGTTTGTTTTGATTTTATGGTCAAAGTTAAAACGATATTCCACAACGTTAGCGTTTTTTACTTACGGATTTTTGCAAAATCTCTTATTGATATTTTTTCACGGGCGCATGTGTATTTCTCCAGAACTGACGCATGCGCACTTAAAGTACGCATGCACAATTACTTGAAATCTTACATACGGGAGCGTACGGTAGCTAACGTAAATTTGCGAAATCTCCCTAATTATTTCACAACGTATTGTGATGACGTCGAGGAATTAGTATTTTAAAAAGTATATGAACTTATTTCTTGTAAGGCTTACTTATACTAATAGTTACGTTTTTATAGCATGTTATTATAACTTAACAAAAACTAATAAAATAAATTTGAAGTTATCTACTTAGCCATGAGAAAAATATGGTTGATTCTGAATAACACATTTTAAATTATACTATATGTTCAAATAATCTTTCATTTGGTGAGTTGAACTTCTAACTCACATTATGGTAAATTTTTAGTATGAAGCCACATCCGAATATACAACAAATAATAAAAAAATTAAGGTTGTGTATTAAGGGCTACGAATGCGCAGTATTGGGATACTAGGGAACTTAGCTGTTTCGGAGGGTTCTAAAAAACATAATACCACAGAACCTATGTTAGGCACCTACATTGTTGCAATTGCTTCTGATTAACACAACACTTAAAAGGTTAGTATATAATCATTATATTATCTTATTATAATATTATTTATATATAATTACTAATAAGTATCAAGTAATATTTAATGCCACATTTAATTAAGCATCAAATGCGTTAAAAATAGTTTTGAATTTTTTACGGCATACAAATTAAACAACAAAAATTATGACAAAAAGAATAAGGGCGTTACTGATAATTACGAATATTGTAATTATTAAATTTTGGTAATAGGTAGAAATTGAGCCGCGATGGCTCAGGGGATAGAGCGTTCGCCTTCCAATGAGGCGAACCGGGTTCGAATCCCAGTCGATACGAATTCCGCATCCGGCTTGCACTGACCACAGTGCTGACGTGAAATATCCTCAGTGGTAGACGGATCATGGGTTAGAGTCCCCTTGCCGTCAGGCTAACCGTGGGAGGTTCTCGTGGTCTTCCTCTCCATGTAACGCAAATGCGGGTTAGCTCCATCAAAAAGTCCTCCACGAAGGCAAATTTCTCCCAATACTCGATCCAGGAGTTCCCTTGTCTTCTGGATTGGGTTCAAAATTACAAGGCTACGGAGTTGAACATTAGTAGCTGTAAACCCATTAAGTTGGGTCGGCTGTTCAACGACGGTTATAAAATAAAATAAAATAGGTACAAATTTAAATAAAAAAAAGTTTATATTAAAAAGCTAAATTAATCAAGGAAATATACCTATTCGTATATGAGAACCGTAAAAAACTCTTATTTTGTTATTGATGCCAATGATGCTTAATTAATTTTCGCAATAGCTACAAATTTAAATGAAAATATAAGTTATATACTAAAAAATTAAATTAATAAAAAAAATGTATTTATTCACTTAGAAAAATTACAAAAATAGCCTTATTTTTATCGGTATAAATGATGCTTAATTTTAGTAACAGTTACTAATACTATTAAATTGTTGCATTTTAATAGGTACTTTTATTTAGGTTATTTTAATAGTGCTAATATTGCTATCAAGCTACTAACAATAGGTACTGGGGAAATTGTTGATTATGGTAATTTTTGATAATTAGGATTTGACCTAAAAAAAATCATTATATTAAATGATACTAAATCTAACTACTCTTTATATTGATGTGATGAACTTTTAAGTTTAGCTTAATCTGATAACACAAAGGCACCGGGAAAGGCAACAAATAATAGAAAAAAAAATTGGATATGTCTTTCAGTTTTGTGCATGATTTCATTATGTTGATTAGTACTAGTGTTGATAATGATTGATTATTTACTTTTTTTAATTTCGTATGAAGAAGAAGTATTCTACTAGAAAATAGATAAATCATCGCTACCTTATTATGAACTGTTTCTTCGTGTGCTTCTGAGTAAATAATAACAGGGAAGAGTTCTCAGCCGCTCTCGGGGATATCTCCGGGCATGGGTTCCTATGCAATTTTAATCCAGATACTGTGTCCTATCCTTTAGAAGTTTGACGCAATCTTTACATGACCCCTTGCAATTTATATTACGTTTTTAAATTTGTAGATTTTGACAAAAATAGTCTAAAAATGACTTTTTAGAAATTATTCATAGTTTTAAAGAGCTAAACTAGCTTCAGATCTGAAATCTACCCCCCCCCCATCTAATCAAGCAAGATCAAGTAATTGTATAAATGCAACAAAAAATTGGCTTTTCAGGGTTATCAATAATTTAGCGATATAATTTTGTTAAAAATCGAAAAAAAAGAAGGAAAAAAAAACGTAAAGCTTGATGTTTAGCTTGTAAAGGTCTAAAAATAGTAATTTTTAAATATTTTTTTGTATTTGCATGGGGGTAAAAAAAATCTAAAGAAACTGCTTCATTAAAACCTGCTTTTAACTTTTAAAAAAAATTTTTTTTTTTTTTTTTTTACAAATAGTCACTGTCAGAGATAGAACTGAAAATGTTTACCAAAAATTCTGAAAACAAGATATTACATTTTTATTTCTATCGTTTACAAGTTAAAAATAAGAACAAGCAAATAGTTTTTTTTTTTAAAAGTTTCACGAATCGAAATTGTACAAGTTATGTTTAAAATTAGCTATTTTTTAAAAAAAAAAATCGAGAATAATATTGTATAAATTTTTTGTTAGTTCATAGACGAAAATTTTTAATCTAAAATTTTTTTAGAAAATGGTCATTTTAAAGAGTCATTTTCGTTTAATCAGTCCCACAAGCTATAAAAATTTTGATTAAAAAACGTATACACCGTTGAGTGCAGATTTTTTCGTATAAACAGCTGCAAGATTGTTCATTTCTGGAAAAGCGATATGGCATTTAGGATTTATATTTTTGGATAATTGAATTATTAATAATAAAAAAAATTCGATTTTTCTTTATTTGTTTCTCCTCTTAAATTCACCAAATAACTGTTTTAAAAGAACTGTTTTTACCGTTTTTAAGCATCTAGACAGAAATGCGTCTTTCTCAAAAACAGACTACATATAAAACGCAAAAATATCCATTATAGTAATATTGATCATTCCAGTTTCTCTAAGCTTAAATCAACCTGAATTGGTTTTTTTTTTTTTTTTTTTTTGTTTTAAAAATATTTATTTTAAAGCAAACTGATAAAATACCACATATTTAATTTGTTATTATGTAGTATATATAATTTGTTATCATAATAGATTTGTTCAGTAACCAAAGCTTTCAATTTTACAGAGTTCCATTCACGTTACAAACCAAAACAGTTTTTAAATATTAGAAGAAGAGTTGGATTGTAATTTGTTATACTTCTTTATGGTTTTATCAATTTGCTAGTTGAAAGAAAAGGCAATATAGTTTATCCAGGCTATGTGGTCACCATTAACTGAGAGATATAACACACTTCTGTGACGTCTACGATGTAGGAGTCTCTACCGTAATTTTATGTAACATCATACTGTCAGGTCCATAGGGAATCCAGACTTCAACATGAAACAACCAAGTAAGTAGAGGCTTGATGATTATTTTTAGCCGAGAAACATAACGAACTATTGTGTGGCCCAAAAAATTGAACGTAATTCCGCTATCATAAAATATTACCAAACCTTAGTGATGCATAAATAATTTATCTAAAATAAATTGTCTTTGAATGCACAAAGAATTTTTTTAAATACTCTTTAATTATTTGTTTCTATGACGGAGAAATAATCCACAAAACAAACAATGAAAGCTAACTCTTCCACACAAAAAGAAACTAATTAAATTGAAGATTATTAATTACGAGTAACTATTAGTATGAATTACCTCTAACTCAATATATTAATATCATGATACATAAATGTTGCCCAAACTCAAACATTTAAATCAAATCATTCAGAGCATTTTCGAAATCACACAAAACTAATATTTACTCAGCGCTTTATCCAACTCGTTGCTAAAACAAATTAGCTGTAATAGCCGTTGTCCCTCTCCGAATATTAGGGGTGCGAATTACGGTCATAAAGTTGGATTTACGTACCCGGACGAGATAATGAAACCTTCACAGTCCCCAAATAGACTGGGTAAACATTAAGTGGTAACCCTAATCGCTCATCTACTGGGCATCCCATCCATTGTCCGGGCTCTGTTACTGTCCGGCAACGCTAGATAGATATAATTTTCGGCGACCTAGTCTCGTTACTAAAATGGTGGGATATAGTTAGACCGGAAAACGGATCAGGAAACTATGGAATTAACAGTGGTGGGTTGTTGGTTAAAGAGCAATTTCTCCGAAGAAATATGCTTAGTTTGCGTTCTTAGGGAATTTCATGACAACATGATTTATCAGAATCCAAGAAAATAAATCTTTATCATAATATATCTTAGTAATTGTATGTGATTAAATAACTGTGATTATTCGATTGTTAATTTATAATACTGCAATTCAATTCAAATTGTGAGCCATGATTTATTGCGACGCTTAATATATATTAAATAACGGATATAATGCGTTTTGACTAAAATACTTACGAGTAAACGAAAATGATTATTAATACAGTAAATCTTAAACATATCTAAAAATAAAAAATATATATATAATTGTGTGCTTGCAGAACAGCACTTCATCACTGATGAAGTGCTGTTCTGCAAGCACACAATTATATATATATATTTATTTTTAGACATGTCTAAGATTTACTGTATTATTAATTGTTTATTAAATTACAAATTTGGTTTTAGCTGCCTTGTGCGCTGTTCCAATTTGATTTGGTTTAGTAATAGCAAATGTTTGTCTTATCTACCTTTTGTCAATTTTGAGTTTGATATTTAATTTTTAAACGAAAATGATATTATAATTATGTTAAAAAACAATTGAAAGAGGAAAGGATTTCATTTTAATTATTAAATTACATAAAATGTAGCATAAAACTCTCACAAAGCTTTATAGTTGGTATCAAACTAAATTACATATCAAATTAACTCGTATCAAAATAAACATGATTTGTGACTATATCAAGGTTTGATTATTTAGCTTTGTTATTTAAGAACAACCTACAAAATAAGGGAACTACGGTTGGGAACTACAGTCTAAAACCACAAACAGGGAACATTACTGTACAAATCACAGGGAATTACTGTACAATTCTCAAACAGGGAACATTGCTGTACAAATCACAGGGAATCGCTGTACAACTCACAAACAGGGTAAATTACTGCACAAACCACAAGGAACTACTGTGCAACATCCAAACAGTTGGAAAAACTCGCCAGGGAACTTTTTGAGCAAAACAAACTTGTGTTTGTGCCGCAAAGAGAAAAAAAAAATCCTCATAAACCTTCCATGGTTACTCCGATGATCCGTGATGCGCTTATATCTAAGAATATTTTCATAAGCAATATAGTCGATGCAATCTGGGAGCGCTACACAAATTACCAGCAATTATCGTTAGCCAGAAATAGTCTCTATTTTCTGTGATTTTGAAAAAAATGTGCCTTATATTACTTAAAAAATTACAATTTCGTATTTTAATGATTTCTCGCTGCTTTACTAACAGAGTTACTGTAGATTTTGCATCTTAAACTTTGTTTTGATACCTAAACAGAGTACTTGACACTTAGAGTACATACTTAAAGGAAAACTTAAATAGCAAGTTACATAATGATCCTTTTTCTAATACACAGTGACGTTAAACTCGATAGAAGCATACTACACATTTTTACATCTAAAACGTATGAGTGCTTAAAACCTAAATAATAACCCTTATTGTAATTATTTTAATTTGTACTAGTTGATAAGTGTGCAATCTTTTGATCAGCAATTGTTAATCTAACTAATGAAACTTAGATTCAAAATTCTATTTGGGAATAACTTATTTACGGGGTTTTCTTGATCTATTTATACTTTATGAACAACAAAAAATGAATTTGATGCTTAAAATGTAGACACAAAGTTGAAGGATTTTAAATCTTGCAAAAATCTCCTAATTATAGTTCTCGATATAACATGCAATCAATGACGTATTCTCAGTTGTTTTATTACGTACAATGTTGTAAATAATATTTTATAAATATAATAAATTTAATAGCGTAGAACTTCCCCATATGTTGATAAAATAAAATTTAAAAAAAATCAATTTGTTAATCGAATAAAATAGATGCATGTGATTGTAAACTTACACAACCATCCTCAATCACTTTCAATTTAAGTTTGAATGATTACAACATTCAGTGGTTGATGTAAGTACAGATTATTTAGAAAAATTTAATACTGTGTTAAGTTCCTCACAGATTTCAGCTGTTAAGATCAGTTGGCATGAATTGATAATTCATGTTAACCATTTTAATATAAATTTAGCAATGAAATGTCTTTTCAAGTAAAATTTAGTTCTAATTTTGAGTGCTTTTATTTTGATTAAAATATTAAAAAATTATCAATACATATAGCTATGTTGTTCTAATATATTTACATCACACTAGAGCTGCTCAATTGACAATTATCGACGGTTTGGGAAGCATCCTGAAGATAATCCGAAGACATGCCATCACAATTTTGACCCTCTGCAGATGGAAGGGCACTCCCACTGTAATATGTCGACCTACACACTAAGTCGAGCACTTTGTGGTAGAACAGTAGAACGAGGATCTATACCTCACACCCTCGGTCCCATCGCACGTTGATCAAAGTTGTCACCCACCAGCACACTGACCACAGCCAGTGATACTTGACTTCGGGGATTTTCTGGGAACCGTGTCTCGACGGTTCGTTCACTGCGGGACCATATAGCTATAGTCCCGCAGTGTCCCGTAGTGAAGTATTGGATTAACATGTGTAATATATTTTCATTAATTCACATCAATTTTGATTAACAAATGCAGCAATTATGTAGATTAATCAAAGACTATTTTAAATGTCTACAATTTTGTTTGTAGAGAAAGTAATATGATGGGTAGTATCAATTTCATATTTTTTATATTTTAATTTTCTAAAAAGCATAGATGGATATTAAAATATTAATTTTCAATTAATTAAAATATTAGTATTACAAATTTTTAATTAATTAAAATAAACTGCATAACAAGTAAGTTTTTAAAAGCTCTAAAAACTCTCGACCATACAATTTTTCTCACTTTGCAAAGTAAAATTGAAATAACATTGCTTTCATATGAAAAGCAATCAATATAAATTTGCTCTAAGACTTTCAAAATTTATACTTTTATAATAAGTCTCAAATTAAAAAAAATTTAGATTATAATCTTAAAACACACAAATGAAGCAAAATATAAATTGCGTAGTAGCTTATTTTATTAATTAATTTAATTTAATTAGAATTTTAATTAAATTTTCTTATTGGTATTTCTTATGGCGAATATTTATTAACACAATAATTTTTTTTTTCTTTTAGAGAATAAAATCCTTATTTAAAACATAGTTTATTTTTTAAAAATAATTTCAAAGTAATGAAAGGTTGAAATCAAAAATATAACATCAAACAAAATTTCTTGATTTGTAAAAAAACGAGAAAAAAATATGTTTTTGCGGTAATTAATAACAAAATAACTTTTTAATAAAAAGGAATGACTTAAAAAAATTCCCTTTGTTGAAATTTTTCAGATATTCTAATTATTGAAGTGTGTTTTTTCGTTTGATTTTAATCATTGATATTTATTTTTTCTAATTTAAGGTATCTCTAGTAAATGAAAGAAAAAATTTTTGTTACTGATTTTTTCTTGATGTACCAAATTATTTGCTGTTAATTAAAATTAAAATGTTTTTTTTTAACAAATATAATTAAAATTTTATTATTAATATTGCTTATTGTTTGCTTCCATTTCTATCGCTAAATAAGGAAAACGTGTTATTTTTAATGCATAAACTAATTAACCCTTTTACACAGAATATTTTATTAAACATATTTTTCAAATTTTTGTCATTATTTTGTATTAGTTTAGGCCAAAATAGGCGAAAGCCATAATATCTAGCAAATTCCAAATTTATGGTTATGAAAATACGTTTAAGTAACAATCTTCCAGATATAACTCACTTTCAAACAATAATATTCAATTTTGTACTTATTTGCAGTTATTTATTTCTATGAGAAACAGTTGTTCATCATTGATTTTTTTTTTAATTTACAAAATCAACTATTAATTAATTTTTGATTATGAATGGATTTTCTTTTAAACTTGTATGGTATCTACCATTACAAAGATAAAATTCCAATTCACTAGTATATAAGGCATGTTAATTCGATTCTATGACGGGGTACCTTTTCATAGATGAAGTTTGACATAGTCGATAGCTGCAATCCCCACATTGGTGACATTCGGACGAGATGTGATCGCGCCTACCATGACAGAAACTCCAACTTCGATCTCAGCACACCTACTTTAATTAATGGTCCACATTAAAGAGTTGAACTTGCTACTTGTGACTGCAATATTATCCACCTTCTCGCACTGTTGCTACTCAGTCTCGTATCGATCACACACAACGTTTGCTTGCATACACTCGACTGCTAATGGCAACACAGGAGTAACCGTGAACTTAATACAGCTCTCACGATCAGCAAAAGCACGGTGATCTTAATACAGCTCTCCCGGCTTCTCAGAAAAAACAGCAATGAATCAACTAGTGGTATCAATTCATCGAACTCTATCACGGATATAATTCTGGTGGGGGAGTACTGGAGGGTATTTACCACTACAAAAATAAAATTTCAATTCACTAGTATATAAGACATGTTAACTCGATTCTATGACAGGGTACCTTTTATATAGATGAAGGTTGACATTGTCGAAAACAACTCGCCCCACAAGCTACATTTTTTGGATATTATATTTTAGCACAAATATAATTCCGATAATTTAACAGAAATTTTATTTACTATTAGCCTGTTTTTAGTATTAAAAAAGTACCAAAATGTATTTCTGCTTGTAATTCGAGAGTCAGAGAAAAATTGAAAATGGACACCGGTGTCTCATCTGCGTCAAAGGGTAAAAAACTATTACGCTTTTTTGTAACAATGTTTTAGGCATTTGACATATTACAGTTTTAAAACATTATTCTTTCTGCAACCGTTTTATACAGCAGTATTTAAGCATATTTTTGTGTATCACTGCAAAATAAATAATTAAATAAAAATAATTTCAAAGTTATTTTAGTGTTATACGATAAGCAAAATATAAATAGACATTGGCTTAAAAAATCAGGAAAATGGTTTTTTGCTTGTTTTGTTTTTTAATATAAATTATAGAAATTATGAAATATCCCTGAAAATCAAGCATGAAGTTGGCACAAAGGCAATACTATTACTTTTATAATATAGTAACTTGTAAGTTTTTGCATTTTTGATATTTATGAAACTCTAACAGGTGTAAAATTTACACATAAGGTTGAAAATGAGATCATGTTTTGCACTAAAAATAGTCTTATCCAGCGATTCTCAACCAATATCCAAGAGAAAATATTATTTAAAAAAATTGATTAACTGGATTAAAGCGCATATACTCATAGAAAACAAAATACATTTCGACATATTTAATAACTTACTAAAGTTAAACAACTTATTAAATCAAAACTTAGGTGGGGAGCCAAAGGTGGCTTTGCTTTGAGAATTTTTCCTAATTTTCTGGTTAAGTCTGTGTGGCTGAAATTTTTTTGTAACATCTTACACCTATCTCTAACACATATCACGCATACTTTTAATTGTAAAATAAAATTTCATTTCTTTTATATAATAACTTCAAAATTGTAGCTTCTGAGCCTGAGGTTCCAAAGGTGGCCTATATATTGAAATCACTTTTTCACTTACTCAAATTATCTTTAGAAAAGACACTTGAACTGGCAAACGTCTTTTAAAAAGGCACTTTAAGTGTCTAGCTGGTAGGGACAAGTTTTCCGACTTTAAAAAAGATATTTATTCTTAGAGTGTATAATTTGTTTATATATCATTTACATTGATAGTTCTTGTGTGACGTCACTAGCTATTCTTTTGAGTTAACTCATTAGAATAAAACAAGAATTACGGAGTTAGTTCTTTCAAAAGGGTTAGCTAACCATAACTAATAAGTAAGAGTTAAAAATAACTATACTAGAGTTAACTAACCAAACCCATAACTAGTATAAAAATTCACAAATTTACGAGAAAATACCAGAATTCACTACAAAAACACTCATAACTACCATGAAAACATCAAAAAATACCTGAAAAAAATAATAAAAATAGAAATAAATGTAAAAAAGGAAAAAACAAAATTAAAAATATGACCACTGAAGCCGACGTCTTCAGGGGGTACCGGCCCCAGTGGCCAAAAAACAAAACCTTTTCTATTGAGGAAGAAGGCAAAAGCCTAAAAACCTTCCTCAGTACCCCGAAGGTTTTGTTTAAAAGTCCAGGAGAAAAAATCAAGCAAGACATAAAACTAATACAGAAAAGAAACTCATACAACTCATCAAAAACTCAAATTATTCAGAAAATAAAAATCAACAGAAAATAAAAAAAATTTTGAAAATTTGTATACAAGTATACCACACGAAAAGATTATTGATATTTGTAATGACATTTTTGATAAATATTTAATTAATGAGAAAATTGATAAGTCTAATTGGTTGGATTTGTGTAGGTTTAATCTTTTTGAGAATGTTCTTTTTAATGGTTTAGATTTTTATAAACAAATTATTGGAATTCCACAAGGTAATTCCTTTTCTGGTGCTTTTGCTAATATTTTTTTGCATGTTTTTGAAGCTAAATTTCTTGAAAATAATGATTTTAAAGCTTTTAGATATATTGATGACCTGATTTTGTTTAATAGTGATAATTATAATTTTATTTATAGTATTTATCCTGGAGATTTGGTTTTGAAGAAAACTAATGAGGATTGTTTTAATGTTGAGTATTTAGATTTTAAAATTGTTATCGTTGACAAAATTATTAAAATTGGTGTTTTTGATAAAAGAAAGGCTTTTAAATTTAATGTTATTTTTTTCTGCAACTTTTATACTAATTTGTGTAATAAAATTTTTAAAAATTTAGTTTTTTCACAATTGGTTAGGATTAAAAATATTTGCAATAATGTTGAAAGTTTTCAAGAGGCTGTGAATAATTTTTTGAATAATTTGAGTAATAATGATTTTCCTTATAATTTTTGTAATGTTAATTTGTTAATTAAGAAAATGATTGAAGAATATTAGTTTTTTTCTTTTAACAGGGCGCAATTCAAGACTTAACTGAGCAGCCCCAGTTAAGCATTCTATTAATATGTGACGTAAATTTTCTTTGACAACTTTTACCTATCTTTTTTTCATTCTGCGCATTTTAAAAGAGGGCGTTGTTTTTCTTTTGGTTTAAGTGATTCCTTTTCATTTGGTTTGATTTAGAGTTTGCTGTCTGACCTTGTTTATGTGAGATTTTATTTTCTGTTGATTTTTATTTTCTGAATAATTTGAGTTTTTGATGAGTTGTATGAGTTTCTTTTCTGTATTAGTTTTATGTCTTGCTTGATTTTTTCTCCTGGACTTTTAAACAAAACCTTCGGGGTACTGAGGAAGGTTTTTAGGCTTTTGCCTTCTTCCTCAATAGAAAAGGTTTTGTTTTTTGGCCACTGGGGCCGGTACCCCCTGAAGACGTCGGCTTCAGTGGTCATATTTTTAATTTTGTTTTTTCCTTTTCTACATTTATTTCTATTTTTATTCTCTCTTTTTTTGAAAATTCTGCTGCTTTTTAGCGCATTTTTTTAAAAGAAGTTTTGTTCATTTTGTTTTGATATTAATTGTACTCTTTTAGTACTGAAAAAAATAACTTTTAATGCAAACAAAATAAAAAATTTGAAACAAAATATCGCAAACACTTCAAAAGTGCCAATAACGTCAAAATATTATAAAAATTTAGAAATCACCTAAGTTCCACATTTGCTTAAAATTAAATAAATCAATTCAATTAAATAATTCTTTGTGAAAAATAATATACTAGGTACTGATTTATAATTAATTTCCACGTTTGCTTCCAAAGGTGGCCCACGTGTCTCCAAAGTGGCACAGGTGTCGGGGCACCTTGGAAACATGCACATGGTCACCATTTGCAAGACTTAAAACTACTAATCTGATAGATTAATTCAAATTAAAGTAATGTGGTTAAAGAAAGAGAAATAAATTTTCAGAAAACACATCATAACTCAAAGTTCTAAGAATTTAAACGCATATAAATAACAATATCTTCCTACCCGGTAATTAGAATGACAACTGCAAAAAATAAAATCACTTCATACAATGAAGGTCATTGAAGGAAATCTCTTCCAATTTAGCCACGTGCACCTCAGATACAAGATTCACAATGCAGCAGGGCCATCTTGTGATTCAAAATAAAAATAATTCTACTTTTTGGGGTGGGCTACTTTAGGAGCACTGGCCACCTTAGGCTCACCTACCTTACTTAATCAAAACATACTAAATTAAAAACAAATTTAATAATTATTAGTGACTTCCTTGGGCCTGTCTTGCAGAGCAAAGCTTTTCGAGGTAAAGCTTAATATTAGAAATAGCCACTCTCAGTTCTGTTTCTATATTTAGCCGAGATCTATATTTTGTCTTCAAAGAAGCCACAGCAGAAAATCTAGTTTAACAAAAGTAGGATGTTGAAAATGGTAATAGAATACGAAATGCCCTTGTTTTTAGTGCAGAAAAATCATCCTTTACTTTCAAATAGTGATTTAATACTAAATTGTTTTTTGGTTTCGCCACTCGTCGTGAAGTCTATGAAGTTTTCTTCATCAATTGAGAGTCCTTCGGGAGTCTTATGAAATGAATCCCTAACCCACTCGTAACTTTCTATCAGTTTGTTGTCAGTAAGAAATACTTTTTAAAATTCTTTGCCAGCATGGCTAAATGATTTTCAATGGTTATAAAACAGCTTTTACATGTTCTTCTTCAGCCTTATAAGTTTTCGTACAATCATCCATATTTGCAAACATTGTTAGGTTTTTTTGCTTTAAATTTCTGCCCCATAATTCCAATGTTCTACAAAAAGCTTTAACTTTATCACTCGTACCCAACTTATGTGTATTTGATCCTTGGATTTGAAGATTCAAGTTATTTAATTTCTCGAATATGATAACCAAGTAGCTCAATTTCATCACAAATAAACAATCACGAAAATTCTCGGCTTTCGGTCTGTTATCTTCTAGGAAAATGGCGATTTCTTCTCTTAATTCATAAACACGTTGCAAAAATTTCTCACGTAATAATCATCTTGCCTCACAATTAAATAGTAAAGCTGAATATACTGAACCCATGTCTTTATAAAGTGCGGAAAAGGTTCTCGATCTGAAGGGTCTCATTTTTATATAATTTACTACGATTACAACCGTAGTTAACACAATATTTAAACCAGGACTCATTTATTTCGAAGGCAAAAGCGTTTCTGTGGATCATGCAATGTTCAGACGTATTGAAGCCATTTTTGTTTTACAAGTGCTTGTATACTTTGGAATCTTTCGGACATTGAACGAGCACCATCGGTTCATATTCCGACGCAATTTTTGCATTTTGAATTCTATGTTTGCCTCATTCATAAAATCATTTGAAATAGCAAATAATGCGAGCGCTGTTGTTTTGAGTAGTTCTACTACTGACATATTATCACAAAATCGAGCATAGGCAATTAAATGAGCAGCTTTATTAATATATGTTGCTGTATCTGCTGCCTGTTCATCAAGCTGTATTGAAAACAATTCGTTACGCAACTTCGAGAAAAGCTGACACTATACATCTTCAGCTATATAACCAATTCGACTAGCAACAGTATCATTTGAAAGAGGTATGGACTACAAATGTTTTGATAAACTATCTCCAAACATAGTTTTTATAATCTCAATTGCTGCTGGCTTTTACTTTACTTTTGTTATGGCAGTTAGATAAATATAATTCAAAATACTCCATATACATTATTGTTGTACACATTTTACAGTAAGTGGGGGGGGGGGGGCGCGATGAAAATTATGATTGAAAATTGGGCCGCGAATACTGAAAGGTTGAGAAACGCTGGTCTTATCAATATACCTCTAAACTAGTTCATTTACAACCTTTGATTGCAAAAAAAAAGATGTAAGAAATGCACCAGAGGTTGGTATAAAGTTTAACAGGTGTTAAAAATTACACCTGAGGTTGAAAATGTGGTTATTTTCGAGCCAAAAATAACCTCATCACTATACCTATAAAGTTGGTTGTTTACAACCTTTGATTGTAAAAAACATAGCTTTGTGCGTAAAAAATACACCAGAGGTTGAAATTTTTAAACGTCTTACAGGTGTAAAATATAACCAAAAGTTGAAAATGAAGTCATATTTTGCACCAAAAATAACTTCATCAAAAACCATAATTTCAACTTCATTAACAGCTCGTAAAATCAACCTCATACATGCTTCAAAACACCTTATTTTTTTATAAAAAGCTCAACACAATAATGCTAAGACGCTGAAAAAACCTCAGTGTACCTTAACACCAATTGCATACTCAGAACATTCTGAAAGTAGCTGATAAGTTAGCACATTATAAAATTTCAAAGAAATGTGTCTCTCACTTTTACGAGTAACTTCAGAATATAACGAAATTTGAATGCAAAAAGTGTATAGGCATTTAGGAGTTTCAAAGGTGGTAACAAGGCGTATTTTATCTTATCGGATTTAACTAGATCTCAAAACACAACTGGAAAACATTCCGAATTCCCGAAAACTGTTTTCGAATAAAATATAGACATAAATATTACCACCTGTGATCATCTTGAGTGCAATACAAATTCGAAATTGGCGAATGGATATAAGCATAAACCACTCTACTTTAAGTCCATATGTTCCGCTTCTGTAAAGGGATTTTTTTCCCCCTATCCTGAATTTCTTGGCTTATTTCCGTCATGCCTGAAGATTTGACATATGGAACTGGTATGCAGATTAGGGAAAAAAGGGAAATAGAAGAAAGCTTATAAAAAACACCGGCTCGAAAAGATAAATAAAAAAAAATAAAAAATAAAAAATATTTCCAGCTTCTTTTCCGGTAAATAAAAAAGAAATTGGTCAAAACAAAATATGTGTGAACGCATTTCTCTGAAGAGAAAAGGAAATAAATTCCCGAATAGTACGTCATGTTAGAAACCCATATGAGCAAAAACGTAAAATATGTGACAGTTTATTTGTAACAATTGTAAAGGAAATGTAAATTCTCGGGAAAGAGATAAAGTAAGAAAAAAAAATGTTTCTTTCATATTTCTCTGAAATTATGTAGGGGGATTTAAAAATTATTGTTTTTTTATTTTGAATGATATGCATGCATAAAAGTGCATTTAAATTTTCTCTATTTTCATTTCCTCATTTTAAAATATGTAATCTCTATGGTATTGCTTATAAAACAAACCAGTTATATAAGATTGCTCTTATTTTACTTTTATTTCAAAAAGTAAAACAGCTTTTTTTTAATAATTTTTTAATAACACAGAACTGCTTTTATAAATGAAAATTATTAAATATTTTCCAATAAATACAATAGATGTAAAGTTATCACAACTCTAAATGTATAATTGAGTAATCACAATTCTAATACGATTGAACTTTTTTTTTAAAAAAGTCATTAGTTAGGATGATGGGATGAAAAACTACAAAGCCAGTTTGTTTGCCAGTAGAAATTTAATGGAGTTTTTAATAATCACATTTCAACATCTACTCAACATCTATCCTCAAGAAAGCAAACAATAATCGACGTTTTCCGTCTTGCTCTCCTCGTTAGTGATTCGTCATATTTTGGTAACCTTTTTTAATTCTTCCTCTTTTAAATATTAGTTTAAGACCCTGTATTCTATTCTTTTTAGGCTTAAATTAAGTTTTTAATAATTACCTTTCAACATATTTTTGTTTCCTCCAGTAACCAAACAGAATTTGACATTTTCACTCTCATTTCCTCCTTAGTAATTCGTCAGATTTCGATAGCGTTTTTGACTTTTACTCATTTTAGTATAAATTCAAGACTGAGCAGGCTTTTCCCGAACACATCCTGGACTGTTTGGGACTTTCCAGAGAGAACATATTCTCATCCCCCCTTCTGGTTCTCGATTTTCCTAGGGTCAGCTGTTTGATGGACCTTGTCAGATTTCGTCAGGCATTTGGAGGATAAGCCACAACAACAACAATTCAAGACCTCTAATCTAATTTAAATTTTTTGAAGGGTTTTAAAATATATGTTAAAGAAGGTTATTACAACAAACATTTCATGATAAATATCTCTATATAATAAAAAAAATATCATTTTTAAAGAACATGTCTCACTATTGTCAGCGCATTCTTACTCTCATGGTATTGTTTCTTATTTAACAAAGAAAGTCAAAATGTGTTTAGTAGTCACTAGTATAAAATTATTGAACGATATGAAGATATTTTCTACCAGTAAAATACTTCTTCATCATATACTTAACGGTGTTTACCTATAATATTTATTTATCTTTTTTCTCAGTATATTTTCTGCTATTTTTATGTTTTTGAGTTTTATTATTATTCCAAATTAATATTTGAAAGTTAAACGGGGTATCCTTTTATTATATACTTATCATGTGATAGAACGTAAGTTTTTATGATAAACAAGTTTAAAACGGTATAAAACTGGTTAACCATTTAAAAGTAAAAGTAAATAATTTTTATTTACCATCATAATAAACTTTATGTAAAACTATACGTTCTGACTATACATGCTTAATAAAGTTAATATAAAATTGAGAAATATTATGAGAAATCGAATCAGGTTATAAATAACTTTATGAACGCTATTCAACTAAAGTAAAGCATTTCTGCAGCATCCTGTTGTGGGCCAAGCTGTTGCAGGAGGTTAAGACTCAGCAATTGCGTAACCAAAGAGATGATTGTGGCAATGCTGTCAGAACTGCGCACAGGCCGCTTCTACTTCCCAGACAGGCTGGTATCCATCGATCTGAAGCTATGCTTCGGCTTTAAACTGCCACTGGGGATGGAACCTCACCACGATAACCATCAGGGTTCAGTGGCAACATAGCCATTGAGCCATGATGGCTGATGGTTAAACTGAACTGTCTCTTTTTTGTTGCTGATAATTGATCCATGTTTTTTTTTTATGATAAACGTGCTTAAAACGTATAAAACTGGTTAACCGTTTTATAATCAGGCGAGAGTAAATAATTAAATTAATAATTAGTTAAAGTATTGAACAATGTTAGTTCGGTGCACTGAGCCATCATAGCTAAACTATGAGCAAAAAATTAATAATAAAAATTAATAAATAAATAAATAAAAACAAATTAAATACTATACAGGAAAAATTGTGTCATTAATCACAATTTTTGCTCAAAAATATTCTACAACATAAAAATATTCCGTTCTTTAACATCATGCATGATCATTGTCAGATAGGAAGCTTTACTTTTATTTGAAGAAAAATATTATTGCTAAGGTATTACTTTCCCATCTTAGCTCATTTTAATAAGGATAATAGAAAAGAATTGGAATTTATACAGTATTTCTTTCTACAAAGGTGTTTTTATGCTTTACAGCACAGTGAAAATTATTTAAAATTTATGAAAAAAAAAAGTTTTTTCCAGCATTCAATTGTTAAGCGCTCTCATCTTAACAAGTGGTTATTCGTTAGTCATAAAATTCGTTAATATTCGTTAGTCATAAAACCAAATTATTTTTTTCGATTTATTTTCGATCCGGGATTGAACAGTTGTTGCTAACGAGGGTGGATACATTATTGATTAAAAATAAAATCTTGATGATAAATATCAAATGCACCGAAACGACATTACTTTCCAGTCCCCCTAATATTTCATTATTTGAATTCTGCTGGAAGGATGAAAAAAAGGAGAAACGATAGCTATCTCGTTTAGATAGCAATGTTATACACACATGTAATCCTAAAATATTATTTCTTTTTTGAGTCATAAAACCTTTACTACTATTACATAGCCTACTATTAGACCTGTAATATTGGAATATGTTTCCTTCAACTCAACGCAATATTGTGCATCAGAAACAATACCTCATTTTTCTAGCAATATTAATTTCAAAATTAATAAACACTTTATAAATAAATTCAAAACATTTTTAATCAAAGCGCCTTATTGTATTTTATATTTATAGCCTTTCACATAATCTATGAAGTAGTAAATAACAATATTAACACTAAACAGCCATCAACTAAAGAAGAAATCTAAGTCAAGCTCCAGACGAACACTTCAGAAAAAAAAAATTGGCTAAGTTATAAATTATACTCCAAAAAGATGCAACAACTTTAAGGGACAAAAAAAATATCCACCTCTTTTCACATCATACATTATTCACAGATAGGAAGCTTTTTCCCTCTTTGGGGAAAAGAATAAGATTAAAGCATAATATCCCCAGTCTTAACTTATTCAAAAAAGGATAATAAATAAGTATTGGAAATTTCTGTATCGATATTTCTTACTGCCAAGGCGCTTAAATGGCGGGTATTAATATCAATGAGCGTCTCCGGGAGTAAGGCACAATAAAAATAAATTCTAAACTAGTTTTATCCTTGAATACATTTAAATGTGTGCATAACCAGCAGAATCATTTTTCTTTCGAGTAAGAATGGATAGAAAAATTTTTTTTTCGTCATATCGTGACCAATTATCAACTCAATAATACATTTCGAACCTTTATGAAAATTTTGTTGGATATTGAATTTTTTTTTATTACGTCTGGGAAGTTGGATTAAATTAGACAGAAGTTCGTTGTGGAGTCAATGTCGATATAATAAAAATATGGATTGCTGGAAGAAATGGGAATTAGGAATTGATATAACATAAAAGGTTTTTTTATTTTTATTTTATTTATTGACGGAGCAAAAAGTGAAAAAATTCTTTCGGAATACATTTTTGATATTCTGATCTAAATTTTCGATAAATAACGGAATAGAATTACCTCTACTTAAAATAAAATAATTCGGTATGTGTTTCTGTCTGTGTAAGGTAAGCACTGAGGCTTAAATTTATTTAAAGATAAAGTTTATTAGAACTTTTTATAATGAATTTTTTTTCTTTTCAGGGCTCTGACAAATTTTTCTTTTTAATTTTTTTTAAATTAAAAAGAATATATATATATATATATATATATATATATATATATATATATATATATATATATATATATATATATATATATATATATATATATTATTTTTTAATTTCTTACCATATTTCATAAATAGTAAATAGTTTATTTTTTGAGTTATGATTTCATAAATTAATTGCTCTACAAAATTTAAATCTTTATACAGTGATACCTCGAGATACGAGTTTAATTCGTTCCGTAACCTTGCTCGTATGTCAATTTGCTCGTACCTCAAAACAATTTTCCCCTTGTAAATTAATTGAAATGCCATTAATCCGTTCCAGCCCCAAAAATGCTATCCCCAATTGTTTTTGTTACGTGTTTTTGAATAAGAAAAATGTATTTGTGAATGACAAATATTGTATAAAAACATAATAAAAGAGAATGTAAAGCAAAAAAAAAAAAAAAACTGGTTTTATAAAGTGCACATACATATTTGTATTTTTGTCACTTAAATGCAACTAACACACAACTTAAATGCTACTGTATGCTCAATTTTAGTCATTGCATTTCTCTTCACTGGTCTTTGCTTTTTTAGCCGGATTAAAAAAAAACAGTTCTAGGAGGTTTGTTCACTCCTCCTTTTCAGAATGCTGCAGAAATGAGTTAGGCAAGTGTCTTTAAATAGCTCCGATGTACGACCAGTTGCAAGTTTTCGGGGTGTTTCTTTACCACGAACTGTGAAATTCTCTCCCACATTCCCATGAACTCTTTTATCTCACTTGTAGAGATAACCTCCTCCACCTCTAGCTCTTCCTCGAAACCAATTTCTTGCTGAACCCCCGAATGCTGCTGCGACTGTAACTCTTGTAATTCTTCGGTCGTCAGTTCCAGAAAGTGCTCCTCGGCGAGCTCGCTCACGTCTCTCTCACCCATAACCAGGTCCATGGATTTTCCCAGAGACACAATCTCCTTCTCTATTGGCACTTCGGGTTCGAATCCTTCGAAGCTACAGACTCTGGCGACAGCACAATTTTCGGTTACAGACTCACTCAGGCCACAGCTTTCATGCAGAGGTCAAGGACCTCGTTGTAACACTCAGCCAGGCCTGAATCATTCAGAGGCATATCACAATGTTAAAGTGGCCCTTCCAGTATTCTCGAAGAGTGAGGTTTGTGTTCTCTGTCACCTCAAAGCAGCGCCGGAACAGGTGCTTAGTGTACAGCTTTTAAAAATTAGAAATCACCTGCTGATCCATGGGCTTCAGGATAGGATTGGTGATAGGTGGTAGATAGAGAACCTTTATAAACTTTAACTCTTCGAGGATGTCTTGTTCGAAGTTCGGTGGGTGAGCAGGAGCATTGTCGAGGAAGAGAAGGGCTTGCATGGCCGTTCTTCGTATCTCAAATGTCGCTCGTATCTCAAAACAAAATTTCGCTCCCTCGACAGCTCGTATTTCAAATAACTCGTATGCCAGGGCACTCGTATCTCGAGGTACCACTGTACTTATAACTGTGTAAGTATATAGCATGTATATATAGCTTCACGTAAGTATATAGCTTCGCGTAAGTATATAGCATGTTTTACTTAAGAGAATTGATACTTGACGATCTTGGCTTACTCGAAGTCAAAGGGAAAGAACAGTTGTTAACGTAAGCAAATGCCACGTTTCAATAACCTATCAGGATCGAGATACCCACACTGCGTCACTTGTATGTATCCCATTCAAGCTCATTAATGTCAGTAAAAAATATTTCTTAAGTTATGATGACTATATAAAATTATTGCTTTACGCAGATACAGCTCTAGTTTATAAATTATTTATGTTTTGATAAAATTTCCTTTTTGAATTAAGACAATGCACAATTATAGATATACAAATTTATAGCTTTACCTTAATAAATGATAGCTCGTTTATGTTTGTAAAGAATTTATTCCTTCAGTTATGAATTTACAAAATTATTGCTTTACAAATTTAATTTTGAGCTTCTCAAAATAGAAAACACAGTTCCTTCAATTTTGAGTCATTAAAAGTGATCTATTTCCCTAGAAAAAGAAACTAAACCTTGTAAACTTGTTTAAAATTATAAACATTAGTTTCAAAATTAAGACCATAGCTGAAAAAATTCGTGTTCACAGCTGCGTTTTGATCTTTTTGGCTGTCAATCTTCGTTTTGACTGAGGAACAAATTGATTATATTAAAATTAAATGATAATTAAAAAAAAATATGAAAGCATAATATTTAAAATCAAACACAAAAGTTTTTGAGTAAATATGTCTTAAATTTCTTATATAGTTTGGATAATAAATTTTAATTTGAAATGAATTTCGAGTTCATTAATTATTTAAATTTTTTTCTTACAAGATGAACAAAAATGTAAAACAGCATAAATTAAATCAGCAAATATTTCAGGGACAGCAGTAAATATTTTATGAATGTCTGGTTAGATGAACTTTGTGATTTTATATTTTATTGAACTTGAATGCAGATCGATGCTTTCAAAGTAGTGCGCATGCCCAACATAGAAAGAATTTTCTTGTTAAAAAGGTAAATGACAAAAAATGTAAAACGTTTTACATATAATACAAAAAAATGTCTAAGAGTAACTTTTTTTTTAACTTTTCGGACGATGAGCTTTGATTTCAAATAAATATCGTGAAATGATTTCAATTATTGAAAACCAATTATTGAAAAGTCTTCGTAAAAATGTCTTTTCTGTAAACTTATTTTTACCACGTTCATATTAACTTGCTTTCGTGTATGTCTGTTCGGGTGGAATTTTGTAATCGATTTTAAAGTAACTTCCCGACTAGCTACAGACTTCAAATTTGGCACATAGTTCAGAATTGGATGACAATGCATGAAAATGAAGAGAAAGAAGATATATAAAGTAAAATAAAATTAAAATTAAAGTTACCACGTTTATATTAACTTGCCTTCGTGTATGTCTGTTCGGGTGGAATTTTGTAATCCATTTTAAACTAATTTCCCGACTAGCTACAGACTTCAAATTTGGCACATAGTTCAAATTGGATGACAATGCATGAAAGTGAAGAGAAGGAAGACATATAAAGTAAAATATATTAAAATTAAAGAAAAACTAATATTTTCGCGATTGCCTTTCGTTGTCGTTTCGATTATTTCAAATTAGCGTCGCTATCAATTGAAAAGTTTTGTGTACAGTGAGTGAAAAAATTGAGATTTTGGAAGTGAGTACAAAAAAAAAAAAAATCAAAATAAAGGTAATATTTTTAAAAATTACATTTTTGTAGTGGAGAATAATAATTAAAAAACAAAAATTTTGAAAACGAAAAACGTGGAGCGCATGAAATACATAACAGTACATATGCACATTTTCTTACTCTTACACATGCACAGCCACATACACATCCACATAGACATACACATGCATATACACTAACATATTCCACATACACTATTCAGATACAATTACAGATGTACACACACATATTCTCATGAGCACACATACACACACTAATATAACATTATTGTTATGTATTTCATGCGCCCCACGTTTTTCGTTTTTCAAATTTTTATTTTTTAATTATTATTCTCCACTTCAAAAACGTGGTTTTTAAAAATTATTATTTTTATTTTTTTATATGGCTATATAGCATCTATAATAATAAATTGAGGAGCTGGTCAGCGTATTTCTATGTCAACAGAACCATCTGCACCAGCGTCCAGTGATTCGGACACTGGATGAAAGGGCGATTTTAGCCTCCAAATCTAAAAATCGCTCAAAAATTTCAATTTTAATGTTCGAGAGAGATAATTTAAAAATGGAATTTCCCACTTTGTTCAGATGTAGATATTGATATAAGTAATTCAATAGATGATTTTGTTTTATCAAATATTTTAAAGATAACATCAATTATATTTTCTAGTTAATAGTTCTCATTAATCAAAAAGTGGAAAAAATATTGCTAGTTCTTTAAGATTTATAATTTTTTTTAGTTATGCCTCAATGGTAAATATGACGGTGGCAGCACAAGCGGGCTTGGTCTCAAAATTAGTATTCCTTAAGTTACCTGAAATCACGTAATTATTTTGATTTCCAAATAGTTTATAAGTAACGGTAATTTGAAAAAAATGAATAAAATAATTAAGGAAGAAATGGTACTAATTCATTAAGGTGTCGAAATTCATTGTACCAATTTTGGTGATACATATGAAATAATTGGAATAAGAAAACTAGTAAGATACTAGAAATCAAAATTAATAGAAAAATGATACTATCGTTTCAGAGAAACTTAGAAAATAGTCATACTATTATAGAGGCCAACGATGCTTAGTTAATTTTGGTAATCAAAAATTCTCGCATTAATGTTAATTGTTGCAGTTTTAATATCGGCACCAAATATATAAATATTGGTGCAAAGTATTATATTATATTATATTATTTTATATTATATTATATTATATTATATTATATTATATTATATTATATTATATTATTTTATATTATATTATATTATATTATATTATATTATATTATATTATATATTATATATTATATATTATATATTATATATTATATATTATATATTATATATTATATTATATTATATTATATTATATCATATGATATCATATCATATCATATCATATCATATCATATCATATCATATTAAAATTGTTATAAAATTGTGAAGTTGCTAAAGAAATTCTGGAGGTTTTAAACTCTACATGTTTCGTCACCCATTCTCTAAACTGAAGTCCGTGGTAGCCGAGAGAGATAAAGAAGGGGGTGACCGAGAAGGACACATCAGGGTAAGATGTATCGAGGTATTCAGAACTTATGTTGTTGAATTGAGAATCGGTATTCATATGAAGGACACAAGATTTCAGGCAGTTAAAATGAGCAGAAGTGACAGGGATGGAAAGAAACATCTCCCGGGTATCAAAACGAGCCGTCACATTAGCTCATCGTGATGCCACGCGTTCTTGTTGAATTATAATGTATGCTGATTCTCATGTTAATGACTTGAGAACCTCGACACATATACATAGCGTACGCATTTTACACTGATTTGCCTCTCTCCGTCACTGCAGTATTTCGAATCTTGTTTTTTCTCATTTTTTTTCACTTTTGGATGCAGTTTCATTTTCCATTTTTAATTGCCAATTTCACGTTTTTTGTTTCAAATCACATTTGTTTCCTCATTCACTCCTGACGAGTCTTGAGATAAACCGCCAATTTTCCAACGTTTGAAACGTGTCGACTTTCAGCACCGTCTTCATAATTTTGAAGCGAATGAAGTTTTTTAAATCGTCAAGTACATTTCATACCTATTAAAACTACATTAACACTGTACATTTTTATTATAAAAACTGTGGAAATAAGCCCCTCGAAATAGAGAAAGCTGGTTGATTGTGATAAATTTTAACTGAAGTGAATTGGCCTTGATAATATGCCAAATAAATGAGATGAACTTATAAAAACGTTTTTTTTTTCTTAATTTCATAACGTAAAGCCACTAGACGAGGCAATCAAAAAAAATTATTAAAATGCTAATTATGTAAACTATATAATTGTGTCAGTATAGGTATTTAAGTTTTATACATAATAATTTCGCAGCATTTATAAATAAAGACTTATAAATATTTGCTTTTTTTCACCCGAACGAAGACCGAGTATTCCTGCTAGAGCATAACAAAAATAGTTTTGTATCAGTTTTATGAATAAGAATAAATTTAGAATTCAAATAAATTTAGAATTCAAATAAATTTTCAATACAAAATTTTAGAAATTGTGGAAAAGAAACATATTAAAAAAAAAAAATTCTAATCTGAAAACAATTACCAAATGTTTAAAGTCACGGAGACACAGTAAAAACACAATTTACTTCCAGCTAGATTGTAGCTTATTTGAATATTACAACAATTATAGTATTTAATCACAATTACTTTCCAGGATACTTAGGATTAAGTACTTCTCAATTTATCTTCTACTCAAATAATATACTAGCATTAAAAGGAAACGTGATAAAACTTAAAATCAGCATATTACCTTTTTTTAATAAATTATAAAAAAGTCAGCGTATCTGAATTTCAATTATAATATCGCCATTACTGAAGAAAAACTGTTTCGATATACTCACCATTTGTAACTTTTATATTTTGCCGAGTTGCCGTTTAGATAGAGTTATTATGTTTCACTAAAATATTAATACTGTAATTGGGTGCTTTTTATTCATGCTCTACAATTTGTGCTTTTTCTTCATAAATATTAAAGAATAAATTACACTTGAAGTGTACCAGCGTTCGAGGTACATTAATTAGTTTTCTGCGTTATTTTCTCTCGGAATTCTGAGCTATTTTAATTTTAGGAATTTATGCTTACGCACGGAAACACAATTTAGGAAAAATGATGTACATACCAAAAAATCTGCTTTTAGATGCCATAACTGAGAAAACTTGATGTTTAGGCAATAATATAATTTTCTACGGAACGCGCGGTATGTGGGTAACTATACGATGAAAATAATTTTCATAGTTTTGGAACCAATTTAAATTGATTGGATATATATTTTTACTCAAAACCATAAAACCACATCTAGAAAATAATGATGCTTAGGCAATAATATAATTTGCTTTGTAATGCAAGGTATGTTGATAACTATAGGTTGAAAATAATTTTCATAGTTCTTTAACCATTTGAGATTGGTTAAATATATATTTTAACACAAAACCATAAAATCGCATCAAGAAAATAAAAATGATCAAAACTACCTGAATATGGTAAAATTTACCTAACTCTACAGGAATGCTAAAAAGCTAGGTAATTTTTACCGCAGAGCTTTGGTAGTGATTTTGATAAAATTAACAATAGATTATGGTTTTATAATAAGTTATTAAATTTGGTAAATGTGGTAAAATTTTATAATTTTTTCCTTATATACCTTAGAGTATGCCCTAAAAACCATTTATTGGGTAAAATTTAGTTTTTAGTTTAGCATTTTTGATTAAATGTGTGATAGTAAAAACTATAACTTTAGAAACCGGGGATTTCCGAAAAACCGTTAGCGTATGAATGGAAAAATTATCAAAGGAATGGTTTAAATATTGTATATTTTGGTTTGAATTACAAAATTTCTGGTTTAATTACCAGAAGCGTCATAGCCATACAAAGCAATAATTTTACCGGATTTTTTTTTACCTCCGTACTTAATTTTGACTAAACTTACATTGTTCGTTTTTACGCCATTCAGTAATTTTCATAATAGTTAAAACAAATTTCTCTATTGAACATAAAAATATAATTTTCTTTTGATTGTTCTTACGGCTTCTGAATATTATCGGTGTCGTTAAATTAGACAGAAGTATCACATGATATGACCGCTAATAAACAAAAAAGAAACCTTTTTTAGCTGTCGCCTGCATGAAACTAATCAAAGTTTTAATGGTATTTATATGGATATTTGTCCCTTATTTAACGGTATGTACCTGTAATATATCTTTACTTTCATTTCAGCAAGTCAAGCGCAAGACATGGGAAGTATCGAAAATCTCCTCTATAGCTTTTGGCAATTACTTCCTCTATTGGGATGGATGGTTGGATTGAGAATGAGTTGACATGTATTGTTTAAATGCTATTACTGTTTTCAAGACGTCAAAATTCAAAATTTATAACTCAAAACACATAATTTTTTGCAATAAATTATTTTAAAATACTGATATCTGTAAGTTGGCCACTTCAAAGCTACATAACCTGGATGCATTGTTATGATAGTAGTACGTACTATAGTAGTACGATTGTAGTAGGATAGTAGTATATACAATATTTCAAATTAATTATAAATTAATTATTATTATTTCTTAAAATGAGAGGATAAACGACTGGAAAGCACCAAGTTTCGCGTGTTTTCTTAGAGTAAAATTCTGTCAAGGTTTGCTATAATTCATAGAAAGAAATCAATTATTTGGCGCCTCATCAAATGCCGAGTCAAGGTTGACTAATAGCGCCTTGTTTGTGAATTTATATTAGGCGTAAAATTAAACTTGATGTTTAATTTTAAAGAACACATCTATTATGAAAACACTCGATTTTTACAGTACTTGAGAGTATTTGTATCTCTTTAATTAAAATAGATTATACGGTATATAATATACATATATAGATTAGACAGTACTTTTCGGTTAGCCAGGCGCAAGTAAAATTCACTATTTCTTATTTCATTTAATTTCATGGGCTTAAAAAATTAAGCAAATATATATAAAATTGGCAGAGGTCTCCATTTATTGGCTACTTTTCGCCTTCACTAGGCTAATAAAAAAGTACCGATTAAACGACTGAAATATATTTTTAAAAAATTTATTTAATTTTTTTTGCATAAAATTTAACGTATTTATTTAATGAAAAACATATTAGCAGATTAATTATAAATTTAAGAGTAAAATGATTTTAAACTATTTTCGGCAAAAGTCTCTTTATTTCAATAAATTTTTTTATTAACACTATGACGTTTATTATTTGCTAAATTTATTTTTCTTCAATCGTCTATGGTTTTGAAGACATCTATAAACTATTAATTACTAAACTGTCAACTAAACTATAACATTATAAACTATAAATTCAACAGAAGTAAATTTTTTCTGTACAGAAATTTTTAAACTACGCTAGTTTTTAACTTTAAATGGCTCTTTAATTTTAAAAGCGACTTTTTGAAAATATATAACTATTCCATTTGAGATTAATCAGATGTTTTTGTGATGGATTAAAGTAGCAAGTTGATGAAAAAACGAAGAAAATTTCGTAAAAAACTAGTGTTCTACTAAATAATTTTTAAATTAATTTGGCCAATGGTGTATATAAGCATAGTTGTATTTCTTAAATAAAATATTCTTTTTCTTACACGAAGCTTTTTTGCATCTAAATGAATGTAATTTAAGCATTCAATGAAAGTAACTCCACATTTTATTAAATTTCTACGTTTTCTGAAAATGGGATAAAAAGAAAAGACCCATACTATGTTTATAAAAGGCTTGTAAGTCGCAAACCAAACTGCTAAATTTTAACTACTGAAAAAATAATTATAATGTTTAAAATATAAATTTCATAGAATTTATCATATATTATATCACTATGGATAAATTTTATCTGTAATTTATTATTTGATACTTATATTCCCTACAAATTATAATTATACCATTCTTACTTAATAAGGTTCATTATCGAAGTTACTGAACATTATTCTTGTTGGTAAATTTAACAAGTTGGCGCTATTTTAATCTAAATGGCGGTGTCGAGCAGTAATGTAAGATGAACGTTGATTAAAATAATTATTCTGATGTATTGAGTTGAACCAATCATCTACGATGCAAATGGATTCGAATGTTTCATGCAAACTTGAGAGAGTAGCGTAAACTTTACACTGCCTCCAGTAATATCGATATTATGATACGGGTAGCATAATATATGTATCTGTCTTATTCGATGACAATTAAATTTAGCTTCCTTTCCTTAGAAATCGATACGAAGAATGTAGAAGTAAGTAGTTAGTAACATTAAACTTACTTTAAGATTCAATCTATTTCATTTCTATTGTGTTTTTTTTTTCTCTCTCCGTACATTGTTAGCACAAATTAGTTTCGGAATTTTAAATATTTATTAATTATATTTAAATATTTTCGAAACAATTACACAGAATTACATCAAGTAATTTTCTTTTCAGTTAAAATAGTTTGATGTATGGTATTTTTTTTAGCTTGATGGTGACGACTGATATAAAATCTGCGATTATGTTATATATATATATATATATATAGCATAAAACTAATGAAAGTCGTAAAGGTATTGTTTTTCTATGAAGATTTTTGTATCCTTAATTTAAAGTTATTTTCCTGTACAGCTATTATTACGTTTTTAATTCAATTTTCGAGTTTAAAACTGAGAGAATAGTTGTATTTTTTATTATTATTATAATGTAATTCTGCGCTACATTTTAAGATAAAGTTAGCTAGAAAGGTCGTCAAATTTTACTAACTGTTTTACAATTATTATTGTTGTGCAGATAACGTTAATATACTGTAATAAGTTACAGTTAAGGATATCTGTTAAGTGATTTATAACTTAATGATCAGCTTTATGCGAAATGATATGCAAGCAAAAATAGTATTTAATATATCCGCCCATTTGGTAAGCAAAAATTTTAAATTACGGTTGTGATCTCCTCAAATTTAATTTAACAATATATTGTTATAACTATATATTGTTATAACAATATAAGTGTTATTTTCAAAAAAGGATTACTGAGAAAAATTACTTCTGCTTACCAATAGATCTAAATATTTGTAATACTAATAGATAATAATATTTGGACGAGGGAAGTAGAGGCACAAGCGTAAGCAAATAGAATTTCCTTTACTACAGATATGTTAAGTGAATAATTTTAACTTTAGTGGAAAAATTGTGTTCTGCCAAGAAACGACAATAATTGCGAAGCAATTATCTTAGCCCCCATTATATATATATATATATATATATATATATATATATATATATATATATATATATATATATATATATATATATATATATATATATATATATATATATATATATATATATATATATTCAGGATTGGAAAAATGATATTTTGTCGAGGTTATTTTTTTCAATTTTAATAGTCCATTATTTCCCTATTTATTAGTCCCTATTTATTTAAATTTTATTTAGTCCATTATATAGTTTGTAGGATTATCTATTACATAGAAAGGTTGTGGCGTAACTACCACTATAAATATTAAATACCGAATCACTAGTATATAAGACATGTTAAATTGATTCTATCTTGAGGTACCTTTCGTCAAGATTTATTTGACCTTCAGGTACCTTTCGTCAAGATTTATTTGACCAGATAACGTCAAGATTTATTTGACCTGGAATTTGAAAAGATGCTAGAATTTGGGCACAATCTTTGTATTGATTGCCAAAAACAAAATTCAAAACATACTGAATCCCAGTTTGGAGAATACCAACAACCCGATGAAAGATTTAACGAGATACATATTGACCTAATTGGACCGTTACCCCCATCCAATGGAAACAGATACTGTTTTACTTGTATTGACTGTTTTACAAGCTGGATAGAAGTAGTTTCTATACCTGATATCAAAGCTGAAACAGTCGTCAGACGTTTCTATGAAAATTGGATAGTTAGATTTGGAGTGCCATACAGAGTAATTACCGATTGGGTATCACAGTTTGACTCTGAAACTTTTAAATCTCTTACCAACTTATGTGGAGTAAAAATCAACAGAACAACTGCATATCAACCTCAGTGCAATGGTAAAATTGAGTGTCAACATCGTACATTGAAAATTGCAATAAAAGCACATAACTCTATTAAATGGTCTGAAACTCTTCCTACTGTCTTACTTGGTCTCAGAGCCGCTCTACGCGATGACACCAACTCTTCAATATCTCAGATGGTTTATGGTAAATGCCTTAAACTTCCTGGTGAATTTTTTGAAAACTCGAAAGTGACAACATCCACGGAAAACATTACGAGCAATCTTCAACATCCAATGGAAACATTAAAACTTTTAGAGTCCAAATATTTCAAAAGGAACAAAGTATTTGTGCACAAAGATTTAAGTTCATGTTCACATGTTTTTATGCGGATTGATAGAGTCAGAAAGCCATTAGAGTCTCCTTATCAAGGACCCTATAAAGAGATGTATAAGACAGAAAAGTATTTTTGTAATTAGTTATAAAGGATAAAACGTAAGCATTTCAATAGACCAGCGTATCTAAACCAGCTTAAACCAGCGTATCTACTGAATTCTGAAAATGAGAATCCAAATTACGATGAAAACCTAAAAACTGCAAAACCTAACGAATGTTTAACATCGAATAAATTACAAGAAAATGCAGACAATCCCGTACAAAATGTTAAAATGTCTAGATTTGGCAGAAAAATAAAAAAGCCTGTTCGCTTTTTAGAGCAAAACTGTATTAATTAGATACATATACATTTATTTTCTATATATATTACTTTATTGTATTGAAACTAGAATTCATAATGGTATAATTTGTACATATGTTATATTAATATATTGTATATATGTTTTTGTATTATGATGCGTCATTATGTAGTATAATTTTGAACTGTATATATGTTGTTATGCTATATTATCATGATATGACAAATTTGACATACTTGCCTTGCATCGTAACTTAGTTACTGGTGAGGGAGTATTGTAGGAATGTCATAAGTCACATGTCTGTTCATCTTATTTTTAAAAGAGTTGCGAATGGCAACGAGAGAAAAAAAACTGATAAAAAATAATAATAAAAAATGTTTGCTCTAAACAATTTCTTCTGATTATTTATCCTGCATTCCTGTCGCGTACTAGGTATAAAAAAGCGATAAATACAATATTTGAAATATTCCATTTTATTCTAATCTCTTACTCATTTAAATAATTTGTCAAATTATTTTCTTTTCCTCAGTTTCAAATTTTGTCACTTTATTTAAATAAAACTTTTGCATCCCTTGAAATCTTACGAATTAAATAAACAAAGCTAGTAAAAATTTGCGACAAAAATATATTCATAAAAAAATTCCTATAAAATAATACTACTTGCAGAACTAAGCTTTTTACTTAATTTTACTTACCGGCTTTTTCTCGCTTTGAGTCATCTTTCTTAAGAAGATAAGTTTTCTTTCTAAAGTAGCTCGAGATAGAAAAGGTGAAAGGAAAAAAAGAAAAAATAGAATCAAATTCATTCGCTAAAATAAGTCGATTAAGAAGAACAAGACTGCAAAAAGGTAGAGAAAAAAGATAAAAAACTGAGAAAGCGAAGTAACAGAAAAAAATGAAAAAAAGGGCGAAACACTTCTATGAGCAACACAGAAAAGGCATTAAATATTCACATGTTGAAGAAGATTTTGAAGCGCTGATAGCCAACCCGAAACGATCACGATATTCAAAGATTTTACCTGAAAGATATATAATTGCCTGCTAGGGAACATACAGTAATTACCGTTAAATGAGGAACGCTGAAAAATTTTTTTCTTTTATTTTTACCCCTAAGGATTATATTTTCTTTTTATCTTCATTCTTTTGATGCGCTGCCTTGTCAGGGCACTTACGTTGATTGCGTCGGTCCTGAATGCATATTTTATTTATACCCTAGTTGGTAACTTTTAACACTCTTCTTAAAAGTTACTTAAAAGTTTTCCACTTTTTTTAGTTTTAAAAGTTTATTACTTTAGGAAGTTTTGAAAGATAGAGAGTTATTATCAAGTCGTATCGTTTCTTAAGGGTTTGAGTATGATAGCTCTCATGGTGAAAACTTTCTTGAAACTCGTTAAGCTTTAGAAACATGAATTTACAATCAATATTTAGCTCTATGAGTTTAATGCTTGGTTTATTCCCTTAAAAAATAATAAAATAGAGAACTTTTGGTAATAGGTTTAACGATTGTTTACCCATTTAATGAAATATTATGTTATTGTAATTTACAATCTTATTAGGGAGGAGATTGCGTATATATCAATTCGTAAATTAACTAAATTCCGCTAACTGATACTTTAGATTCTTGAAGATTAACTTTTATTTCAAAATAATTAAATAGGAACCATATTTTTTCATAATGTAAAGGATTACAGTAACCAATACTGCAATCATGATTATTTCCAATTAAAATCACAATTAATGTAAGATCAAAATTATAAATCATAAGATTCTTAGTACCTCATTACTTCCCATCATACTAAAATATTAATTGTTTGTTATGATTATAATAACAAGAATTATATAATCTTAAGTCTTATAATTATGACAAAAATAACGATAGTCTATATATATATTTCTCTTACACGGCACCAAAAAAAAGCCTCATTACAACTCCCCGAATGGCAACGTTAGAAAATCGACCAATGATTGCATCTAAAAATGTCACATGCCAAATCTAGCTGAGGTGGCTCAACATATAGCGCTTTTAAAAACGGAAACAATAACCAGAGTGAGCATTATCAGAGTGATTCAATTCAGCTGCGGCAAAAATAAAAATAAACAACTTAAAAAATAAAAATGCTGTTGCCAGCCATAGAATTTTTTGAAATTTAACTTAGCAACATAAATCAAAATTATGATACCTGAGCGCTTGACGTAACAAATCCTTCAATTCTATAAGTGTTGTATCGCCAAATGCCCAAATTAACAATTGCAATTTCAAATTAATATTGAAATGTACCGGGTGGGAATTTTCTACAGTGAAAAGTTTTCGGAACTTCAGTATTCAAAAAAGTTTACAAAAGCTAGACGTTAAGAACGTATCCAATGAGCGAGCAAAGCGAGCATTGGATTGCGAAGCAATCCGAAATGAACTGCGAAAGCAGTTCCGGGGGTTGATGAGCGCCAGCGAGCAGGGGGTGAAGTCACGTGATTTATGAATAATTTTACTTAGCTGCTAATTCCTCTAGACCAGAGGTCGCCAAAGTGGTCTATATAGACCCCCCCCCCAGGGATCTATTTAACAAAAGCGGGAATCGATCTGAGCCATGGGGTCGAATGGGGGTCGATCCGAATCGGAAGGGTTGATTGGGGGTCGAAGAAAAAACAGTTTTTAATACGCATATCACACATAACTAATTGAGTACGTAAAATTTGTGAATTTCTTATAATTAACTTAATACCAGTTTCTTTATAGAACATTCATTAATAAACGTATATTTATTCGGGTGAAACAAGTATTTACGTACCAGCGTGCAGTGGCACGAACTCTGCACTTTTGGTTTATAAGTCATATGCATATATGCTCTTGTCCAAATGTCACGTGTGACGAGCATTGACGTTACAAACGCAAATATCATAAGCAGTTTCAGCTATCTTTGTAAACTGTGAACAGTGTTAAATATTTGCAGTGTCATTATTAAAACTTTTATAGTTTTGGATAATTAGTTATTGTTTCGATAAAACCATTCGTTTAGTTTAGATATCAATTTTAATTATCAATACATGTAAAAAAGAAAGTAAGCATTAATAATATGGATTAGTACAGCCAGCGACAAAATATAGCACACTTTGCATTTTTTTACGAAAATTACAAAATTTTTGAAAATACTATTACTTTAATTAAATTTACTAATTAACTTTAATAATTAATAAATAATTAATTAAATATTTTATTACTTTAATAAATGTTTAAAATCATAAAATAAATGTACAAACACAGTACTAATAGAGTTTTATTTTAATTAACAGAAAATTACTTTTATGGGGGTCGATAGAGATTTCAAAAAATTATATAGGGGTCTATGATGAAAAAGGTTTGGCGACCCCTGCTTTAGACCATATTATTGATACAATGCCAAAAATAATTGCAAGTTCTACAGGAAAAAAAACATAATTTTTACGGAAGAAAAGCTGCTCAAAGATAAATACACTTTTTTCTGCTTTTTATTGTTACCCGCGTGCTACAAAAAGTCCGGTTTTTTTTACAGACTCCTCCATATATTTGACGGTTTAAAGCTGTTTTTTACCCTTAGCATATACGGTTTACAACCGTCTACTTAAACTCTAGTTTTTACTATGCAATTTTGCCAGGCGTAAAATAACTTTTATTTTTTTTTTCAAGTAATTTTAAAATTATTTGCTATATTTGCTCTTACTTTTCAGGAATTATTTTATAGTTTTGAACATCGTTCAAATAAAATTGGAATTCAACATCATTGTCGATCCGATCACGCACCGATCAAAGTACTAACATAATTAACTTATACAGTTTTAATAATTAAAATAAGAGTTTTATTTTGGTCAAAATTTCTACCATAAGTAAGAGTTGAAATTTCGAGTTTATTCGACCATAATGGTTACACTTTATATAATAAAAAAAATTTTTAAAATCTATTTTTTTTTGTGGTGGATTATATTTTAAATTTTTGAGATGCAAACTGAAAATCAAATAAGGGTGGCCAAGCGGATTATTCAATACTTATCTGATTGCATGAATACAAGATTTAAAAGCAACGCACAAGTAAATTTTTTTAAACTCTCATACGTTTATTATATATACGTTTTTAAACGCACAGCTAAATTGCCGTAAGATAAAATGTAGCACATTTTTTAAGAGACAAAACAGAATTGATGGAAACAGTTATATTTTAAATCTTGTGACATGAAAAATAAAATACCCAACCTATACCTATATTAAAACATAATGTTTATGTGTTCTTAAACAAATTCGCAATTCTAAGTCGGTTCGCGCTAAATTTGCCCGAAAGAACCGGAAGTTTTTCACAGTTAAAGAGGAAATTTTAAGGTATCAATGCTTTGTTAAGTTGAAGCTCTATTAAATTGCTTATAGTTCTGTTTGATTTACAGCTCTATATAGTTCATTACAGCTATATTTAAATTGCACTTCTATTTAATTCAGCTCTATAGCTCAGAGAGTTTTATTGGGATATTTATCATTTGTTTTTTAAAACACTTTCGTTTTCTATGCCAGGGTATCAACATGGAAAATACACGGTTTATGCAACCAAGTGTTTCTTTCATCCGTAATTATATTTTGACCCCTTCATTAAAAAACTCGAGATATTTGGAACTTTGCAAAATATTTGTGAAATTAACGTGATAAAACATGTGTTTGTTAACCCCTTTCCTCTCACTCCCGTGAAAATGACGGGGTGAGGTTTCGCCCTCTATTTCTCGCTCCCGTGATATTTCCGGGCAGGAGTGTTCAGTAGTAACGCACCAGTAAGAATAAAACTAATTCATTTCTTTTATCCGCAAAACATTTTATTTCTTATTTTACACACCAGATGGCAGTACGATGATATTTTTAAGGTAATTGCAGATAGTTAGTTTATTTTAAACTAGATGTCAGCACTAATAAAAAATAGGCACTTTTTGACTAAAAAATAGGCACTTTTATGACCGTTTTCTTGAAAATTAACCGATCGTTAAGGGGTTAACCTAAATAATAAGAATATCCAACAAGAACTTAGAATTAAATTTAAGTTATTTTTCAGTGACAATTAATTAACATTGGTGAAATAATTGGTAAAATTCATTGGTTAAATAGTGATCTAGGTAAATTTTAACTATTACGAGTTGATAAATAGTCCATATATAATGAACATAATTTTAAAGATTTGAACTCGATTTCCTTTTAAATCAATCTAGTAAAGTAAAAGCACTGGAAAGAGTCAACAAACAATTTTAAATTTGTGCACTAAGTGCCAAGTTAGCTTATAACTTGTAATAGGGTCTAAGAGAAAGAATTTGTAGTATCCTGATATTAGAGTGCTAAAACTTATTATAAAAATACATTTACAGCAAGTAAATATTTTCGAGAATTACAATTATGAGAAAATTGCATTTTGACACGCGCGAATAAAGTAATTAAAAAGAAGAATAAAGCTATTTACAAAGTATCGAATCAATAATAATTAGTAGTAGTGTTAAAAGGACAAAGAATTTATAATACCGTGGCATTAGTTCACCAAAAAAATTGTAAAAATATTTATAGCATTAGTAATTACTATCAAGGATCGAAATTTTGTATGTGTTAAAAATTTATTCGCGCAAATTCATAGAGAAAAAAAAGCTTTTATATTCCAAGTGCCAATTTAATATGAAAGTCTGTTACATGACATAAAAAGATATGTCTTCAATGCTCTTTACTTTATTTTTACTAGATTTAAAGACTTCATTCACTTTAAATATGCTCAAACGCTCAAAAATTAGACACCGATTCTTAAGACTTACTAGACGTGAATGAGAAGAAGCGAAAGTGATTCGAAATATAAAACGCAAAGTGTGTAACGAAACAGGGAAAAAAGGAAAAAAACTAAACTCAAAAAAGTGTTTGTTTTTTTTGAATATCGCTTTTCTCTTTCATTTTTCGTTGGCAACTTTACGCTTTATATTTCTAATCATTTTTGTCTCTTCTCATTCACGTCTGGTAAGTCTTGAAAATAGGCGTCGACTATTGAGCGCTGAACTGCTACTTCAGATCTTATATTGCCAAACCGAATGAAGTTTTTTAATCACGTAGTATCTTTCCGTCTCAGCTCTTCAGTTTCTTGGGATACTTATTTAATGACCGAATTTATTTGTTTGCAGAGGCATATCTGTATAAAAAAAATCTATTCTATTTTGCATATTATTTCATAACGAGCCCATATTATCAGTAAAGCTTCATAAAGAAAAATTCGTTGCGTTGAATTTTTTTTCATTTTCACCGTGAAATACGATTTCATTTTACTGCAACGGGCATCTTTAAAATATGGAGGCTCATGCATGTAAATATGTTTCTCATTTACTAAGTTCAATAATATTGATTTATTTTATTAAATTTACATATTCGTGCTAAAAATATATTTTTATATATTCGTGCTATATATATATATATATATATATATATATATATATATATATATATATATATATATATATATATATTTATATATATATATATATATATATATATATATATACATATACTCCAAGGGGAACATTGAGAGTAAAAACCCGCAATTTTGAGACAAACAGTATGGTCAGCATTGCGCATAAGCCACCTTTAATATCTAGAAAAGCCGATGCATATTAATATAAGGCTGGGTGAGCTTCAAGCTGTCTCTAAGCAGCGAAACTAGTATTTCAATACAGCTTAGTGCCTAATCACTGAGCCATCTCGCTGATAAGCATGTGCTTTCACCAGTAAACCCTTTTATACTTATTCTAGTAATGTCTTATAATTAAAGATTTAGTAAATACATTGCAAACATTAAAGTATTAATTCAATAAGGCATTCCATACGTTTTTTACTATAACCATCAAATTAGATATTGAATTTCACCTTTTTTTTTTTATTAAAATTGCAAAAAAAAAGTTCGATATTGTTATTCGTAACTGATTGCATTTTCAAGTTGAAACATTTTATCGATATTAATTATTTTCCGCTTGAAATAAAGCAAATGAAACTTAAAAAAAAAAAATTAACTGATTTTTCTTAGCGAAAGACTTTTTCAAGTTCTCTTAAGAAAAGAGCACTTAAACTTATCCACTTAATTTTGATCTTTTAAAACTACAAAAAAAGGACAAACTTTCCCATTCTTTGCCAGAATTTTTGCAGCAATGCAAACTTTCCTAATCTTTCAGACTTAATTCAATTACAACTTTCGATTCTTTAATATGCTTCCTTAAACATCTCACCAATTACTCGAGGAATAAAACTGTCTGGGGAATAGAATGTCCCCTCAAAAAAGATCCAAACTGTCAAAAGAATGCTTTTTTTTTCCTGGAGAAAAAATTCGAAGCAAAATTCTCTCTCTTCACTTCTGTTTTGCCTCTGGGCATCGCACGGTCGAATGTATTTGATGGCTTTTTACTGCAGGGGAAGAAAAGAAGTCAAGAAAAAGATGATGCCGAGTTTCCAGCAAAGGGAGTTTAAATTTTGCATCTTAAATTCTTCGCTGGTTGCCGCAAATCCGCTTGTAGTATTTTTTCCAAAGGCTTACGGCACACGCAAATGTGATGCCATTCGCTGAAGGAAAAAAAAAAGTTCGGCGTCATTTTTTGTACCGGAAAAGTAATTGCTGTTCAAAAAAGCTTCAAAATAAATATAAAAAAAAAAGAAACGTTTATTGCACAATGCATTGCTGACGCTACCGATTTAGCAATTTATTCTATATTTGATAGACAATTGCTCTGGTTAATATCTAAATGAAATCATGGCAATTTACATTTAAAGTGCAATATTTCCTTTTTTTTCAATATTCGCTCGTTAAAGGATTCTGAAGTCACTTTCTAGCTTTTGTGAGTCTTGTTTTAATGTCCGTGCCATACCGTGCAATTGATATTTTGCATAGATTGTGTTAGAACATTTTTGAATAAATTAATAAACATTTTTAGCATTTTTCAGATTATTCTCAATCCCATGTCACATTAATTATTGACCTTTTTATTTTAATCTGCAGTTTTCCCATGTTGCATTAATTATTGACCTTTTTATTTTAATCTGCAGTTTTCCCATGTTGCATTAATTATTGACCTTTTTAATTTAATCTGCCGTATTTTTTAAAACTCTTTTTTGATTTCTTCTTCGTTTAAATTTTCCATCTTTTTTAAGTATTTTTAACAAAATAAATTTAATTTTATTTTAAATTTTTTTCAACAATTATTGAACAAAAAATAATTTTTAAAAGCAAATTTAAATCAGGCCAGTAATTATTTATTTAAAAAAATTATAGAACCCACACAGTTATAAAACATCAGAAATATCGACTGTTTTTTCTCTATCAAAATCTGTTAATAAAATTGATAAAAGTTAGATCAAATTTAGATCAGGTTAGAAATTATTTATTTAAAAAATTATAGAAACCACACAGTTTTAAAGCTTCACAAATATCGACGGTTTTTTCTCTGTCAAAATTTGTTAATAAAATTGATAAAAGTTCTCGTTTCTCAAGTTGGTTGGTTATATTGGTTGAATTTACAGATCCTAATTGATTTTGAGAAAGAAAAATTATGAAAATAAGTTAATTATGCAGAATTAATTAAAATTTTGCAAATTATGAGGAAAATAATTTTTATGAAACCTGATGGAAATATTTGGTTTTTCAAAAAATTTCATGTTTCAGTCATAATTCAATAACAAATTAATTTAATTTGATATTGATTCGTAAATCAAAAAACAACGAATGATAGAAGTCTCACTTACAGATCGGCCAATATTTTTAAACAAAAAATATGATGAATATGTTAATAATTTTAAAAATAATTTTAATGCGAAAATATTTTAATTGGTACATTAAAAAATAATAAAATATGTGGGTCATACATTTAGATCGGTCAGTATTTATTTAAAAAAATGATAATAATAATAATAATAAGGAATATCTAATTCTGGTCTTTTGGAATATCTGGTTTTTGGGCCATAAAAAGCATGTAATGTTTTACATTTTAGACAAATAATGATGTATCAGTAATCCTTTTATATTTTTCAAAAAAATTTTTGAAGTACAGTTGTATATTTTTTAAAATCAGATAGCACTGAGGAACAAAATTTTTCCCGCATTTATGCAAATACGTAATCTAGCCTAATTCGGGTTTGGGAATTTCAAATATGAAATTTGATTTGTTTTTGAAGCTACAGATTTTTTTTTTAAATGTCATTGTCAGTCTATTTTTTTCCAAAATGTACAAGTTAAAAATATTATATATAAAAAGTCGAGCAAATGTTGCCATTAACTTTTAGAAAAGTTAGAAGGCATCATCAGGATTAAAATTACATGATAACCCATGACCTGAATGTCGTTGTGAGTGACTAGGGGTCCTTCTCTAATATAACCTGTTCAGAAGCACACTTAGAAATAATTCATCTAATAGGGAAGCGCACCTAGTGGAGTATGGTGACGTTTTCAGTCATGAGGTTCTATGCAGTTTTAATCCTGATGGTGCACCCTAACACGTTTAGAAATTTTTCTCAACATTTCTGTGACTTTCTCTGAGATAATACGCTTTCAATTTCCTACATTTGGACGAAAAATAAAATTAAAATATCATTTAAAAGCAGAACTACAGCTTAAAGAGAGACAAAGATTGCAGATTTGAAATCATCGATATAAATGTATCTATGATCTGTTAAAAAAATCTCATTCAACAAGAAAAAAAAATTATTTCCCACAGTTTGCCACTATTTTTAACAAAATAAATAATTTGATAAAATTAAATAATTTGATAAAATTATAAAAAATATTTATTTTGAGCAAATTTAATTTAAAATAATTTAGCATTTTGGGAATATATATTCATATAATAGGGAAGCGCACCTAGCGGAGATTGGCGACATTTACGGGCATGAGTTTCTATGCGGTTTTAATCCTGGTGGTACAAGCTAACACATTTAGAAGTTTGTCGTAACATTTCTGTGACTCCCTGTGAGATATTAAGTTCTTAATTTTCCACATTTTGGCACGAAATAGACTCAAAATATCATGAAAAACAGTAGCTGGAAGATATAGAAACCGATTGTAGATTTGAAATCATCGATATGAATGTATCGATGATCTGTTAAAAAAATTTCTTGCAACAGAAAAATGTATTCCCCACAATAATCATTCATTTCGCTACGATTTTTTACAAAAAATTGTTTGATAAAATTATAAAAATTATGTATTTTGAGCAAATTTGATTTTATTTTATTTAACTTTAACCCCACTCCGCTCCAATAGCGCGGGCATCCGGGGAACAATGTAGTCTCCAAATGTCTTTTCAGTACAAGAAAACGAATAGATTGTTATGAACAAAGGAGGCCTAATGAAACAAACCTGGGAGTCATCCTAGATTGAACGGGTGTAAATGTAAAGATGTAAATGTTTTGTGTTTTCTTACTTAGTTTGAAAACGTATGTGTATCCCCTATTAGATCGTGGTGGCATATTTAAATAAAAATGTCTTTTTCTTATCGTCCATCTTTCAGCATTTGGTGATATTCCATTTGAGACACCTGGTCTCAAATGGAATATCACCATTTGAGACCATGGAATTGAAAGCTGCTTAAAAGTCGATTATCTTCTGACTATCATTTATCGGGTGTACCGGGGACCTTTGAAGATGTAAAGATGTGCTGTTTTACGTATATTGAACAAAAATTTTCTTTGTTTTTGCAGAAAAAAAGAATTTTTTTTTATAAAAAATTCTGAATACGAAAGAATCACGAGAGTTAGCAGGCGGAGCCTTGCAGTAGTTAATTAAATTCCTCAATATAAATTTATCTAATTGTATTTAAGAGATAATTATATTTGCAAACAAAAATAAGTAATCTCTCATCTTTACCATAATAAATTATACAATAAACACATTAAAAATAAATTTTGTAGATTAATTTCCATAATTAATGTACATAAAGTAATATCAGTGCATATTTTTTTTAATCTGATAAAAGATGATTAATAAGCTAGAAATAAGTGACAAAGGACTCAATAAACTTTTTAAATATGTCAGCTATTATATCAATACCTTACCTTGCCAAGTTTTAAATAATAAATGCGCGTGATTAATTTAATAAACCACATTCATTCTGTTAAGGAAAAATTTATGTTTCTTCAAAAATCTATTGAGGATATCCACAACCACATAAATTTCTAAAACACATCCGTAGATTAATCAATAAGGCAGGAGACATCTTAAACATGAATGTATTTCCTTAAAACCACCGCAGCTTTTTTATAAGCAAAAGAAAAAAAAACTACAAAACATCCCTCTTTTAAACAAAATTATTCTCCCTATTTGTTAGTCTTGTCAATAAATTTTCTTTACCGAGCTTAGATCAAAAGCACATTCTTGTGACCATTCAATTATACAAGCCATTTCTTAAACATTAATTTGTCTCGGCCAAAATATAAAAAAAAAAAATTTCAAAAAGAAATCGATAATGAAAAAGCTCTCCCAAAAAGCCTTTCTTGCCAAGCGCCTAGAAATACTTGCAGATTTCCGGGTACTCAATAATTCTTAAGAATCGACCCCCTTTTTTTTTCTCTCTCAAAGTTGCGTGACAAAATTCATCAATCACTTGCAGGAGAACATTAAAAAATCATGAGATTTCTTTCATTGCTGTTTTCTTTCGTGACATATACTTGTATTCACATAAATCATATCTGCAGGCCCACTGAGCCGAGGATGTATTTTTTTTTTTTTTTTATCTTAATCGCAAAAAATAAATATTTGTGTTTAAAAAGTGTTTTTGTTTATATAACAGTGAAATGCTTTTAAATCAATCATGTAAGATGGATTATGAACTGTAGGGGAATTTTTTTTTGTGAAAATATTAATTAAGTAAGCTATTCAAAAGTAATAATCATTATTCATGCTAATCAGGTTAATAACATTTATGTTCATATCCATCTAAATTTTAAGGTAAAGGATACAAATTGCATTCATTAAAATTGTTTTTTTTTTTTTCAAATTATTAATGGTTGCTTTAAAAATTGATAAATCTTCTTGAATTTCAAAACTAGAATAAATGAAATTAATTCAAATTTGGAAAAATGAAATTTGTTTATTTCATTTATGTGACGTACTTAAAAATATCGAGTATAAATAGATAAAATATTTTTAAGAGAATAATTGGGAGATTTTTAAACTAGTTTCTTTCATGATACATTTGTATGCTCGTACATTTAAATTGTATTAGCAGACCCACCGATAGATAGACCTTCTTTTTTTTTATCTTAATCACAAAAAAATATATTTGTGTTTAGATACTGTTTATGATATTATACAATTATAACATATATTTCATATAGCATTCATACCATATATATTATCTTTCATTGCTACAGTTATTGCTATTATACACTAATAAAATTATGCCATAATAATAATTATAAAATAATTATAATAATAAAATAATATTAATTATAATAATAAAATAATATTAATTATAACAATGAAATGCTTTTAAATTAATCATGTAAGATGGATTATTAAGTTTAAGGTTTTCAAAAGTAATCAGGTAATAAGATTGCTAATCAGGTAATAAGATTTTTATTTTCATTTCTACGTAAATTGTAAGATAAATGATGAAAATTTCATTTATTAGTGTTATTAGTTTCATTTATTAGTTTTCAAGACTTTCAAGATTTCTGCTAAAAATATTAGTAAGTTTCCTTTGCAATAATTTTTTGAGGTATAATTGGAAACTTGCAGCTCGAAGAGGAGACTATATGATTATGCCTAACCATGTGATTTAAATTAGATTTAATTGAATACCTGTAAGAGACGTCACGCGTGTGTATCGAACCTGATTGGCTTCTGAAACGACGAATGTCTCGATTTACCCAGAATGACGTCACCCTCAGGTATCCTATTGCATTCAAATAAAATAACTTGCTGAAAAGGGCAAATTTTTTTTATTTTTTTTATTATTCTTTGGAAATTTTTGTGTTCACATAATTTGAAGCTGAAAGTCCATTATGCTTTCTTGTTACACTGAAAAAATTCCTAATCAAATTAAAATAAATATTACCGGAAATAAGGATGCCAGCACTTTTTACCTTAATATCCATTTTTCCATAAAATTTTAAGGCAAAAATCTTAACATGCCGTAATTTTAACACTAATATTTACTGTAATACTAATAAATCACTGGGATGAAATTGATATTATTGTAAAAGTTACGGTATAAAGTTTCACGGCAAAATGGATTTTACGGTAAAACGGATTTTACGGATGCTATACTCATCAGGGTGCCAATACTTTTAACCATACATCTTTAACAAAAAAAGGAATTGAGATTAAAAACTGAACAGTTATTTAGTAGTGATATGCTTTTAAATCCATCATGCAAGATGGATTATGAAAAATAATTAAGCAAGATTTTCAAAATTAACAATCATTATGCGTATTTATAGCACTGAAATGTTAACTTTATTGAAACAGTGTAAACTTTAAAGTGAATGATGAAAATTTTATTCATTAGTGTTTTATTTTAAAAAAAATATTATCGAATACTTTTAATTCAATAAGAAATGTTCTGCATGCTAAGTAAAAGTCATTGAAGTTTCCTAATGTTTCTATCAGCTAAAATACTTTTAAAAGGCTGTTGTTGTTACGTATTGCTTTATTTAGAAAATTATCTATGTAATTAAGACAATATACTGCACCACAAAGAAGCTAGCTTTAAAAACAATAAAAAGTTAACGGGTTTTTATTTTAAACATATAGTTTATAATAATATACCTTATTATTAAAACATTTTATATTTATTTTGCTTTATTTTTCTGAAACAGCTATACACTTTCTAATTCAACGTCATGTCAATTCAACGTCGAATCCTAATATCGGTACCTAGATTCATATAACATGCAAATTTCAACTTAGCACCATTATAACCTTAGCATCATAATGGCTTAACACGCTACAAAATTTCAAACAACGTACTTATATTCTCATAAATCTTATCTGCAGACACATATTCAGCCATATGGCTGATAATATACGGGACAGTGGGATAAAATAGGGTTGTAGGTTGCCACCAGGCTCCTTGATTGTGTCAAAATTAGTTCTATTTTTCAGCGGACGAACTCTGAATTTCACTTCAGCCAGGAAGAAGATCACTTTGGGCAGGAAGAAGGTCTAACCATATTAACGAGCTATTGTTGATTAATTCACGGCGTCAGTATTGATAAGTTTGTTTTGCTAAGCAAAATCTCTAATGTACTTTTCTTTTTAAACTGTTATTATTTATTGGTCATATGGCAATTATCAAAAAGCTGTTCTTACTTCCACTTATTATACGTTTTCTAAATATTTAAACCCTATTAAACAGTAACGATTTAGTCCAATAATATCGCTGTTCTATTTCGTTTTGATAACCAAAATCTCGGAGTAAGATCGGGTAGTACTATTTTTCCCCTCCCTCCTGATGAATGTCAATGCTGGGTCCACGAAAGTTGAAATGTAGCGAAAAGAGAAGATAACTACATCACATGCAAATGACATATAAATACATCACATGTAAAAATCACATTAAATAAAAATTTTTGGTAATTTTCCAATGAAATTCCAGTATTTTAAATTCCTCAAACAGTTAACATGTGCATTCGATTTAAGGGGGTAAGGCGGGGTGCTTTGGCTTTTCTAGAAAAAAAAATCATTTCAGTAATAAGTAATACGTTTATGATTTTTCAGAAATAATGTATTGTACACAACTAAATAAAGAATATTTTGATTATATCTGACAGTTTCTAAGTCGAGCAGTTTAACTCTAACAAACCTTCAATTCTGAGCTACCGGGTCTTACCCCACTTTCTCCGACGGCATGTGGACAAAATGAGACAGGTAGACAAGTCTCTTACCTTAATTATTAAGATCAGATAAACCACATTTCATATTTTCTCCTATCTTTGGGTTAAATATTAAAAACTACAAATTCGTTTATTTAGTGGAAGCTCATGATTGAAAGTTCATGGTATTTCAAAGAATTTTATCTCAGTAAAAGCATTGTCAAAGATAATTCATTTGCGCCTGACATTTTTCTCGAAACTTCAAATACTTTGAGCAACCTCAAAATCAAACAAGTCATAGATTAATATTTTATCGTTTAATAACTTCAAGAATGGACAAAAAGGAAAATTATTGTATATTTGAAAAAGTTATTTCAAACTTCAGAAAAGAGCCAGTAAATTGAATTATTATAATAAGAATTTTTTTTTAAAAAAAAAAAGAACTGAATCATTTTCTGAATAAAAACAACAGGAAATATCAAGCTCTAGGCGTTATATATAGCAGTTGACTTAAAAGATTGCAAAACCCTTTTTCTATATACTTAAACATTTTACTCAAATATTTTCGTAAAGATTTTTTTTACTCTCGGACTGTTATAAGGATCAGTGAACTATTTCATGTTACATATAAATTATTTTTGGTGAAAAGATTTGGCAAAAGTTTGACCTGCATTTTAAATTACCATGGAAATAAAATTCTCAGACTTTTTCACCACGGTCAATGTAGCTTACAAGGCAGTAAATCTTTACTTCAATATTAGAAATAGCTTAATAATACTAAATCAAAAAAATACTTTATCATTTTCTTTATTAATATACTACTTTCATTTTATAACATTTTTAATACACTAAAAAGTGGTAAAATTGACTTTATTTTAAAGGTAAACTAAAAATTTTACATTGGAAAGGGTAATGTGGCGTATAAAACTAATGGCTATTATTTGAAGCAATTTATTTGAGGAAAAAAAAATCGATACATAAGAATCGATTTTTTTCAATATATTTGTATTAGATTACCAACCTATCTTCCGTTCTCAATAAAGTATGTTTTTTATCTTTATAAATAATTTTTTTTTGTAATTTTAGTAAACTTTTAGAATTCGTTAATCAAAAATTCAAAGTATCTTCATTTCACACAGTATACCTATATTGTAGTATATTTGATACTTACACAAATTACAATAAAGCGAGGGATGCCTAGTACTAAAATTAAGTATCACTGGTATAAATCGCCAGTGCAATTAAGCATCATTGACATATGGTGAATTTTACCGCTACTGAAAAATAAAATGCATTCTCTTCATTAATTTTGCTATTTAACACAGAGCTTATTTTTTAATTTCAATTAGTACTTATTACCAAAATTAATTAAGCAACATTGATGTTCCAAACAATTTGCCGATTTCCTTCGCTTTTTTCTTATTTCAATTGGATACCTAGAAGTGACGTTATCGTAGGTAAATCATGGCATTTGTTGATTCAGCAGCCAATCAGGTTTGATACACACATGTGACGTCACTTACAGAAATCTAATTAAATCTGATTTGAATCACATAGTTAGACACAATCATTTTACTTCACTTTTTCTTGAGTTGCAAGTACCCAATTATCGTTGATTTTAAATTATTTACTTTTACAGTAACACGTAATAAAAGCATACATGTAAACAAGACGAACACGTGATTTCAGATTACCTAATAAATACTAATTTGGTGACATAATCCGCCTATGCTACCACAAACACAGTAATCGTTCATCTTATCTATTATAATAAATAAAAAGTAATAAATATATCAAAGAGCAATAAATAATTTTCTTGATTTGAACTAAAAGCTAGCAAGCATCACTGATGTTGTCTTTAAAATATATGACAAAAATGAACCGTTTATAGTTTTATTTGATGATTTATTCTAAGCAAATAAGAGAATTGCATTGCTTAAATCTGTCTTAAATAAAATAATTAATCTGATTCCGATTCCGATTAATTTGCTTACAATCGTAATTTGCTTACAATTGTATTCATTTATAGCTTCATGTGGAATATCGTATTCGAATATCGTCGAATCATGTCGAATATCGTATCCAGAATGCACACACAAATTTTTTATACCTAGATATTTACTGTTATGTAAATTCTCGGATGTTTTTTGAGAATGAATGAGTTAGAAATTTAATAACTGATTTTAATAAATTTTAGAAATTATTTCTTATTTATTAGTTACGTTTATTTATTTCAAGCCAATTATTTTGGTTACTTTTATTTTGTTTTAAACTATTTACATTTTAAGGATGTTTAAAGCAAGTTAAGTAAAAAATATTCCGCATCATCCCAAGGGACTTACGGAAGATTGAAGACAAGTTAAAAAAGACTAGAAGAAAAATCTCTGAATAAATCGTCCTCAGTGCGTGAAGAAATTTTCTGCAAGACTAAGAAATACGTCTATAAAAATATTCTTTAATGCGCAATAACTCGTAATATTTTGTTGATTAGACGAATTTTTTAGACTAAGACATAGTTGTAAAGTAGTTTGTTAACTTAACTTAACTAAATTGTAGTTTAGTAACTTAATTGTTTTAAGTTGTATATGAAAAAATTTTGTAACGTCTGATTTTGAGGAACACGAAAAATCTTTTGTTATGGAATTTGACAAATTTAAAGTCAAATTATATTTCACACATAAAATTAATTCTTTTTCCAAACATTTAACGCAATCAACAAAATGAACTATATCCGTAGTCTAAAATGTCCCTTGGTTGAGAGGGGTCTCAACCAGTTAATTTGTCCTCAAGGAATGTTTGCTTTACAGATACCTCAACGTATCGTTGTCTCTATATATAATAAAAACATAATAGTCGAACACAGTTTTTCATTGTTATCAATGCATTATTATTGGCTGAAAAATAACATGGTAAGATCCATTTTTTCCTCATTATTTTCCATATACTTTAGGTTGTTACAGCATAAAATTTATAATCATAAGGATATTGTTTTATATTTCTAAATATTTCATTAGAAATATTTCATTAGAAATATTTCATATCCAAAATGTATTGTATTTACCTGTGATATTAATTTTTCTTATTCTATTCCGCTATTATTACGATTTTGAATTTGAATGTTTTCTAAATTAAGAATTTAAAAAATCAAAAGAGTCGTGTTTTTAAATAACTCAGCCGTGTTTTATTATTACCGTACATTTTAAGCTTTATTTATATCGCTATCTAAATTTATTAACTGAACGATAAGCTTCATGCTCAACATGATGCATGCACAAATTGTATTTACTGCGTGAAGCCTGTTCAATAAACAAAAATATTAAACAACAGTAGTAGCGGAAAATGAGCGCACACTTTTAGAGTTGATGACCTCCCTTACTATAGTGCTATGGAATGAGCGCTGTTTAGTTCTTATTTCTTGACAAATATGGGTATTTTTGAAAAAATTGACACTTACTTTGTAATCTGAAACAAGTTTCGAGGGAATTTTTTATTGCATAAAATTATAAAAAATTCCAAATTGTCCTTTATTTTTAAATGTATGCTCGTAACTTAGCATTGTTTGGAATAAAAATTGCTTCTTCAAAATTTTGAGCTCATATATTTTGACACATAAGGGTATTTTTGAAAGAAATGCCACTTTTTTTAAAATTACTCAAATTTCAAATAAGTTCCTCATTTCAAAAAATTATATAAAATTAACAAATTGTCCTCTGCTTCGTCAATTATATATAAATCTTAATATATCATTGTTAGTAATAAACAAATCCGTCATAAAATTTTATATTATTAATTTCTTGACACTTATGGGAAGTTTTAAAAAATGGATGATCTCTTTGTATTTTGAAACAAGTCTCAAATGATTTCTTCATTGCAAAAAATTATAAAAATTCGCAAAATATCCTTCATTGTGTTAAGTTTATTAACGCTCTTAACGTAGCATGATTTGGACTAAACGTATGATTCTTAAAAATTGTGGGTACTTACTTTTTCGCACCTATGGGTATTTTTTATTTCGGTATCTGAAATAAGTTTCAAAAGAAATCCTCTTTGCAAAAAATTATAAAAAATTTCTCAAAATGTTCTCCTTTATTTTTAAATGTATGGTCATAAAACAACATGACTCATAAAACATAAAACACCATAAAACAACACTTATGGTCAGATGGTCTTATGGTCAAAGGTATGGTCATAAAACAACATTACGATTTGTCCTAAAATGTCTTTTGCACTTATTTCATGATACATGTGAGTATTTTTAAACAAAAATTAATGCTTACTTTATAATCTGAAACAAGTTTAAAACCTTTCCCTCATTGCAAAAAATTAAAAAAAAAAATCGTAAATTTTCTTTCATTACGTTAATTATGTATATATGCTCTTAAGTGAGTTCTTTTCCCCTACTTACAGTTCTCCAAATTTCTTGCAACGATATAATTTTAATTTTAAATGTTTCCAGTGGGAGCGAAAGCGTAAGCAAACAGAATTCTTTTAAGTACGTATATTTTAAGAGAATAATTTCGATTTAGATAGAAATAACAGTTTTTCGTTAAGAATTAAGATTTATTGCGATGTCGGGATTGATGAGCAAATCAAACAGGGGCTTAGCTCCTAGTACACATAATAGGCAAGTAGTTATACGTTTGCTGTGGTTGGTAGAATCTTTGCCTACCACCCTCGACTGGGGTTCGATTCCGTTTGGTGTCTGATCAATTAATATTTTTTCTCATTGTGTCTCTGTGGTTTGGATTTCACTCTATAACAATAAAATGGCTAGTTTCAGAGACGGAAAGAGTTTAAGCAGGCAAGTATACCGAATTTAGCTTGCTTTGTTTCTGAAAAACTTTTAAGTCTGATTTCTTCAATTTTACATGAGACATCTGATAATATAAAAAAAAAAATCACATAAAAAGAATTAACATAGTAAAGTGAACAAAGAAAAATCCGACAATCTGAGAATGACAAAAATTAAACAGAATAGTAAAGTCAGATTGTTAAATCATTTGCAAATTTTATAAAATATTCTAAAATTCTTGCGGAGCAATATTGCAACATTTACCTCTTCTTAATAATATATAATAATTAAATAAATTTCCTGAATAAACATTAGAGGTATCCTGAAGTAATATACCTGCCTGCTTACCGTTACTGCCGGGAAGCGCATCAAATCAAATAACATATTAACTCTCGTAAAACTGGATAACTAAGATTTCCTCATAACCCAAAAGAGAGAGAAGCCGACCAATGGCCTCCAAAGCAGAGTTATCCTTGTTCAATTTAAGTTCAATACAGCCCACTAAGCTAAACGCTTTAATTCCACTCTTCTCAAATGGACAATGAGTCCGACTAGTAGAGATACAGCTGTGGTATTTCCACCAAAACCCCATATATCACCGCTTTTGCTGTATGATAGTTAAATACCACGCTCCCGACAGAGTTCATCAGTATTTATCATTTTGAGAGTTCAGCTCGTCAAATAGAGAATTAAGGGGCCATTCGCAAAATTAAATGTATTTTAAAATCAGGACTCTCGTGTTATTTTATTCTAGTTTGGTTAGTATCCAGATAAAATTAGTTCTTATAGTGAATCTAAAACGAGTGTGTTGTATCAAAATGAAAACTAACGTCAAAATATTATATGTTCATAGTGTTTAACACGAGTAATAAAACTAAAATTGAATAAAAAAATAAAATTGAATAAAAAAATAAAACAAATAAGTTTTCCCTTCTGTTTTGGGTATTTTATGTCAGATGAATTATAATCTAGTTTAAATTAGTATTTATAGGAATTCTAAACGGAATGTGCTGTAAAATAAGGAAATGTGACGTGAAAGTATTATATGTTTATAGTGTTTAACACGAGTGTGGAAACAAAAATTGAAAAAAAAAAGAGATCCAGATGAAATCTGTTTTTTTAGTAAGTCTAAAAGGATTCTACTACATTAAAATGAAAACAAACGTTAAATATTATATGTTCATAGTGTTTAACACGAGTAATAAAACTAAAATTGAATAAAAAAATAAAACAAATAAGTTTTCCCTTCTGTTTTGGGTATTTTATGTCAGATGAATTATAATCTAGTTTAAATTATTTTTTATAGAAATTCTAAACGGAATGTGCTGTAAAATAAGGAAATGTGACGTGAAAGTATTATATGTTTATAGTGTTTAACACGAGTGTGGAAACAAAAATTGAAAAAAAAAGAGATCCAGATGAAATCTGTTTTTTTAGTCAGTCTAAAAGGATTCTACTACATTAAAATGAAAACAAACGTTAAATATTATATTGTTTAACACGAGTAATAAAACTAAAATTGAATAAAAAAATAAAACAAATAAGTTTTCCCTTCTGTTTTGGGTATTTTATGTCAGATGAATTATAATCTAGTTTAAATTATTTTTTATAGAAATTCTAAACGGAATGTGCTGTAAAATAAGGAAATGTGACGTGAAAGTATTATATGTTTATAGTGTTTAACACGAGTGTGGAAACAAAAATTGAAAAAATAGAGATCCAGATGAAATCTGTTTTTTTAGTAAGTCTAAAAGGATTCTACTATATTAAAATGAAAACAAACGTTAAATATTATATGTTCATAGTGTTTAACACGAGTAATAAAACTAAAATTGAATGAAAAAATAAAAACACGAGTCAAGTTTTTCCTTCTGTTTTAGGTATTTTATCTTAGATGAATTACAACCTAGTTTAAATTAGTTTTTATAGGAATTCTAAACGGAATGTGCTGTAAAATAAGGAAATGTGACGTGAAAGTATTATATGTTTATAGTGTTTAACACAAGTGTGGAAACAAAAATTGAAAAAAAAAAGATCCAGATGAAATCTGTTTTTATAGTAAGTCTAAAAGGATTCTGCTACATTAAAATAATAACAAGCGTTAAATATTCTATGTTCATAGTGTTCAACATGAGTGTGGAATCTGAAATTGAAAAAAAAGGAAGAAAAGAAAACTGGTCACGTTTTGCCGTTGATATTTTATGTTAGAAAAATTAGATTCGAGATAAAATCAATTTTTATAATGGTTCTAAAAAGATTGTGCAGTATTTAAAGTGAAAACAAACGCCTAAATATTATAGTGCTTAAAATGGGTATTTAAATTAAAAGTGAGAAAAAAAGGATAAAGTATATTTTTGATATTTTATTTTGGATAAATTAGTATGAAGATAAAATTAGATTTTATAGTGACTCTAAAAAGATTGTATTTTATTAAAATGAAAGCAAACGTTAAAATATTAAATGTTTATAGTGTGTTTACATCATGAGTGTTGAAACTTAAAAAATAAAAAAGATTGAAAAAAGAGTGACAGATTTTTTTATATTTTATATTAGATAAATTAGTATCCAGAAAAAATTAGTTTTTATAGAGACTCCAAAAAGATTGTGTGGAATTAAAATGAAATCTAAGGTCAAAATATAATGTCAATCTAAGGTCTAAATATTGCATGTTTACAGCGTTTATTATGAGTAGTCAAACAAAAGTTTAAAAGAATTGAAACATAAATTAAATTTCATAACCGTAAATTTTTTTAAAAAATTTAGAAATACTTAATTTAAAAAAAAGGTGAAGATAAAATAAAAAATAGTTAAATTAAAAATAAAAATTCAGGAATAAAGTGGGTATCACCTAGTTTGGTAACTTAAGGTAGCTTTTACGCAAAGCTGACCGTTGGTCTTGAAATTGCCGAACCGTTATCTTCATAATTCCTGGTCTACATCACGCTGTTGCGGAAATGTCTTTGAGTAATATGCTTAAATTTATTAAGAAAAAAATAGCTGACATTAAGAGCATTCTATTTGGGTGAATTAAGTATAATAGAAATGCTGATGTTCACTTCTCTATCCAGTGATAGCTACCAGAGTGTAATAAGAAGACTCATCTATATATTGTTTTGATTAGATAAAGCTACATTGAGGGAAAAAAAGTGTACAAATAATTCAAAGGGATTAATCTTGAAATTTGAAAGTGTTGACGTCAATTTACTATATTAGCATATAGTTCTTTTTACAACTTACTTCATGTTACTTTACGTCCCTGTTTTTCAATGCAAATTTTTAGTAACAAACTAGTTCTTTTATTTAACTTAACCATTTCAGAAACCGCTTCAGTATTTCGATAGACTTATATCGCACAAAACATTTCTAAAATACGATTAAGGATATTTTTCAATGCAATATATTGTAAAATCGTACAAGTATATTACAAAATTTATAAATACGATTGAGTGTCACTAATATATATTGGATTCGAATTTAATATATAGTCAGGCTATTTACTAGAATTTTGCATACAACATATGTTAGTTTATTCATTTTTTTATAAGTAAATATTCATTTCATAATTTTAAATTTATTAACACTGAACGTATTTCAGGGAAACCCTTTATTGTGTAAAATTATTAAACACTATTGAGTGTTCTAAGTGCTTTATAATGCTTGATCACTAAGCTTGTGCAATCGAATTAGAGTCTTGATAAAGCGATTTTCCTTTTACAAAACCTTGTAAATCATTCATTGATAAAGAATATTAGTTAGTTTCAAGTAGTTTTGATGTTTCGTGTTGGAGAAAATTAGTGTTACGTTTCCCCTATTTATTTGAATAGAAATTTAAATACAAAGCAACAATTGATGCAGTAACTCGGAGGCAGACATGAATTCTAAATAATATTACATAATGATATTTGGTCTCTTTGAAATTTTGAATAACATAAGTATCTTTTATAATAATATGCCTCCTATTCTAGTACAAAGTATAACTATTTGTAGGCAAATTAAAATGGCGAGCACCAGAACAACTTTTGATCTCATAATCAGGTTTTAACGTACACTGTTTGAATTTTATGCTGAAGTTATAGTAAAATAACAAGCAATAGTTTTTCCATCCAATTAAATGTTAAGTTTAGGTATAGAACATTTTTATCTGTACGTTTTTGAAACCGCTTACAACTAGTATGGTTACAAAACCACAAAAAAAAACTATGCGATTTTTCAACCATTTACAACTAACATGGTTTTAAAATAGTAAAAAAAAATATTAACTGGATATTGAAGTTAGGTTTTCCGGTAACACGCTCTTTTATGTAAATTTTACTTTTTTACGTATTTGAACTGTTTATAGTTTAATATAATTCGTCGATACTTTGGAACTGTTTAAAATATTCAAATGTTTTTTTTTTATTCCTTCTTACAAATATAAAATTTATTCTCTCAAAAATAAACCTACGCATCAATTATTTTTTTTTTTTTTTTAGCATTAAATTTAATAATGGTCCAGAAATGTCTCATTATATTCATGCAAGTTTTTGCGTTATTTAAAACTATGCAATTTTAAACGACAAATTCTAAAATGTGATAGAAACTGGTCAGATAATTCTTCAGAAACGAAAATTTAAAAATATGACTGCTTCGATACTTCTCAGGGTAATTATCATTAAAATTTTTAAGTTTCCATCCGATTTCCTTCTTAAACTATTATGGCCATATTTTACAGATTGCTCATATCTTTAGGCTCAAGAGACAAGTTATATGTGGCCGGAGGCCGCAATTGATAACACCAGTCAAATGGCAGGCCGCAACTTTATCAAAATTTTACATAGGACTCTTTTATGTTTGAAGGAACATTAAATATTACTGTCAGATTTCTATCAAAGTGTTTTTAATATTAAAAAGCAAAATAACAAGCATTACAAATAATACTTATTACGTATCATTTTGAATCTTCTCTTAATCAGAAACTTAGTGACAAGATTTATTTTTCTTTAAAATTTAATTCTGTAATTAATTAAAAATTTTTCAACTTATTTAGGAATTATGGCAACAAATTTTTTTTTTTCGATCATATGAAATTACATTTTTTTTCTTTTCTGCTCATGCGATATTCAATTCAAGGAGTTTAAATAAAACTTGATATTCATTCCCTCTTTTATGCGTTTTAAAATTTACAAATGCAAGTAATTTCGTCCAAAATAAGTGGTTTCAAAAAGTTAAATGGGAGAATTTTTTCGAGAAAATTTCTGATACGCTTTTGCTAAATTATATTCATAAAATAAAAAAAATAAAAAACGATAAAAAAAAGAGAAACGTACACGATTATTTTTGTATTTGAATGAGTATTTTCTTGGATGCAAAACTTGAGAAATATATATTTTTTTGCACCGTTGATATGTTAATTGTCACAGAAACGAAGAAATTAGGTTTTTTTAAAGGAAATAAAAGTATTTTGGACCCATATAAATTTTTTACAAAAATTTTCCGCAAAAAAACGATAACTAATATATTTTAGTTCGCGGGCAACAAAAGAAGGCTTTGCGGGCCGGATGCGGTCCGCGGGCTGCCAGTTGGAAACCACTGATTTAGATTATTTAGATAAGATATAATTTTGGATTAACAATCAGCGTGATTTGATAATATTAGATTTTCATTTGCATTCAATATTCGTACTCAAACCTAATTGATTGTGAGTACACGAGTTTACACAAAGTAAATCAGAATTGAGTTCAAGTACGTTATTTCAGACAGGTCTGAAATTGTACATATAGGTAGACGGGAAAGAGAAAACAACCACTGGTGCCTAAAACATTTTATTTTCAGCTTGTTTTAGAATTCGTAAGCCATCTGTAATTCCTATGACTTACTGACAGTCATAATATTAATTAATATATATATATATATATATATATATATATATATATATATATATATATATATATATTATGTATACAATGTTAGACATTTCTCTAAAAAATGAATAAATAACAAGTTATTTAATTGTTAGTTTACCATATTCAAACAAAACAGTCAAATAAAATTAAATAAGATGGTATTCAAACTTTCAATTGTGTGAAGAACCGTTACCAGCTTTCACGGTTAAACAACCAGAATTTTATCGCACAAAATTAGGTTCACCTAATGATGCCACTAAGTTCCTTGCAGCTGGGTACAATCTCATGACCGATAGAACGGAGGTTTGAATCCCAGCTTTGGCGTCACAATATTTCCTCCATTCCCTTTAACACAGGACCAATTTGCATTGTCTTGCCCTCCGCAATTTCTGACCTGGTCTATTAGAATACGATATTCTCATTTACGCATAGATGGCAGCCCCATAAGGCTGCTTAACTCAAAAAAGTATCGATGAATGGCACCCCCAGATAAATTAAACCCACGGCACATTCGACAAAACACAACTCAACTACAACCTTTTACCAATGTACAATGCCTAAGATAACCTAACTCTAAACATGTACAATAAAACTTCACTTTTACTGTTTTTAAACCATACCGTAATAATACCGTACCATTGCTTCCTCTGTGATTGATGTTTCACTTAGAGGTTCTGGAAAACATTAAAGTTAAAAAAAATGTTCTTTACCGTAAATTTTACGGTTAATCGGATAGAAAAACTGTACTATTTTATAAAATTTTAACGGTGAACTATCCTTGATTTAAACTACTGATCGCTTTAGTTTTTATCTTCGGTACTATGCAATTTGAAGAGTTCACTGATTGATTACTGTTCGGCTCTTTCCTTTACAGCAATGAAAAAGTTGAGGCAGATAATAAGAACAGAATCTTTTGTGCAAAAGTATATTTTATAAGATGTTTCAGAAAAGTTTAAAATCATTTGGCTCTGTTAAAGCAAAAAATTTAATTATTGATGGAAAGAACAATCTTCATTAAAATAGAAAAAAAAACTCAACAAGAGAAAGAAGAACGAAATAGACAAGGTATCTAATAAGAATACCAAGAGAGAAATTAGCACATCTTTTTCTACCATGGTTCCCCAAAAACAGGAGAAAAACGTGATTCACATTTCTCTTTGCCAAACAGACAACTCGCACATGTCTTTGCCAAGTCATCTTTGGTCCTCATCTTTTAATCCTATTATCGAGGAAGCAGAGCAGAAAAAGTTGAGCCCCAAGAATGACTTGTCAAAGACAAAAGCGAATGGTTTTTAAATCGGAGAAATTTTAAGAATTGCAGGAAGTCTGATTTCAAGCCAAAGACCGGAAGGAAGTCGGTTATTCGTGAAAAGTCTAGGTAAGAAAGGAAGTAATGCACAGTTTTATGCATTAGTTACAACATAAATTTTAATATAATTTTTTTCCAAATGTTAATCACTAGTAACGCTTTCAAGCTGCATAAATCATTTGAATTCTTCCTTTTGAGGCCCGCATGAATGCATAAATACAACTCAATTATCGATTAAATATCCACAACTAAAATTTGTTTAATCACAAAGCAATTGTTCGACTTAAACGCCGTTTTTAACTCAAGATGTTCAAGTCAATTTTCATGAAATATACTCTATATTTAGAAGAATAAATTACTCATTTATTCGAATAGACAGTAACGTCACTTTCTGCCGACAAAAAAATATTGTATTTAGGGCAGTATGTGTAGAAATTTATCTTCGAGACATAAATTTCTCTTTGAATAAAGTACAGTATTTCCGATGCAATCTCGGTGTGGAGCAAGAGTGTCTTAGTGGTTTTGATTGCACAATCTTTTGGCAACCTTCATGATTGTCAACATGTGGGTGAAAATGCGCACAGTCAGCTTTTACTTCCAAGATAAGCTGGTGCTTAATGTGTCTGAAAATGGGTAGGTTTTGACTCTCCACTTCTGAGATCACCTTACTTATGAGGCAAACATTAACTTTCATTCGCGTTTGTCTTCCGGCAACAACAGGTGTCATTTCGGGTTGAAACAATCGGACTGTTAAATAATGAATAAGGCCGAATTCAATAAAAAAATGTTTCGTAAAAAAACTTCCCTTATGTTTATATACAGTCAAAATATTTTATTCTTCTCCAAACCACCTAACATGCTAGTACTATTTAACTCCATTTACGCTATTTTTGTGGTATACAGATTTCCGTAGTAAAACTTTAAAATATTGAGATGGTCCACCTAGCGTAAAATGCAAAATATGAGAAGCAATGCGATGAATAAACTTTAGAAAACGCGATGTACAACTTAACCTACGGCTATACTTAGGCTGAAGCTTTACATTAACGATCTTGAGGATAATGAGGTTGAGTTTACTTAGACCTAATTTAAGATGCCTGTATTTTAAGAGATTCATCGCACCACACAGGGTTAATGATGTCTCTTGCTTTGCCCAGATTATATGTGTTAAAAGCAGAGATAATTCGCTCTTTTCTAATTATTTTTACTCTTTAAGCATTTAATGAAATGTAAACTTTAAAATAAATCTTGTGTGGGAAGGACATATCAGCAATAAGAAGTACACTTCATAAAATTGCTGCTTTTAAAGTACGAGCACGCTCACTATGAAACGAGAAGAGCTTTTTTTTAGAGGTTCGTAAAAGACACGGAGGAAACTCGTTTAATTAAAGTGATACAATATCAATTACAGTTTCTTTTTACGAAACATAATTGAGCTAGTTTTAATAGAGGGCAGTTATTATATTCTGAGTTAGAATATTTAAAGTAATTTAGATTATATATTGTTGTTACTTAGAAATATAATAAGATAGAGTTGTATTTCTATTTTAACGTTGCTTGTATGAAATGATGATTAATAAAAAGGTTTAAAAGGATGATCATGGGATTATTATAATTCAAAATATAAAAAAAAAAAAAATGTTTGAAATTTTTTATTTTTAGTCAATGTATCGAAATTTTATATTATGAATCGGCACATAAAACAAATATCATTGGTAGAAGTCATCATTTTCCATTGGTTGAAGCGTAAAATGCTTCTTTGTATTTTTTTCTTCACATTACCCATTTCTTAAAACGAATAAAACGCATTCTCTGAGAAATTAAAAATGCGGCTTATTTTTTATACATTTTACCAACTTCTTTAATATAAAAACAAAAATTAGATATAGATACCTCCATGACAAAAGATCTAAAGTTGAGAATGTTAATTCTCTAAAGTATAGGGAAATAATTACTTAAATTATGAATTGCATAAATCTTTTATTTTATTAGTGACAATTAAAAGTAAAAAATAAATCAGATCAAAAACAAAGTTTTCACATCAGATAAAAATTAAAGTTAGTCATATATATTTTTTTTAAAATCGCGTAATATTAAGCACAAATTACAAATAAAAACCTAACAATAAGAATAGCTCTTTATTCTTTTAAGCTATATATTATAAGGAAATAATTACTTAAATTATGAATTGCATAATTCTTTTATTTTATTAGTGACAATTAAAAGTAAAAAATAATTCAGATCAAAAACAAAGTTATCATATCAAATAAAAATTAAAGTTAGTCATATATTTTTTTTTTAAATCGCGTTATATTAAGCACAAATTACAAATAAAAACCTAATAATAAGAATAGCTCTTTATTGTTTTAAGCTTTAAATTCATTGTTTAAAAATAAATTGAAAAAATTATCCGGAGAAATCAATGGATGTGTTAGAAAAATATCCTTTTAGACAAATGATCTCTTAAAACAACAATTGCATTCCAATTCAATAATTTTATCAACAAATGGAATTTGTCTATTATGTGTTAGTAAATGTGCAAGTGTTAGTAAAATATCCTTTTAGGTAAATGGTCTTTAAAAAAAAAGAATAACAAACAACAATTGCATTCCACTTCAATAATTTTATCAACAAATGAAATTTGTCTATTACACACGTATTTTTCAAACTAGCTATTCAATGAATAGTTTTTAAAACCAATTTGTTTTTAAGGTTTCTCGTTACTTCACTTGCTTTTTCAATAAATTTCAGCAACATTAATGAAGCAAAACAAAAATAAAATATAAAAAATAAGAATAACTCAGTACACATAAGGATAATGTTGCATACATAATAATGAAAAACTATAACTTCCTCATTAGTTGCTCCGATTTCCACTGTCCCTCTGGGCCTACAAATTGCGAAACAGTATAACGACGGGAATAATCCAAAGATAGCGAAGAAAAAGGGAAAAGAAAAATAAGTACGATAAGAACAACCAACTGCTCTTCTCATCAAGAAAGAAAAGTGCGAATCGGGGATTAGTGGAGAGAATCTGGTAGTTGCAAATAAGTTCCTTTCCATTGAGTTTACTGAATAAGATGAACTTTTGAAGTAATAGCATCCGTTAACGACGGATACTCTGACTCAGAAAGTAACATATAGAAAGGTAATACGTTTACTACTATAGGCGATATAAAACTGAAGATTAACTTCTTTTTTAACTCAAATTATTTCTCATTGATCAGAAAAAAAAATTAAATAAATAGATAACGTTTGCTATTTTTAGTCAGTTGGCATTTAAGAGTTTTTTTTTTCCATACTCAGTAAAAAAACATAGAATTAATGTGTTTGTATTAGAAAGAAAATTAGATTTTGTTACCCCCTTCCAGAGTGTTACAAATGTTTAGAGTTGCTTAAAAGTTTAGGGTCGTTTTATGCTTAAATGTTTAAAATAAAATGTTTTTGTGTAGCAATAAATAATTACGCAAAGTGGTGCATAATAGCAGTTAATAATAAATAACAAAAAATAATAGTTATAAATAATAAATAAATTACGATATTTTTGAGATAATTTCTTATTATCTCATTTGAGCTAAACTTATTATACAAACTAATTTTTATACTCTACTAAATTTGGACTGATCATAACAAGTAGTTAAAAAATAAATTAAAAAAAAAGACCAATATTACGTTTAGAGAGACGTAATTCAACAAAAGATTGAAAGAAAACCACCAAACGGGGAGACACACCTGGAACAGACTACTGGGGAAGGCCATGACCCACCCACAGCTGCCGTGCCACTGAAGAAGAAGAAATGACATTCATGAAGTTTTTTCTATTATTATCATATTATTTTCTATTATTTTCTATTATTATAAAAGCATCTAAATTATACTTTAGTATCATATAAAAAATAAGAATTCTTTGACCAAATTTTCGAAATGTTATGAAATTCGAAAGCTTTTGGTAAAATTATGATAGATTCAGGTATAATAATAAATTAGTGAGTTACTGTATTACAGAGATATCAGAAAAGTAAGCTAAATGCTTTTATTGATACTGCGAAAAAACGTTCACTATTCACGAATATTTTGAAGCTTTTGATCCTTTTAAACCATAATAAAGTGATTGTTGTTTGTTTGCAATAAAATTCTCGCATGTATGTATACTAGAGGTGGCAGGGTTTGAAACTGAACCCAATAATATTAATTTGTGTCGATACGGTCTCGTTAGTAAAAAAATAAATAAATGAAAAAAAAAAAAAAAAGGCAGGAGAAAGCCTATGTTAAAATTCTCACATGCAATCTTGGTTTTTTAGGGATAGCGAGCGTCCCAAACATGACCGATTATTTGAAAAAACAATAAAAGAAAAGCTGTTGAAGATAGAAATGAACTGAAGAAATGAGGATAGAAATGAAAAGCTGTTGAAGATAGATAGCGAGCGTCCCAAACATGAGCGATTATTTGAAAAAACAATAAAAGAAAAGCTGTTGAAGATAGAAATGAACTGAAGAAATGAAGATAGAAATGAAAAGCTGTTGAAGACAGATAGCGAGCGTCCCAAACATGACCAATTATTTGAAAAAACAATAAAAGAAAAGCTGTTGAAGATAGAAATGAACTGAAGAAATGAAGATAGAAATGAAAAGCTGTTGAAGATAGATAGCGAGCGTCCCAAACATGACCGATTATTTGAAAAAACAATAAAAGAAAAGCTGTTGAAGATAAAAATAAACAGTTTGCTGCTTTTTGCTTAAGAAACCAGAAAAAGAAACAGGAAGCTTACAAGAAAGCATGAAACAATGATTTTCGTTTTATACAAGACTTGGAAGCTTGCACTGTTGCCCAATAACATTGTCTTTAGACTACACCACGTTGTTACGGAAAATTGTCGTTATTTTGAAAACACTGATTTTTAGTTTTCTCTATTAGCAACGCTATCTGTTGACAAATTGTTTAACTAGTTTTGAAAATTGATTGGAATTGTTTAGTATTTTCTTAAAGCAGAACTCTAGGAACTATTTATTTCTATTTTAATCCATTTTTCATTTTATATTTAGTCGGTTGTTTATGGGACACCTACTAAACTAATTTAAAAAATTTCGTTTGATTTAGTTACACCACATTATGGCAATGATAGTAAAATTCATTAAAAAGTGTACAAAATGTAATAAAATTGTGTAAAATAATAATAAAAATATTTAAGACGCATTAAATCGGATTCGAAAATGACTATTCCTGAATAATGCATTTTGTTTTATTTTTATGTGATTTTGAGATTTAACTTCATATCTTTGCAAATAATGACTTCTAACTTGACACTTTGTACCCTCGTAATTTTAACTGTATACGGTAGTAACGACTATTCGACTACGATGCGTTGTTTTCGACTACATTAGTACACATGAGTAGTACTCGACTACGATATGTCATAAATTTTGTAGTTTAAAGCGTTAAGAAAGTTATTATAAATTTATTATTAATACTTTAAAGTAGTTAGAGCAAACTGTCAAAGGTTGTAAAAATGCAGTTTTTCAAAAAAAAAATAATAATAAAATAATAATAATAAGTATAAAATAAAACTTGGAGGCATTTGCATTTTTTGCAATACTTCTTGAACTTGAAATATTAATTGATACAAATTAAAAATATTATTCAAAGGAAGTTTGCAAAACTATTCTACAATGATGTATCCAACACTATTTTAGTTTTTTTCACTGCTAAAATAATACACGTATCCTGTTATAAAAGGATAAAGTAAAAGGAGAAACAATATTATCTTTGTCTTTCTAACGGAAAACTATTGTAACATTCTAAAAAGATAAAAATAATGATTGACGCATCATTGCAGAATTTAGTAAACAGTCTTCAAAAATATTTTGATTTTGCAATAATTAATATTTCAAGTTTAGAAAATGTTGCAAAAAATAATTTCTTCAAGTTCAATTTTTTGACAAACAACATGTCTACATGCTGCGATAAGTAGCCTTGATTTCGTTGGAGATTCAAGAGTTCATAAATTCATGAATTCTTTTTAAATTATCTAAATTTTATCACAATGTACTACGCAATGAATGATGTTAAAACTATTCCAGTTTAAAATCAGTTCAGTTGAAAAAGGAATGATTACCAACAAAATTTTGAGGAGAAAATCTTTTACATCGTAAAATATATATCATACTTCCTCAATGCAAACCAAAGCTTTTCGATATCCAAATTCCAATAGTAAACAAAACAAAGTACCTCGGGCTTACTATAAACAGCACACTCACCTGGAGCGACCATATAAAAAATACAATAGACAAAGCCAATGCAGCAATAAATGCAATTCAACCTCTCATCTACAACCAGAATGTTTAACTTAAAAGTTAACTTCCTCCTTTTTTTTTTTTACATGGGTCTTTAACAACCAATACTTTTTCCTTTTTCCCAAACTTGGACAAACTTTGTTCTTGGACAAAGTAAATGTCACATTCCTTAATTTACAACCCTTTTACACCTTTGTTTGATGTTGTACAAGTCTTCAAAGGTCCCGGATGTAATATTTGAGAAGAAAAACTGCATCGGTACTGGTCAAGGAAAAAAAAGGGGGGGATTGAGGAGGGGACATCCGTCCTCTATTTTCGAGCAGCTGTGTTAAAGAAAAGGTCAAGTGTCCGGTAAAGAATGTTCTGGTCGTGTTAAATATGCGTCAGGCATTCTAGAGTGAAGTCAATTCAATGTTTGTTCAGAAGGGGTTTATCTTATCAGAAAGTATTAGATTTATATTTTAAAAGAGTCGAAATAAAAACTTGAATAGTTTGTAAAAGTAAATTAGGTTGTTTCAAAACTCTTAAATGCTCCATGAATTGTTTTTCTGTTGGATAGATTATTTGCCAAATTAAGATTTTATATATATATATATATATATATATATATATATACTCTGATATTTCTGCATCACACGTGAGTCGATATTTTACTCCTCAATAGTTTTTTTCAGTTTTCGTTCGTTTAACCACAATAGCCTTCCACTACATTTAAATTAATCAATTTTTTATATCGATTATTCCATAAGATAAAACTGAAAAAACTATTGAGGAGTAAAATATCGACGCACGTGTGATGAAGCAACATCACATATTTATTATGAAAATTAAACAGCGAATAATTGTTTGTTTTTTTTTTTCACTATATCAGATAAACTCAATGATCAGCATGTAAATGGTTGTACAGGTGGACTCTGTTATAAACTTAGTAGTTCTAAAGCTATCCACATGTTTATTTTGTTTGGTTTGGTTATGCTTCTAAAGCGTGTTTCAATAAATTTAAAATCAACGGTAAATTGAATAACAAATATGCTCTAAATGGAAAAATTATTTTTAATTCGTTTAGAGAAACTTAAAAAATCACCATATATTGAAAGCAATGATGCTTGATTAATTTTCGTCATAGGAAATATTTGAAATAAAAAAATAGTAACTTATAGACTGAAGGGTAAAATTAACTAAGAAATCATACAAATTAATTAAGGAGAAAAGACTCCAATAATACTTAGTTAATTTGGGCATTAATTACACCACGTTGTTACGGAAAATTATAGTTATTTTGAAAACACTGATTTTTAGTTTTCTCTATTAGCAACGCTATCTGTTGACAAATTTTTTAACTAGTTTTGAAAATTGATTGGAATTGTTTAGTATTTTCTTAAAGCAGAACTCTAAGAACTATTTATTTCTATTTTAATCCATTTTTCATTTTATATTTAGTCGGTTGTTTATGGGACATCTACTAAACAAATTTAAAAAATTTCGTTTGATTTAGTTACACCACATTATGGCAATGATAGTAAAATTCATTAAAAAGTGTACAAAATGTAATAAAATTGTGTAAAATAATAATAAAAATATTTAAGACGCATTGAGTCGGATTCGAAAATGACTATTCCTGAATAATGCATTTTGTTTTATTTTTATGTGATTTTGAGATTTAACTTAATATCTTTGCAAATAATGACTTCTAACTGATACTCCGTAAAATCACCTGTACCAGATGGTTCATTAGAAACTCAAACATCCACAAAGACCTTAAAATCCCGACTCTCTCTCAGCATATTTACAAACTTAATGCAGACTTTTACGACAAAGCAATCAACTGCAATACAGCTTACTTCAACGAAATATTTAAATTTGAAAACTTTAAAAAAGACAAAAACCTTAGACCTATAGCTGCACACTTCAACTCTGACGCCTCGTACCAAAACTACCAACATAAATAAAAATCTCCAACTCTAATATCAATAGTTTGTAGCAATAGTTCAAAACATCAATAGATTACAATCTCAACAGCCTCAACAACAATACCAGCCTTGAAATCCGAACCTGATACCTCATGTTGACTGTAAATGATACTTCATGATACTTCATTAAACTCAAAGCCATCTTTACTACAGCAAATTGCTTATATTTAGTTTCACTTTTATTTTCAGTTAAACAAGCAAGATGCTTGCTCTACAATATCAATCACCCAAGAGACTCTGTATACAAACTGTTTATATATTTATTTAATTTTCCGTTATTTCATGATGAATGGGATATGGGTCTTCTGCGCGACCCAGGCGCCCAGCTTTTGTTAAATAAATAAAGAAAGATCTGACGAGTGCCGAATGTAGATATTATTAAAACTCTATTAAAAAAAGAGAATAATTAAATATTATGAAGTCAATAAGTTTCTAAACTGTTAGGGTGTAGAGATAAGGCATGAAACAAACATTAATAACATTTCAATAGATCTAACCGCACAATTTTCTGAATATATATCTAATAGAATCATTATTTATAATTTTATTCAGTTGAAAACAATTCTGAAGAATGAAAAAGCAGCAAAAAACAACGCATGAACAGAGAACGTGACTACTGAACTATTTAAAATCTGCATAAGTCCATGAAAATGGCAACTTACTTCATTAAAAAGCTTACAACTGTTTTAAATAAGCGAAAGCTTTTTTAAACGATATTTTAAAAGTAACAATAAATGATACTTAAAACAAATGCAATTAATAATGTAAACTTTAATACGGATAATTGTAATAAACTGTGATTCTAAACAAATGTAAAATGACGTACTCCATTTAATAGAATTTTATAATGAATTCAGAAGTATGTTTTCCTTTCAACAGAAATTAAAACGTAAATATTTATAGTCAAGTGTTTGCATAGCTGAAATTTAACGCTTCTGTTACGAGTAATCGTGTTTTAATTAAGATATTCTACAGGCATTAAAATTCTTTAAATTATTCAACTGCGATCAAGATTTTTGAACACAGAACTGCAATTTCGAGATATTTACACAAATATTTCACTTAATATAAGACACTTAAATAAAAATGTGATTTAAATTAGTAATAACTTTCTGTTCTAAAATGTTGAAAATTGTATTATGAATGAAGATTGAAAAATAATATTGAAAATTTGTATATATTCAACCGTACACTGCTAGTTGTTTTTGAATCTTTATGGTAAAAAGTGCAGGTTCACAGGATGCCAGTAATTAGGCCTTAATTTTACAATAATATTCTCTTAATGACAGTGATTCAGAAAATATTACTGTAAAAATTATGTTATATCATAATTTATTTGCACTCTAAATTTTCAGGGTAAAGAGTAGTACTGCCAATATATTTTACCGTAATTTTTTACAGTACATTGTTGAACTGCTTTCAAGGATTATTTTTCTTCAGTCATGAAAATTAATAATAAATTTCGATCATTAAATATCAAAAAAGCCAATAATTTATTTTTTTAAACAATCAAAAAATAATAGTGCTTGTTTTTGCATGTATTTCTGCATGCTCTCCGGGACCAGTGCTTTAACTGTGATAAAATCCTGAATTTAGACACACCAAATGATAAATTTTAATTTGTATGTAAGAAAATAATTTTATTACATTGCATGATTTAGCGCAATCTTAATCATTTCTTAATAAACTCTTTCTGGGCTGATTACGACTAGACTCAACTACTCATCTGATATTTCAGTTATCCATTTTTATTCCATTTGCATCAAATCACCTTCTACAATTATCTTGCATTATAATATTTATACGTGTACTTGTTTAAATAATTCACTTTAAACCGTAAGTATTGCAAACAACAAAATTTTACTTGTTGGATTCATTAATTCCATTTTTAAACGAATACGAGAAAAAAAAATATCCACAAATTTTTAAAGTAAAAATGTATTTTAAAAATAATTTTGCTACAAAAATATTTCATTGAAATAAAGCATTTTTCATGTTTTTGTGGAAAACTTTTTTTAAAAGAAAGAGGTTTATTGAAACTATTGGATGCAAGTATAACAAATGTAAATTTTGAACTAAATTGAAAACATATGACTACATATTAAATTCGTATTGTTTAACTATTATCAGATAAGTTTTTTTCTGAATTGAATTTTGATTCTATTAAATTCGTATTGTTTAACTATTATCAGATAAGTTTTTTTCTGAATTGAATTTTGATTCTATTAAATTCGTATTGTTTAACTATTATCAGATAAGTTTTTTTCTGAATTGAATTTTGATTCTATTAAATTCGTATTGTTTAACTATTATCAGATAAGTTTTTTTTCTGAATTGAATTTTGATTCTATTAAATTCGTATTGTTTAACTATTATCAGATAAGTTTTTTTCTGAATTGAATTTTGATTCTATTAAATTCGTATTGTTTAACTATTATCAGATAAGTTTTTTTCTGAATTGAATTTTGATTCTATTAAATTCGTATTGTTTAACTATTATCAGATAAGTTTTTTTCTGAATTGAAATTTGATTCTATTAAATTCGTATTGTTTAACTATTATCAGATAAGTTTTTTTCTGAATTGAATTTTGATTCTATTAAATTCGTATTGTTTAACTATTATCAGATAAGTTTTTTTCTGAATTGAATTTTGATTCTATTAAATTCGTATTGTTTAACTATTATCAGATAAGTTTTTTTCTGAATTGTATTTTGATTCTATTAAATTCGTATTGTTTAACTATTATCAGATAAGTTTTTTTCTGAATTGAATTTTGATTCTATTAAATTCGTATTGCTTAACTATTATCAGATAAGTTTTTTCCTGAATTGAATTTTGATTCTATTAAATTCGTATTGTTTAACTATTATCAGATAAGTTTTTTTCTGAATTGAATTTTGATTCTATTAAATTCGTATTGTTTAACTATTATCAGATAATTTTTTTTCTGAATTGAATTTTGATTCTATTAAATTCGTATTGTTTAACTATTATCAGATAAGTTTTTTTAGACCTAAAAATAAATTGAATAATTTATTTTTAGGTCTGAATAATTCTGTAAAACGATAATAACTGGAATATCTGAAATGAATTTTTTATAAGAAATACGGACAATGTAACGATTTTACGTGTTTTCGATATCAAATAGTCATACTTCCGTTTGATGGAAAAGTCTGTAACACACAGATACAAAGACAGCTATAAAATAAAATATGAATAGATATCACTTAAATAATTCATTCCCAAATCGAACATTGGACGCATTAATGCGTAATACAAATTGAGTTGCTTTAAATGACGTGAAATTAATTATGAATTGTAGAACCGAAACGTTTCAGCTATTACATATTTAAATAAATGTAAAAATGTCCTTGTTAATATAATCATTTACGTCATCTAAATTACCCTCCTAGCATTAAGTCAAAATTTGGATGATGGAAAATGACGAGCAATTACATTTCAGCTACTAAGTACTTTCCCTAAATATTTTAAACAATAAAAGAAGAAATACTATTTCAAGACCCAAGCTGTGCGACTAAACCTGCTGACGTCGGATAATGGTTAAAGACATCTAATCGGAATTCCATTTCAGTTTTTTCCGTTCAATTTTTTTTTAACATGTTGCGTGATCTTCTCCCATAACGTGACCGAACTTATACTATACGAACCAGTCATGGATTGTTCAAAAGAAATTATATGCGTTATTTGAAATTTGCATTTTTTTCTACTTTTAGAGATAAATTTTTGTCCTTAGATCTCCTTTCTTATCGTTCTCCTTTCTAATGCTCCATTACATTTGGTTCATTTTTTCCGTGATGATTCAAACGATTTTTTTTTTATCCCTGCTTTCAGATAATACTATCTTCTTGCGTATGAAATGAGGAAAAAGTTCTAAGTGGAAGTCCCTCATTTTTTTTTATTTAGGAAAAAAAAAGGGAAAAGCTCGTTTGCGAGACAAGGTTCCCTTTGTGTCCCAAAGATGTGCACATTTATTTCTATACTTTCTCTTTATTGCTTTTCTCTTCAAAATATTGTAGTTTTTTTATTATTTTTTTTATACGACAGACTTAAGAACTTTGCGGAGAACTTTCCAATGAAGTTCTATTGCAGACGAGAATACAATCGGGAAAAATAATTGGAAGAGACAAAAAAGTGCAAGTTATAAGTTTCTGAAGAATTGAAAGTATTTATTAAGGCATTTTATTGAGTTATAACGTCTCGAATTTATTTTGTTATAAAATAATTTGGCTAATTTCAAAAGAAAACTTTATGAAACTATCTGATAAATAATAGTATTATATTAGGCATGCAAATTATATTATGTTGGTGTAGCTAGAAGAAAATAGATGTTGGTCTTGAGCAACCATATCAAGTTTTCTATAAAATTAAACAAAGATGTTGTTTTAATATCCTACAATATTGCATAATAAATTTTAAAAATGAGCCATACCGCATAAATGAGTATTACATGTATGGCTTTAAGTTAGGATTTTTAATAATATTTAAATTATAAAAAGCTGAGTTAGTTAAAAAAAATAAAATTAATCTTCACAATTTATTCAGTTCGTTGAAATTCTTTTTCTAGTTTAGCCATATTATTTTTAAGTTACTCGTATATCAAAACTGCCTGATAGCATGCAACCTTACAATAAATGTATTTTCATTTCGTTAACATAGAAACGTTGACTAATTAATTTTTTTTAAAACTTAGTAGAAATATTGATATGTCAAGCTTAAAGATTCCCTTAAAAAATGAATAAGAGCATACAAAATCTTCAAAAAATATTTTTTTTTTTTGGCTTTTACTGTAAACCTTATTTTTGCCTTCGTTTTTTTAGGCTTTTTCCAGGCTCTCAAATGCACCATTTTGTTTGTGCTGAAAACACATTGATCAGGCCAACCCTCATTTTCAAATTGTTAAAATTTCAAATTGTTATTGTTGTTATTGTTTAAGTTATTGTTCTTTAAATTGTGATGAATTACTAAATAAAAGTCTGCACAAATAAATTTCGTTTCAGTGACGATCATAAAATCTAGTATAAACCTCGAGAAGGTGAATTTATTCCCGGTTTAGGAACGCTTTCTGCTCTTAATTTTTGAATGAGGATTCATCCTCAATTTCTGAACGCTTTCCTAGCCTTGTTTCGTAAAGACTGATTTAATCTCGATATAAAAAGTGTGTTTACGCAAGCATAATGCAAACCATGGATTATTTTCTAATTATTTATAAGCCTTGTTGGGCTTTTGTAATAAAGATTGTTTCTGACATTAAAATTACATTACTACTTGGGCTATGTGTGACTAACATACAGAAAATGTGACATTCAAGAGAGATAAAATATAATAAATGAATAATTAATAAAAAACATATATTATTAAACATTAATCGACAAAAACATTATGAAATATACCTTGCTACACGCTTTACTTACGTTAGATAAATCGATTAATTTTTAAATTATTTTAAAATGAAAAATACCGCTAATATCACCTTTTGTACGTTTTTTTTCTCTGCCTTTTGGATAAATTTTTTGAAATAAAATTTGGCCCTTGAAGTTGAATCTTTCAAAATAATATGTATTATTAAACGTATTATTTTTGATTTAATAACTAAAATAGTATAACAAACTTAGTATAATTGTATAACAAATAGTATAACTCATGCGGAAAATCTGATATTAAATATCCGAATCCAAGTTTACGGTCAAGGAACAAATTACCATTTCGCTCTGTTATTACGGATGTTTTACATTACTCTTAGTCATAATATTATTGATATTCTAGATTAAGTGCTTCTAAAATGAGTAATTTAAAGTCTTTCATAATGGAAATCTTTAAATGGAAAATAAAATGAATAAAATCAAAGTTTGCAAATATCATACTTCATAAGGAATGGCCCATCTACTTTTTAGTCTGTTTATTTTATTTCGGTAACAACCATTAGCTGGAAACCTGTATTTTGTTGTGTTCCTACCACTGTACCATATCTATATTCAATCGAGTGCTTTCCAGGGAAGAAAAGGGCTTTCTATTTGACACTGCCAAGCGTTCAAAACATTTCATTCTACATTTTTGTCAGCTCAGGATATTGTCCCTCACAGTGCAAGACCACCTATGCACAAACGCTTAGGGAACTAGTCATCAAGTGGTACACTACGAGCTGTTACTAACGAGTCAAACATTCACTTCAGACCCGTAGTCGCAGCTATTGGAACGTGTTCAATAGAAATTGTAACGGAAAGAGCCAGAATAGGGGAATCGCAAAGGTGCACTCTTCTTGCAAGACAAAGGTTGGCAGCATGTGTTGCTCGAATGGTCAGTGGCATCATATAGCTACTCATATAGTCTATACTCTTTACCAACCTGACCTTGCGCCAGATTACCATATCTAATACTTCTTGGACAATTAACCTCGTATAAAATCCTTCGCCAATGCTACAGACTTTATCAAAGCACTGAAGGACATCTTTGCACCCAAAACACCTAAGTTCAAGAAGATAGTACAGGTGAGGACAGGTGGCAGAAGGAGCTGTTTTATTTCTCGGAGGATTAACAATAGCCTGCACTCTTTTTCTTTAAGTTATTTTCTGTATGACCTTTAAAAACGGCTTCGTTGGTTACCTTCTATTTGAAGTATCATTTGGATCCGTTCAGGTAAAAAAACGAAACTAAGAGCATCTGAGTAGCTAACGTCAGTTTAATTATAGCCACCCTGTATTAATGGCTCTAAAAGTAGACAAAGTGAAGATTACTGCTTACTCTAACAATGCCCCCGAAAGTGGAAAAATTAAATATAAATAGATATTCCCTTGAAAGGGGAAAAATGCTGCACAATAATTATTCTTTAAAAGAAGAAAAGGTAAAACTACGCAATTTAACTGTAAGTGAAGAAATGAAGAATACTATAATTCCTCTAAGTATTGAGGAAATGTTTAAAAGCATTATTTTTTAAGTTGAGAGAACAGAAGTGTTTTCCAGATGTATTCTGTTAGAAATTTTGAAAGACTCTGCATAATCATAATTGCAGCAACCATATTATAGGAATTTGACTTGACCTTTAACCTTCATTTTTAATCTGATTATACGATACTATTCCCCAATATAAACAGAAACATGGCTCAATTAAAGTTACAGAAAATTTGCATTGCATTATGGTTCAAAGTACTGATTTTCTGAGAGCATATGTAGTTCCCTGTGGACCATAGCAATAAATTTTAAATACATAAATTTATAAAAGATATAACTTTTCAGTTAGCGATTTTGAGCATTATCAGAATTTCGTTTATGCAAAAAATAAATAAATTTATTTATTTATGTATTTTGAAATTGTGAAGTAGCACTTATCTATCAAAATTAGTTTAGTTATTTTCCATAAATTAGTTTTAAAAATTTGAATAGAAATATTTAATAGTAAAGTTTAACCCAAATTTAGTTGCCTAAAGAAGTAAATGAAAAAAATGAAATGATTAAGATCAAATACAATAGGCTTCGTTTTTTCTTCCTCCTTTTTTTTTTTTTTTTACATGGGTCTTTAACAACCAATACTTTTTCCTTTTTCCCAAACTTTCGTTCTTGGACAAAGTAAATGTCACATTCCTTAATTTACAACCCTCTTACACCTTTGTTTGATGTTGTACAAGTCTTCAAAGGTCCCGGATGTAATATTTGAGAAGAAAAACTGCATCGGTACTGGTCAAGGAAAAAAAAAGGGGGGAATTGAGGAGGGGACATCCGTCCTCTATTTTCGAGCAGCTGTGTTAAAGAAAAGGTCAAGTGTCCGGTAAAGAATGTTCTGGTCGTGTTAAATATGTGTCAGGCATTCTAGAGTGAAGTCAATTCAATGTTTGTTCAGAAGGGGTTTATCTTATCAGAAAGTATTAGATTTATATTTTAAAAAATCGAGTCGAAATAAAAACTTGAATAGTTTGTAAAAGTAAATTAGGTTGTTTCAAAACTCTTAAATGCTCTATGAATTGTTTTTCTGTTGGATAGATTATTTGCCAAATTAAGATTATATATAGATATATATATACTGTGATGTTTCTACATCACACGTGTGTCGATATTTTACTCCTCAATAGTTTTTTCAGTTTTCGTTCGTTTAACCACAATAGCCTTCCACTACATTTAAATTAATCAATTTTTTATATCGATTATTCCATAAGATAAAACTGAAAAAACTATTGAGGAGTAAAATATCGACGCACGTGTGATGAAGCAACATCACATATATATTATGAAAATTAAACAGCGAATAATTGTTTTTTTTTTTTTCACTATATCAGATAAACTCAATGATCAGCATGTAAATGGTTGTACAGGTGGACTCTGTTATAAACTTAGTAGTTCTAAAGCTATCCACATGTTTATTTTGTTTGGGTTGGTTATGCTTCTAAAGCGTGTTTCAATAAATTTAAAATCAACGGTAAATTAAATAACAAATATGCTCTAAATGGAAAAATTATTTTTAATTCGTTTAGAGAAACTTAAAAAATCACCATATATTGAAAGCAATGATGCTTGATTAATTTTCGTCACAGGAAATATTTGAAATAAAAAAATAGTAACTTATAGACTGAAGGGTAAAATTAACTAAGAAATCATACAAATTAATTAAGGAGAAAAGACTCCAATAATACTTAGTTAATTTGGGCATTAATTACTAATTGAAACAAAACAAAAAAAAAGAAGTTACGAACTAAAAACAAAAGAAATAGGAAACTTGTATAAACTCAATTAGGAAAAAAGTAAAAAATCACCATACCATTTTTGACACATTGGCACTAGTTTTTTTTATTCGATTTTATAATTGTCGTTGAACAGCCCAGCGAATTTTTCAGTTTACGACTACCAATGTTCATTTCCGTAGCCTTGTAATTTTATACGCAATCCAGAAGACAAGGGAACTCCTGGATCAATTATTGGGAAAAATTTGCCTACGCGGTGGACTTTTTGATGGATCTAACGTTACATGGAAAGGAAAACCGCGATAACCTCCCATGGTTAGCCTAATGGCAAGGGGACTCAATCCACGATCCGTCTACCATTGAGGATATACCATTGGTCGGTGCGAGCAGGAATGTGGAATTTGAATCAACCCGTCATCGCCGGGATTCGAACCCGGCTCACCTCATTGGGAGGCTAGTGCTCAATCCTCTGAGTCACAACGGCTCATGTCACAATTTTTATTTTATTTTATAACCGTCATTGATCTGACAATCAAATTTTCAGTTTACGGCTATAAATGTTCAACTCCGTAGCCTTGTAAATTTAATAATTTTCTAATTCATATTGTAAATTTCTGGTTTCAAAATTATAGTTCTTGTTACCACACATTTAGTAAAAAATACAAAACTGAAAAGTAAATTAAACCGAATAAATAGTTTTTATGCCAGGCTCTATGGTATCATAACAAAATTACCACATTAACCAAATTTTATCATATGTTATTAAAAGTATTTTACTGTTAATTTTACCAAAATCTTTACCAAAGCGATTTTTTTAAAAACTCACAAATCTTTATAGTTTTCCCATAAAGTCAGAAACATGTTAAATTTTACCATATTCTGGTAGTTTTGATCATACATTCTTTCTCAGCTTCTAATTCCAGTTCTCTAAACAAGAAACTTTCTCAGTATCTGAACATCAAATGACCGCTGAAAAGTAAAGAGATAAACGCAAAGTGGTTTAATAAATAATGATAAGGGTGCAATCTAGAATAAAATAATAAAATGGAGGGTGATAAGAGAGGGTGAAGATGATTTAACGGGAGCTACAGAGAGCAAAATACTAAATGAGAGTAGATCTCCAAATATTGAAAAAGTGATAGGCACTAATTTAAATAAATTCTTATAACTTTCAAAATGTGAAAAGATTCCCAGAAATCAAGCTCCGTAGATATAGAGAAGCGTTGAGTGATTTTAGTAAAAGAAAACTCAAATCTATGATTAGAATTCAGGCTGCGCAGGGCTATGGACAATCATTTAATATCCTGGATATTTTGGACAAATCTTATAATAATAAATCAAGACTGGAACTTTATGAAGAATAAATTTGAAGATCAATTTCGTTTATGTAGTACAAAAATGTATTAAAAATGTAGTACATTTTTGTTCCTGGATTACACACACGAGGTTGTTGTTTATAAACAAAAGAAAAGAAGACACCATTTTTTCGTGATTTTCTGTTCACGTGTCAACTGAACTGAGCCCTATAGATTTATGGATTAGATAATTCAAGATTAGATAATTCGCAAAACTATTATTTTTTGTATTTCATTCATAAAACATTCTACTATGAATGATTTAACAAATATGTTGATTCACCATTCATATAACCAATCATGTTTTTACTAAAGCACGATTGTTTTATAATTGGTGCACAAAGCATTAAAAGAACTCTTACTTATAAATAAAATAAAGTGAATTTTGATATGAACTATATAAATCAAGTAATAAATTTCCTTCCTCGTAAGCAATTAAAACGAAGATATTGTTCCCCTTTCAAGAGATAGTTAAGTTAAAAACATAGAAAGCAATCTAAATTAAATTTCCTCAAGATTAACAGTGTCGAAAGAACTAACTTTCTTAACTATTATTTGTATTACAAGTGAGCTATTCATGCTTGCCAGCTTTTCAACAGGGATTTCTTTCAGTTGACATATCTCTATTGAGATTTTATTCCTATCACGTTTCTAACAAAGATTGCAAACAATGAAGTCATTGCAGTGTCTTGAATGGCAGAAAGAATCTTCGATGCTTTTGTCATTCCAAATGAAAGAAAAATAAAGGTTTTACTCCGGGCAATGTTATCCACTATAAAGCTTAACATTTTTACTTTAACGATAAATAAAGAGGACCATAAATCGATCCGAGATCAATTATGCACGAACTATGTTAACTTTTTTTTATATTAAATCCACCGTGCAGTTTTAAATGATTACTATAAAAAAAAATATTTGCGTTTAAAATTGGATAAAATGATTATAAAGAATCACGTAATTGCCTTCTTTGAAATGAAAATGCGAGACCAAAACTAAGATTTGTTATTATTTTACTTAGAATGAACTGTGTCATGTCAGTACTGACGAATGAATATACGAATGCTTTTGATTAATCCGGAAATAAAATTGTGTTACAGCTTTTAAAGTGCGTGAATTGTGTCCTGCTGTTATTTAGAAAGAAAAGTTTCGTTTCATGAAACTGTTTTCTGTCTGTAACTTCCATATAGACTTTACAATTTGACCATTAAATTTATCTTTCTTACTTAATTTAACTCCAATTTTCGTAGGCTACGGTCGTCATATGAATTGATGTTCTTTGCAAATCATATGCTTTTTTCATAAATTTTGTAAGTTTGCTACAGTCACTCATGACTGTTAGTCAAGTTTAGTGCTATTTATAACCAGGGACCTCTATGCTTATTTTGAAACTGGCGCATAACATCAATATTGAGAAAAGCATCTGTTTTGTAAAAATGAAAAGCCTTTATAGTCAAGTTTTTAATACTATTTAATTCTTTGACGTAGATGGGACACCGGTGTCCCTTTTATATCAATATTTTTGGCGCTCTAATTACAAGCAAAAATACATTTTGATATTTTTTAACTATAAAAAACAATCTAATAGTACTAAAAAAATGTTAGATTATCAGAATTATATTGGAACTAAAATGTAAAATTCAAACAAAGTTCTTCGAAATTTTTTTCATTTATATTAAAAAATTTATCAATAATTGATTATGTAAATTAAATAAATTTCAATAATTAATAATTGTTTCTCTTAGATCTAACTAGCTACAAGTTTGAAGAAAAAAAATGTTGTTTGGAAGATTTTATCTTTTACGCAGAAAAAGACAACGGCATTCCATGCTGTGTTTCCGAGCCACTTATTAAAATGTTAAACATATAATATTTTTCACTTACTTTGACCTATAATAATACAAAATAATGAAAAGAGTAAAAAAAATATGCGTAATAAAAGTTCTTCCTCAAAGATTTAAAAACTTATTCCAATGCTCCATTGTCTGCGCTCATAAAAATTTACAAAAATCAAGCAGTGATTTTGATAATATTCATCTATGCAGAAAAATGTCATCAAATTGTTGATTTTTAAGAAAGTTTAAGGATTTTTAAAATATTTAAGTTTATTCGTCAGTTCTAAAGTCTAGATGTCATATTGAGTTTAAAATTATAGCTTTGCTTTAAGTGAAAGGTTGCTTTATTTTATCTTCCTCGGCGAACCATGACCATGTTAAGGAGTTACTTTGTATGAACTATTTGGTATTATTGTGAGTAAAGTATTTACTGCATTGCTATGAAATGATATTTTTGAAATTTGATTTTGTCACGTTTCTTATTTCAGCCTAAAAAAAAGCAAAATGTATAGGTTTAAAAATAATAAAAGTTGACAATTTTTAAAGCTTCAGAAAACATACAAAACCTCTTTTGAAACTTTGTAAAACTTTCGGTAGAATTGGAGATATATTTCAAATATGAAGGTGACTTTTAGTGTAGAGGGGAGAAAGGAAAATTGAAATGTGAACTATTTATTAATTCAACTAATTCCTTTGTTTAACCAGAATAGAGCGTCGATTATAAAAGCTAAATTAATTATAGATAATAAGTACTATGTAATAAATTATTTGTAATTAAGAATGAGTAAAATTAAAATTAAAAGTAATCATGATTTTCAATTACAAATCAATAAATGTACAATTTTTTTGAAGAAAAAAAATATTTGATTTTTCAGGATCAAATTTTGTATTTTGGCGTATAAAATTACGAATTTTAAACACTAAAAAACTGTATATCTTACTATTGAAACACTCTTAACTATTATTAAATAAAGAAACAAAAAAATAAATAATTATTGGAAATTATATTTCAAATAGAATTATATTCTGATAAAGGATTTTCGAAGAATTTCGAAATAGGCAAAAAGTTAAATTAACCACTATCCTAACCAAACTATTGTGACTTTATTTCCCAGATTGCAACCTATATTTTGCATGTATGAAATCCGAATTCGTCGAAAAAAAGGTTTATTAATTTACAAAAAATAAAAAAAAGAAATAAAAATAAACTTTCAGACTTGGAATTTGCAAATAAAATTATCGCATGCGAAAATTATTTAGCATATTTTAGGTCATCCCGTGAATCATTAATTTTGAATCCAAGTGAACATCCGATCATTACATAAAAAGTTATTTAAAGTAGTTCGTTTTTTTGTGTACTGTATATACTGAATGAATAAGAAGCTCTCAAGTCAAATTATATGCTGGCAAATAATCTGAAAACTAATTATCCCGATTTAAGTGTAATCAAAATCATTTGAAATTCTGATAGCCTGCACCCCCGTTTACACAGTCATAAACATAATCTTGATCATTTTTAATAATGATAACAAGAAATTCTTTACTTGCATTCTTTGTTGCCGAATATATTTTTGTTCAACTCTATTTTTCACGAATATATTCAAATAAGAATTGCAAACGAAAGGGGAAAAAATCAAATTCATTTAAGGTATTTAAAAACGTTTTTAGAATAAATCGATTTATATATATCAAGTTAATAATTTAAATAAAGAGACGTATTTTGTAGATTCCTAGAACCCTCGCCATCTTATTGTGCTCTAAGCCTTAGCCCTCTAATATTTCCTTGGCGCAAAGATTCTGGAATCCTGCGCTAATTCCCCAATATTGTTTGATCTCCGGATGCTGTTGTGGCATACACCTAATCTACTTCTGGGCAAAGATAAATACTCGCCCAGTTTTTGTTCTCTTCTTTCTTATCTTAGGCCTGGAAAGACGAAATGATGGATTCTGCACTTTCTATCAAATGATACAAATTCTGGATCGCAAAGAACCACATATTGCAATCAGGAAATACCTCACTAATCTTCAAAGCAAGCTCAAGCAACGCTGTTTTTTTTCTCTCACGCTAGATTGCAGTGAAGGAAAAAAAAAATGTTAGATTATAAATATTTCGTATGAGTTTGCTTAGTTTATGTAATGGTATATAAATAAAGAGATAGTTTGTCTTGAAAATATTGTTTATATTTTATGCTTAAACGATAAATGAAAACTTCTAAATTAACATTCAGGTATATAGTGACTATTATTTTCGAAAGGGAAGAAAATATTTTTTTTCTTAATATTTTCAATCTAATTTTGATTTTTAATGACTGTTCATTTATAGTAATCTTCTATTCTATTATATTATAGATCATTTTATATTTTAATCATGCAAACTCTTATAAAATTAGAATCAGAAAAAATGTATTAAAACACAATCTATTAAAACTGAGTTGATCTTTATCGAATCAGATATTTCTAGCTGAATTTCAGAAATGATAAAAAGAATAGTTTCTGAGTGAGTCTTTCTTATTACTTAAGAAAGTTTTGGTCCTGAGAATTCAGCGGCGAGTAAAAGTGGCAAATTTTTATTCATTTTTTTTTCGTAAGAAATTATGTAGTGTCAATGTTCGTTGGTAGAATAAATCAAAGAAAGAATAAACTCTTTAGAAATTTATAAGCAGGAAGATAATTACGCTAAGTTATATTGGATTTCTAAAATCGTAACGATTAATTTTTTGAAATCTAAGATAAGCATAGTGAAAAATTTCTGTTGAAAATGACCAATACATTTATAACTTTCGTACAAAAAATTTCTGTTCTCAAAAATTACAGAAATTTACCATCAAACACATTGTAATCTGTCAAAAGATATATTTGTGATTTCAAAATTTGATTTTTATATTTGATTTCTAAATTCTTAACGATTAATTTTTGAAATCTAAGATAAGCATAGTGAAAAATTTCTGTTGAAAAAGACCAATACATTTATAACTTTCGTACAAAACATTTCTGTTCTCAAAAATTACAGAAATTTACCGTCAAACATATTGTAATCTGTCAAAAGATATATTTGTGACTTCAAAATTTGATTTTTATATTTGATTTCTAAATTCTTAACGATTATTTTTTGAAATCTAAGATAAGCATAGTGAAAAATTTCTGTTGAAAAAGCAAATAAAATTTATAATTTTCGTACAAAAAATTTCTGTTCTCAAAAATTACAGAAATTTACCGTCAAACACATTGTAATCTGTCAAAAGATATATTTGTGATTTCAAAATTTGATTTTTATATTTGATTTCTAAACACTTAACGATTATTTTTTAAAATCTAAGATAAGTATAGCGAAAAATTTTTGTTGAAAAAGCACAATAAATTTAAAATTTTCGTACAAAAAATTTCTGTTCTCAAAAATTACAGAAATTTATCGTCAAACTCATTATAATCTGTCAAAAGAGACATTTTTCAATGATTAAGAGACCTCAAGAAACATGTGAAGATACATTTTTCTGTTTAAACAAATTCGGTAACTTTTGATACAGATTGTTTTTGTTGGATAAAGATTTTTTTCAGTTTAGAAAATGCAAAACGTTCGCATCAAAACGACAGCAGATTATTTGATATACTGAACCAAATATCTACCAACCACTATGGGGTTCAAGGAGTTGACAATCATACCAGGAAATCCCCGGGAACGACATCCACTTCAAGGCATCTAAACTTAACTAAAGAAAAAAAAATTATGTGATGGTTTTTTAATGGCAAATGTAAATACTGATTTTCTACAGCTAAGAAATCATAAAATATCGCAAAAAACATTTTTTTTTTGTTTTTTTTGTTTTTTTTTTTTTTTTATAACCAGCGTCACTTCAGCACTGTGGTCAGTGCAAGCCGGATGCGGAATTCGTATCGACTGGGATTCGAACCCGGTTCGCCTCATTGGAAGGCGAACGCTCTATCCCCTGAGCCATCGCGGCTCCGCAAAAAACATTTATAAGAAACTAATCGAAATTTTAAAAACTGTTGCACTATGCAAACCAGAGGGTATACGGATACCCTCATGCCAAATTTTTCTACCGCACCCTGATCTACGAAAAATATCTGGTGTGTACAGATATTTTCTGTATAGTTTTGTTGCAAGAAATTTCTGTCAGCGCGTTTTTTTCGGACGCATACTGATAATTTCTGGATGCTAGAAATTTTCTGTAAAGCAGAAATTTTTTTTTAATGTGGATAAAAGAGGAAATAATTCTCAAATATAGTGCAGGATTTTTGAGAATTAAAATTTCAGAATATTTAAAGGAAATGTAGAAGAATGCACTGCGATTTAAATTTGATGTTATTAAATAAAATCAATTCAATAAGTTTAATAAAGTTTGTTAAGCATTTTTTTTTCAGTTCGAAAAAGCAAGAAATCTCAGGATTTGAAAGGAATTTTAAGAAATAAGTTATACAGTTTTTACGCTTCACTTTCTCTCCACGTTCGTAAAAGAAGTTGAGAATTTGAATATTTTCTCAAGCTTTCGAAATATTTTAGAATATATTTAGTATCTCCCTTGAGGGGCCTCAGGTGTTTGGGAGGCAGAATGATTCAGATAGGATCTCGGAAAAATTAATGTTAGTTCATGTTTATATTCCTCCGGTATATTCCACCGACAAAAAAATAAAATAAAATAATTTTTACTACATAAGTTTGTTGACTGGCAACATTCGTTTTCAAATATTTTTTTGCTCAAAGTATTACGGATTGAGTTAAATTGCTTGAAGAAAAGGATAAAAAGATTTACTTCCTGAAATAAACTTTTAAATTTGAATCATTAATATTTTGAGAAAAAAATAACTTAACTGATAAATCTCCAATTGGAGTATAAGAAATAATTCGAAACATTTAATAACCATTTATTTTTTAAAATCTGTGAAAATGGTCACGCATTTTTTTTTAAAATTTAGGTTTTGCATAAATTTATCTTATATTTTTTTTATTAAAAAAAGTTAAACTGTTAATAATTTTGAGAAATCAGTTGCTTATGTCACTCGTGAAAGAAGTTTAATAAATTTATAGATTCAGGATAGAAATACTCCTGGTATCTATATTTTTCTGTTTACAGACTTTTACTTCTAAAGTTCTTGAATACCGTTTAATAGACTCATAGATTCAGTATACAAAAAGTTTATATATATATATATATATATATATATATATATATATATATATATATATATATATATATATATATATATATACATATATATACATATATATATACATATATATATATATATATATGTATATATATATGTATAAGTATATATATATATATATATGTATATATATATATATACACATATATATATATATATACATATATATATATATATACATTATATATATATATATATATATATATACATATATATATATATATATATATATATATATATATATATATATATATTATATATATATATATATATATAGCATAGTAAATAAATACAAAAAACACGACGAAAATTTAGTGTGCTCCTCACACCATTGTATTGATATATTTTGCTTTGGCTATATTTATACAATATTAGAAAGCACTCTTTTTTGCAGATATAATCGTGTGGGCTGATGAAAAGATAATATCTTTTTTTTCTGGATTTTTTAAAAAAGAATTCTATCCTTTTTTTTTAAAACTTTTTTCCCCTTTTTTAATTTGTCTGTAATTTTCCTTTGTTTTGTCTTCTTTATTAACTTATATCTATATCTAATATATATATATATATATATATATATATTATCACTGTCAATTAATTTAAGTAATATATTCGAAAAAGTGAAATCACGGACCACGATTTATGATTCAATCATTGAGTGCGATGGGTCTATCAAAAAAGTAAGAATATTTAATTACAATATGAAAGCAAAATATGATTAAATATGATTGGACTATAGTCGTAAGGCTGAAATCAGTATTCTGCTGTATTATGCCCATTTTTTATTGGTTGCGAACGTATTATCTCTCCTCATTTACTTCGAGGTCTCTATCATATTCATAATGATGTTAATACACACATTTGAATACACACATTGATCTATAATTATAAAATATGCTTTCTTAAAAAAAAGCAATAAATCAACTGTTTAATATAAACTCAGTAGAAAAAAATAGCAAATCAGAATTACTCGAAAAAAATAAATTATAACCATATAAATACCAAAAATAAAGAATAAAAAAAGTCTTTTTCAAAAGAAGAAAGATTTGAGATATTTTTTTTTAATCCAGTCTTCTAACATATTTCATAAATAATTTATTTGGTAATACTATAACTTTAATTGTAATCTGTTTACACGGTGTCATTTTATTTGAAACGTAATATTAGCTCAGATGGTAAGAATGTGTACTACAAAAACTAAATAAACCTTAAAAAAAGTAAACTCTTAAATGAAATGAGGGGGGAGATGTATTTTATAATTTGGTATATTTTAACAAATTTTATAAATACTCTTATTTTTTGTCACCATATTTTTTATTGTAAGATGCTATTTTATGGTGCCATCTCATTTGACACGTTCTTTTATTAGCAAAGATCGAAAAAAGATATATTCTTCAGTAATTTGTCCTAAATTGGTTTAACCTAATCCAAATAAACTCTGCTTTCCTTTTCAAGTTATTTTTATTGTATAAAGACATAGATTTCCCATTATCTTATTTTTTTGGGAAAAAAGTCCGTCTGGTATTTCAGGATTAATCAGCGCTTAGAGCCCACTTAGTGACAAACAAAATCAGACGTTAGTGACTGAGGAGGTATAGTTTAAATGAGATGAAGCTCTAAAGTTGTTAGTGAAAGTCGAAGTTAAAGTAACATTTTTTTATTTCATTACTTAGAAATAACTAATTAACTTACAGAAAATCTTACTTTGAAAAAAAAAACAATTTTCTAAATTAATAATTATTGAGACTTGGATATCAAATAATCGTTTAGTTTTAAAATAAATAAATAAACGATAAACAGGCGCTGAATCATCTATTATTTATATTTATTCTCAACTCAAGTGACACCATATACTCAAGTTTTTCTCTATGTATTGGCAACACTGTATCATTTTAATAGGTTGTCTTATTAGGTAAAAATTAGTTATACGTTAAGCAATTATTTTGATAAATTTTGTTAGGTTGTCATAAGTAATAATTTAAGTAGTGTGAAATAGTTACTTGTACACTAAATATTTATTTAGAATAATTTCGTAATTTTATTGAAATAAAATCGAAATAAAATTTTATTGAATAAAAGTAACGAAATAACTATATAGCTTTATTTTTGATCATTTCTAAGATGGTTGTAGAAATTTTAAACATAAACGGTATTATGGTGCTGAGGGTCATACCAACTGTGACGGAGCATGCTTTTTTTCGAGCAATGGAACATTTATACATATAATATACGCTACTCAAATTATGACTGCAGAGGTGCGCGAGGAAGTAGTACAGCACGTAATGAAGTGTTTTTATGAATTTACTAACTCTTCTCATGGCATAGATGGAAATAATTTTAATACTTCTACTGCCGAATATATAGTGAAATTTTCCCAACTCATACTTATAGTGGTTTGTGTAATTTAATTGCTGCCAGACGGATTTTAAATTATAATGCTAAAAATCAATACATAAAGAAATTTAACAATATCGTTGTTATCTCTAAATAATAGTTAAATATGAAATCAAAGTACTTCCACGCGGGCAACAGCTGAACGGTGAAAATATATGAAGATATTGTTTAAAATTAATTAAGGTGTTAGAATTGGGGGGGGGGGCTTATGAATCAGTAACATTTAAATACAGTTGTGTTGACCCGTGGGTTGGCTTCCATTAAAGTTTATATGCTCTACAAGATAATTTTGAAAGGTGACCAAACTGGTTACCATAGGCAGCTAGTTGTTTAATATATCATCGTTATTTTAGTCTTTTCATTAAGAAAGTGAAGGAAAAATATGCTTAGAATAATATCATTTAATGTGTAGTTGTAATGCGTGCTGTAATGCTATGGTGTTAAGCTTCTACATTTGTTAAAGTATTTTTTGTGGATTACGCTGTGTATTTAGTATATACATGACATTATACAAGATTTTACCCGTTTACCGTCCTTAATAAAATTTTCTTGAAGTTTTTCGAAAAATAAATTAACAATATTTCTATTTAGGTCACAACCTAATATTTAAGCAGAAGAATATATATATATATATATATATATATATATATATATATATATATATATATATATATATATATATATATATATATATATATATATATACTACTATATTTTCTTCTTTTCTTTTTGTACCGTCTTCCCCTATTTATTGTCAAATAAACTGATCTTAGATAATTTCAATCTCTCATTTTCTTTGATGAATCTCAATTTTGGTTTTTCTAACGAAGTTTATTTTCTTACTTAAACATTAAACTCGAGAAGATTTCCGTAAGTTATATGTTGATATTCGAAATTTGGTAAAACCGGAAAGACTATCTATGTGTTTGCATTGGAAATTACAGTTAACACAAGCGTTTAACGATTTGAGAACATCTATTTTAAATATTTATTTCTAATGAAAATATATTTTTTTTAAATTCATTTCTCAAAAAAGTTCGAATAACGTATGTTAATTCTAGAAAGAACAATGAACACTGTTGTATAACTAGATTATCTGCTCTTATCAGATTGTTTCACTGTAGATCAATTAGACACAAATGTGAGCATAATTAATTTAATAAAGCATATAATAGACTTGATCATTAAAATTCTATGCTATTTTATATAGTTTGTATAGTTATATAGTATTTTATATAGTTATATAGTATTTATAGTTTGGTTTTTAAAAGTATTTGATTAAACGGAACAATGGCTATTCAATTATCCATCCGAATACATTCCAATTAGTTTCCTAAATAATTGAGTTTAATTTTCTCCTTAATTAATAAATATAGATATTTTTAAATGTTCTTGTTTTTTTAATAAAAGTGGAGCACCTTACTCCCAAAACTACCTCGGGTTATGGGATACCAAACAAAATACACTCTGACCCCTTCAGTCATTCAAGATTCTATACATTCGTTTCTAAGAGACTTACATGTGAATGATTAAATATGCATTTAAATTGGATCAAATTATGAAATTCAGAACTGCTCATTACTTTTAGTAAATTATTTTTCAAATGACAGAGCAACAAAAAATAAGAGAAACCAAGTTAGCCCCATCCGTCTTTCTAGTGTTAAGGTTGAAGAAACACCAATATTTGCAATATTTTTTTTTATGTAATTTAACTGGATAATATTTTCATGAAGTGGATATTATTTTATAATACTTCATTTCATGAATATGGCTATGAAAAAGTAGGATACCTTACTCCCAAAACTAAGTAGGGTTATGGGATACCTTCCAAAATACCTGACGGATCACTCTGGCCTCTCCCGTCATTCTAGTTTAAGGATTAAGAAACACCCTTCATTATAATATATTTTTTATAATATTTTCCTTTCATGCCTATTTTTTTTAAACTAAAAAGTGTTATTAGCAGTAATTTAAACTATGACCACGTAGTCTCTTAACACTTTTCAATATTTTGCTTCTGCCCGAAACCGGACACCGTAAGACCCGAAATAAAATAAGAAATGAATTACCAAATGAACGTGACACTTATTTCTAACATGCCGACAACTGTAAAATCACTGCCCTGCAAATACCGAGTAATTACACGGACAATAAATCTCGGCAACAATAACAAATGGTTCCGGACATGAAGAGAAACAAGACGAGCCAAGAAAAATGCTTTTCTTTCACGGAATCGGGGGAAAAAAAAGTAGAAAAAGAATAAGAAGAATTACAGAAAATCTTCAAAAAAGTAACTTCTTAATGGTTTTATTTTGGAAACTGAAGGGGACGAGAAAATTGTTGGTTCCGTGTGTGACATACTTGGCGATGAACCTGAAAGTTTGGAAAAAAATTGTGACATCCAAGACTTTGTTGGACAAATAGATATAGCATTAGTTTTAAGTTTTAGAGAAAAATAGAATGATTCGGTCGCTAAGAATCTGTTCTTTTTTTAATTTTATTTCTTTTTTTTCTTGAAAAAAGTGTAATTGTCTTTCATTGCGAATTAAAGAACTTTTAATCAGAAACTTAAACTTCTTTCTGTGTGCCGCGGGGGAAAATTTAATGCATCGCAATCAATGATTTTGCTGATTCTGACAGTTCTTATCTTGTGAATTTTATTTCATTGATTTAAAAACTAGCTTATTATAAGAAAGTTGGCTGTTTTAAAAATTTTATTTTTATATTAAATTATGCTCACTTATTATCTATTAAATTTCTGAAGATTGCGCTACAAATGTCAAAGCGTGAAATGATGTCTCGAATTTATAACATACTTTGTCTGAATATGACAAAATAGCAGTATTGAAGTAAATGGAAAAATTGGTATAGGACATGGAATTGGTAAAATTAAGATAGTTCAAAAAAAAAAAAAAATAAGTAAAACGGTTTTAAAAGTCAAGATTTTCGAAAAAATTTTTCTTTTTTCCTTTATTTCATTTTATTTATTTTTTCATTTTATTATTTATTTATTTTTAAAAATAAAATGTAATTGTCCTTCATTGCGAATTAAAGAATTTTCCATCAATAAGTTAAACATCTTTCAGTGTGCCGTAGGGGAACAATTAATTCAGCGTAATCAAAAATTTAGCTGATTTTGGCAGTTGTTATCCTGTGATTTTCATTTCCTTGATTTAAAAACTAACTCACTCATTATTAAAAAAACAAGTTTGTGGTTTTTAAAATATTATTCTAGCATCAAATAACGATCACTTATTATCGATTTATTTACTAAAGAATGCGCTACAAATGTAGAAGCCTGAAATGGTGTATTGAATTGATAACAAACAACTCTGTCTTAAACATGACTAAATAACAGTTTAAAAATAATTGGAAAAACTGGTATTGAATATGGAGTTGGTAAAATTAAGATAGTTCAAAAAAAATTAATGAAATGTTTTTAATATTTAAAATTGCTAAAGAATTCGAAAAAAATGTTTCTTTTTTTTACAATAAAGTGTAATTGTCTTTCTTTGCGAATTAAAGAACTTTTAATCAGAGCCAATGGGGAAAATTTAATTCATTGTAATCACTGATTTTGCTGATTTTTACAATTCTTATCTTATGAATTTCATTTCATTGATTTAAAAATTCTCTCATTATAAAAAAAAAGCTTTCTTAGCAACAATTTTATCTTGGCCCCAGTTGGGCTCAATATTAGACTATGGAGTTTTTAAAATTAACAGAGTCCAAAAATTTAAAGTGAAGTAAGCGTGAAGTAATTTAGTTGAAAAAATTATTAGCTTAGTTGATAAAAAATATTGTTGATATTTTATAAAGCTTATATCTTACACTGAAAAAAAAGTTTTTTCTTAACTACCAGAATATGGTGATATTTACGATGTTTCAGACTCTAAGGGACCACTAGGATCCGAATCTCTTTGGCAATGATTTTAGTAAAACTAGCAATAAAATATGGTTTTATAAAATGCGATAAAATTTAGTCAATGTAGAAAAATTCGGTAATCTTCATACCTTAGAGCACGGTATAAGAAATATTTACTCGCTAAAATAAATTTTTCAGTTTTGCATTTCTATCTAAATGTGTGGTAATAAGAACTTTAATTCTGAAAACCATAATTATTGTTACCACATTTGAGCGAAACATTTACAAATGAGTAGTTTAAATACCATATATTTTAGTTTTTATTATCAGAATTTTTCTTTACCAAAAATGTCGCTACCATGCAGTACGATAATTTTACCAGAATTTTTTCCTTTTGGAAAAACTTGCAAAGGTTGAGAAGTTGATAAAATTAATAGTTAAATATTAATAATTAAAGAGTTAAATAAATTAAATAAAGCAATTGAATCGCTTATGAAATCTATTTTATTTATAAAACTAATTCTATTACATAGTTTGTAACGAAGTTCGTTATAAAAAGTAATACATTTAAAATAATTTAAAAAAGATTCTTAAGTTTCAAAGCAATGCAATCGGCCATAGTTTTAGTAAACGAGTTAATGAACTAGTTCAGAAAATATTTCGTTTAATACTTGATAATATTATTTTAAGAATCAATAGTAATTAGTGTTTAATAATATTTTGTGATATAAATCTGGCTTGCCTCATAAATGTGAGGTAAAATGTGGGCGTTTCTTTTAAAAACATTTTTAACCGATAACACTACTGATATAAAAGTGAAATAAGTGAAATTTATAAATTTTCAAACTTTGTTTTTCGCATATAAGTTTCTCATATCAGCAAAATTGAGTGCTCGTATTCTAATGAGGTGATCCAGGTTCGACTCCCAATGATAACATATTGATACAAATTCAGGTTCTGGCTCGTACTGATCACAGTGTTGAGGTAAAATATCCTCAGTGATGAATGGTTTAGAATTCTCTAGATGACAGTCTAATCAAGAGAGGTTTTTTGTTTTTTTCTTTTTATAACTTCACGTGTTCTTCCGTAAAATGTCCTCTTGTTTTATGGGTTTGGATCACAGTTGGATATTTTTACTGGCTTCACTTTATTTATTCATTTATTTTTACTGAATTAAGTATTGGTAGTCGTAAGCACAAAAATAGATCAGCTGTTGAACACCAATATAAAATAAAATGAAATATATTAGACATGTTATAAAAGAAACATTTCATATGTGTTTATGAAATAAAAACACCACCAAATTAATCTTATTCTGGAATCTTGAATATGTCAAACCTTACTTGATTTTTTTAATAAAACTTTTTGAACTACGAACCCCATTTTAGAGACCAACTTAAGTAATGCTGAAACTGATATTCATCATGAAAAATAAGTGCAAAAATTTATTCATTTGCATTTATTCATTTGCATTATTCAATTACATTTATTCATTTGCTATATTTGACTCAGACGTTGGATTTTGTTTTGTTTCCGAAATAGAATTTACAATAAATGCTTCGATTAAAACATATTTAATTACATCAACTCAGATTACAACATATCTTTCTGCAGAAAAACTAAGTTTTTAAAATACCTGCAACCACAAGTTTAGGAAAATTAATATGATAACTTAAGGGGACACTTCAGGTTAAAAATGATTTTTTTTAAATATCAACCAATTTTAATGAAATTTTCATAGATTGTGAATAAAGCATTTAGAAAGATATTCCCAAAATTTGAAGCAAAAATATTAATTTGTTGAAAAGTTATAATGTTATTAATAATTAATCCGCAAGTTAAATTACAAAATGTTACAATATTTCAAAATGTTCCTTGCGCATGAGTTTTTATCATAGTAGTTTGAAATTCATTTATATTACAGTTTGAATAAGTATAAATAAAATTGGATATGTTTGAACAACTTAGCACTTAATTTTAAACAAATAAAAAATCAAAATATCATAACCTTTATATAATTTTTAAAAATTTAAATTTAAATAACAATTTAACGTAATTTAAAAAATATTCAGTGTATATTCAGCTTTTATTTATATCACATTGGTTACAGAACATTATACTAATCATTTATATAAAGAAAAAAATAAGATTTATTCAAAACTCATGCGCAAGGAACATTTGGAAGTTTGAATATTATCGTAAAAAACAACATTGAGAAAAACAGTTTAACAATAAAAACACACATAGAAAAATTTATTTCATAATATATGTGAAATAAAAAATAAGCATAAGAAAATATGAACTGTTTTAAACAATATAAATAAAAATTAGATTGAATTTAATGCTTTTTAGATAAAAAAAATGTTTATCACAAGATGTAATGTTGACAAAAGTTCATACACCTTTTTTTAATCTTTTTGTATATAAGATTTAAAATGCTCCAGCTGCATATGTACTGTTTACATTTTTTATTTGTTTTTGTTTATATTTTTTGTTGTTACATAACTTTTTATAACTATCTGAAGATTTTCTCTTCATATGATAGCTGCGCCTACCATCGCGGATCTTTGCATTGGTCAAAGACGCAGAATTTACATCGCCTTTACGTAGAGCTAAAGTCCTTTCACACCCAAAGTTGTATTCACTAACTGCTAATGATACGGCATAATCAAGTCTTTTTTTAGAAATGAAGACATCTTTGGGGCACTTATTCCATATCACGGAATGGAGGCTCTCATTGGCGTTTTGTGTTTTTCCCGATATACAGCGCTGCATAAGCTCATTTGAAGCAAGTCGCTGATATACCGGGAGGATTTTTTCTACAACAACTTCAGATAATTTCGTTTTCATCAGCTCATGGCTTTGAGGCTTTTCACCTCGAGCTAGAGCCCTTTGGTAGAAACACCATGAACTTTCGCCCTTGGGGCATCTAGTATGCTGCGGCTTTTTATCACTGGACATACAGTGATAAAGCGAAGCAAATACAGCAGACTTCATCGAATCAACATTCGGAATGTTATCCTTTATCGCTTTGCGATAATAGTTTTGTAGCTTCATGATAGTTTGCTCAGTTAAGCTACCTTTCTTTCGTCCACCGAGAGTCACCCCTTTGACCCTCCACTCCTTCACTTTGTTCCTCAAACCAGTTCCTAATCTTTTGGAAACATGGTTGAGGCACTCTTCTTTTTGAATTACATAGTCATCGCCATATATTTTCAGTTGATTTAGGGTAGTAAATGTTTTAGAATCACCGTCACTTAAAATTGTCGAGTAACGCATTCCACAGAATTCAGTTGATCGCTTCCACATGGCCACTGCAGCGGCAACCTCCATGTTTCCAGACGGTCCGTCGAAATTTTTTTGGCACATCGATTTATGGCCCTCATGCCAAATAAAAAATTCTGGACTCGTTTCGTTCAAGTCTCGTGCTGCATTGATGCATTCTGGGCAATATTTCGACAAAATCTCATAGTCTAATACTAAATTCGTCAAAGAGTCAATTACAATACCAATTCCATAATGAGAGGTGTGTCCACGCTTCTGCCACGTGCCATCAAAAGAGACTGTAATATCTGGAACTGTTCTACTTGAATCATTTTCTAAACTCATATGTGCCTTTCGCACTGTTTCATGGGACAGTTTCCAAACATTCTTTTTAAAATTTTCATTTTCTTCACTCAATTGGTTGAAACATGTTGAGAAAGTGGAAGAATTCATTGTCGATGTACCCATGTGCATGGAAAATGTTTCCATGGCTGAATGGCCCTTGCCAAAAGAAAGGAAAGAGTTCACAATCTGCCTGTTGACATCAAATTTTTTGGTGCATGGTTGGCGCTGACTCGAAAAAGTTGAACCAAAACTTTTCAAACACAGCGTACAAAACACTTCCAACTTTACAGCATATCCAAAGGTATCTAGAGCACGAACATCCAGAAATCCTGCTCCACACTTATCACAAGACAAATTACGGAGCAATGGTGCAAAGGTTGATTTACTCATGATAATGTAATCATTTGTAACACTAGGGGTGATGCTGTTACTATCCATATTAGTAACACTCTTATCAGGTACAACAGAATTTTCAGAAACAGACACATCAGGGTTTACATCCACATTAGAATCATCAGCATAAGAAACATCAGCGTTGGAAATATTAGAAACAGCAGCATTGGAAACATCACAATTAGACACTGGGGCAGATGCAGAAGTAGCTTTCATTGCTGCACTTCTTGCTTTGTCCTTTTTAGTTTGCCTTCTCTTAGGCTTTCTCCAACGGGAGCATGCGCTATGCATTCTTAAAAATTATCAATAAAAAAAAACGGAAACAAAAAGACTAATAATAAAACAAATAACAATAACGTAATAAAATAATAGTTCTGAAAAGAACTGTTGTGTTATGTTTTAGAAGCGAACAAAAAGACGATGAAACGAAAATAACTATCACTCGTTGAAATATCAAACAATGTGTAAACAAACATAAAGTAGAAGTTAAAGTAATTCCATATGTTGCCAATTAAATTTATCATAAATTTAGCTTTTTTAATAATTATGAGGCCTATCAACCAGAAATCGAAAAACAGAACCGAGACTTGAGAAATGGAGTGGAAAGATGCTGTTTACATGTTTGACGGCCATTCGAGTGGGCGTGGCACCTTGTTTACAAATCTTGAAATGCTTATAACTTTGCAAAAAATGACTGAAATTGAAAATTTTTTTTTTTAAATTGTAGCTAGATATAACTATTATTTTTTAAAACAAAAATTGAAAAAAGTATAATTTGGTCGATTTTTGGGTTTTTCATCGTGAAGTGTCCCCTTAATTGTAGTTAAAATCTCAGATATGAGATTACTCATAATGCATTTAATGCGATATTCTGAGATAGTTAGGCATTACATTAAATATCCTAAGTACGAGTCATCAGCAGTTATTAAATCGAAACGATAAACTTTTACGTCAGTTTTGAAAGCATTATTTAAATTAAATTGCAATTTAAAGGCATTGTTTCAAATAATATCATCTGTAAAATGGCACAAATTACTATATCCAGGAAATATCGAGAGTGCATTAACTGCCATTAGATATTAATTCTGTATGTTTAAATATACTTTGGAGACCAGCAGATTATATCCTTCAAATTGTGCAAGAAGTTTTTAGTGAAATATGAGATGCCGATTTTAAAATAAATAAACTAATATACTTTTATCGTATTTCGATATAATTTTTTTTTCATAGTTCACAGTATAGAATTAAAGACAAGGATCTAAAATCGTTTATTACAGAAATCATTAGTTTTAAAAATCATTAAAAAAAAATTTCGAAAGTATTTACCAGTTATTAAGTTTATTAATCCAATATTTAACATTATTTAGCAATACTATTAATTTATTAACCTTCTTTATTCTGTGTTATTGTTCCATTTTTGATTTTGACTTTTCATCACAATTACAACGGATAAAAGTAAACGAGGTGTTCCTTGGGTGAAATTTTTATATACAGGATTACTTCATAATATAGAATAAAAGTACCATTAAATAATCAATAAAATATACTACTTCTGTTTTTATTTACGAATATTTTCATTTAAATTGACGGTTGAAATGAAATAAAATATGCTTTATTGTTAACTATACCATAAGCTATGCTTAGTTGTGTGTTAAAATGCTTAATAAACTCTGTTGTTGTTTCTAATAACACTTGTACAAATCAAGCTAGTCAGCCGGTTGTTTGGCAAGAGAACACCGCAAGGCTGAAAGTACGTCTTAGCTCAAAACTCCTCGGATAGATGGCAGCACCATTCATTCGTGAAGCCACATCCTCAATTTAGAAATAGATCTGAAAGAGGATGAAAAATTTCTTCTTGTCTTTATACTGCTTAGCAACTGGTCGCAGGACTTTCGATTCCACAGATTTTACGATCTCGTATATCACATGTTCTCGGTAGCTCTTAGCGGTGCCAAAGAACAAACCCCGGTCCTTTCGCTTCGATGTCCGTTCGATAATCTAACCATTGGGCTACTACGGCATCACTTAAGTTCTTCTAGAACAAAATCAAACTGTCACCACGTAATTCAACATATGTAGAAAGCATATCGTCATAAAAATCAGCACTTTTTCCATCAGAAAACATTAGTTTTATGTATAGAAGTTTAATACATTACTGTTCATAGCAAAATTCATTTTTTGTGGTGGAAGTAATAAAAATATATTATTTCTGATTTTATTTACAAAAAATTTTGTTACTATGAAGTTCTTATAGATAAAAATAAAACTTCCATTAAGTAGTTCAAATAAAATAAAATACTTCACCATATAAACTAGTATTTAATTTTCATCAACAATTATTTATTTCATCCATCATGTATCGTCACATTCCAGTGTTTTATCTAATATTTTTATTTAAATTTAAGGTTGTAAAGAATAAAAGTATAAATTAGTTCCTTTTGATTAAAATAAAACTTTAATAAAACAATAAACAGTTCATGTGATGCAAAATATATCACCGTAAGAATTCGTATTTTTTTTCCATCGGAAAATAATTTTTATAAGCAAAAGTTAAGTACAGTTAATTTATTGTTCATATTTATTTATTCATTCTAATTTATATAGAAAAAAGTAATTTAAATATATTATTTTTGTGATTATTTTACAATTATTTCCATTTAAATTGGTAATTGAAAGGAAATAAACTGTGCATAGATTCTCCTAGAGTGAAATAAAACTTGCTTCAGATATAAAAGAGAATACATCATAAAAATTAGTATTTTTATTTTTTCATCAGAAATTATTTGTTTTCTGTGGGGACGCTAAATGCATGTTTAATTGTTCAGCTTTAAATTCCTTAAAATTTTTAAATGACTTTGCAAATATTTTAATTTAAATTGACAGTTGAAAAGAAATAAAGTATATTAAAGTATACTTCTAGATCCAAATAAAACTCTCATCACGTAGTCTTTATCTAATAACGCAGAGCACCATAGAAATTAGTACCTTTTTACAATTCAGAAAACATAATATGCATACATTACTAATTCTGTGTAAACGCCTTAAAATATTTAAGTTATAATTAGAAAATAAAAATATATATATTTTATAAATATTGTTACTTAAATTGACAGTTGAATAGAAATGAAGTATAGTTTTCTTCTAGATACAAATTAAACTTGCGTTAGAAAGTCCTTACATTAACACACATCACAAAAGAAATGAGTACTTTTTTTCCCTTCAGAATATTTTTTTATGTATAGAAGTTAAATGTGCATACATTACTATTCCTGTTTAAACGCCATAAAAATTTTAATATAAAGAAAATAAAATTATATATTTTACAAATATTTTTTACTTAAATTGACAGTTGAAAAGAAATAAAGTATACTTAAGTTCTTCTAGATCCAAATAAAACTTCCATCACGTAGTTCTAATACAGTAACACACAGCACTATCCACTTGCAAATAAGCCGATGATGCCTTCCGGTTGCTTTTTTTTATTTATTTATTTCTTATACATTTTTGTTGCTTCCATTGTCACTTCGGAAGAAAAAAAAACTAAAATGGCTTGACAAACAATCCTATTGAAAAGTTGTCGCCATGAATGCCAATTGTGCTATTTCGCATTCAAGACTTGTTCGAAAATTCTAAAATACATTTTTTATATCCATGAGTCTCTCGAAAAGTAAAGAATATCCATTTTTAAAGGCAAAAAGGGTTTTATAATATAAATAAGGCCAAAATGCAACGCGAATTTCATGAAGTTATGTGAGGCTCCAGCTGTTGAAGATTTCGATTGAAAACTCGATATATATTTTATGAGCGTTTGTTTAAAATAGAGTGTGGAGCAGTTGCATCGAATAAAATGATAAAGTAAAAAAATGTTACTGCGTGTATAATCAATAGGCTAATTGAACGCAACTGAAACAAGGAAAAATGTTTTTAAATAAGGTATTTACGAAAGTGGTACATGATCAGAAATTAGAGTATTTTTTTAAAATCTATTTATTTTATGAACATGAATAAAGTTTATTTTATCAATTTACATTTAGTTTTTAGACTTTTCTCTCTCTCTCTCTCTCTCTCTCTCTATATATATATATATATATATATATATATATATATATATATATATATATATATATATATTATATATATTATATATATATATATATATATATATATATATATATATATATATATATTATATATATTATATATATATATATATATATATATATATATATTATATATATTATATATATATATATATATATATATATATATATATATATATATATATATATATATATATATATATATATATATATATATATATATTATAATAATAATTTGAAGAATATTATGTTTGAAAATTTTAAATTTTTAAATTGAAATTAAAATGAGGTTGTCAAAAAACATTATCTATCACAGTGGTAAACTTAATGTTTATGAAACTATATCTTCAATGCATATTTTTATTTGTAATTGAGTAAGATACAAGCAAATATTTATATACAAAAAAGTCTGTACTAACAAATAAAATTAGAAAAAAAAAATAGAAATTTGATTAAAAAAAATTCAAAACTATTATTCAAAATATACTAAAGCGAACAACATAAAATATGTTTAAAATGTAAAATAGAGTGAAAATAATTGAAATAAATTTAAAAACACAAAACAATAATAGAAAAAGCTTAATGCGATTTTTTAAAATAAATTATAAACAAAATAAATTAACATTCATTCTCAAATTTAAAACAAAAAATTGGAAATGCATTATCTTAACAAAAGATAATATACCACAAAATAAATATAATTTCTAAATACACCTTATAAATAAAGAACAATGTTTAAATTAAGAAGCCTGACTTACATTAGCACATTAGTACACTTAATTTTTTTAAATCTTGTGTAAGATAAATACTTTTAAACAAATTAAAATTTTATTTGTTTATGATGTAATAATTATATAGTTTGATTCCCATATCTTAGAAAAACTCAAAAATGCATTGTTTAGGAAAAAAAGGAGAAAAAAAAAGTACTCTAAAGAAGTTAAATAAATTTTGAATAGAATGAATTTCTATAAAAATAAATGTACATAATGTTAAGTATATTAAAAATTTTCTCTTTTCCTTCTTAGTAATCTTATTTGAAGTGGATATAGTTATTGTTTAACTAAATAATTAATAGTTTGATTAAAAATTAAAATAGTAAAAGATAATAGTTTAATAGTTAAAAATTTAAATAGTTTATATAAAAATTTAATTTTCATTTTATTAATAAGTATTTATTTGATATAAAATAACTACAGTTACATTTAGTAATAAATTGACCTCACTGAACATAAAAAAAAGCAACCGAACATAAAAAGTGTTATTTTTGAAAACACAAATGAATAAAAATTTGCCTAATGTGCATTCGTGGTTACTCAAAATGAGAACATCTTCAGGTTAAAGTTAGTAAACTCTGGGTCCAAATGACACGCAGTTGCGTACATGGTGAAATGAAACTTGGAGTTGCTCTCGTAAAACCTGTTTTAAACGGTGACTGAGAGTTAGTTTCTATGGGGAATTCCGGCCAAAAGCCAACTTCTTTGGTTGCTAAGTATTTTGAATGTCAGTAAGTTAGAATATCAGATACAAGGCAATAATGAGTAAATTGGGACAATTACAATATTTATGAATCGTTGAAATCACATTTTGCCTTTTCTAATAAATCTTCATTGATGGTCTTATCTTAGTAGTTAATTTTTTGATAAGAGTTCTGGCCTTAAAATATCTTTACCTGCGAGATTTAAATAGTATTTTAAACTTAATGTTCCAAGGGTTAAATAATTATTTTTCTTGGGAGAAATTTGGAGCTGAATTTGACGTTTTTCACTATTTTTTTTTAATTAATTGATAATATAAACACATATATTTAAAAATGATAAAATTAAACTCTTGTTTTATCAAATAATGCTTATAACTTAAATTAAAACGCTTCGATTTGTTTAGATGTGAATTAAATTTTTTCTCAGTGACTTTTCTTCTAACTAAAAGAAGCATATATCTTATTGAGTTACTTTAGGACAACGGAATCTTACTTTTAAGAGTGGTAGCCATTTGATCTCGCCAGCATATGCTCTGTTAAAATTCCTTTCCTTCGCCAAAAATTTCGTCTCAGAACGAGTGGCAGAGTAATGTTTCTTAGAGTTAATGTCTCTTGACAAAATGGGACAATAAGGAGATGAGTTTATCTTGAATGCTATTATCACTGTCAGTGAAACCTATTCGTTGAGAAAGAAAAGAAACTCGTAATTGTCACGGCACTTGTAATTGTCCTGACATGCTATTGTGGTCATTTTATCAATGCTGTTTTATTTATTATTTTTTTTATTGCTAAGGCGTGTTAAGAATGACTTCCTTTAACTTGAAGTAAGTGATCAAGACTTCGTAATCTTATTAAACCGAACTTCACCTGAAACAACTTTAATTGGAAAACTGCCTTTACATACAATATTATTTTTACAAAATTAGTATTTTTATAATTATAGATACAAAATGAATTCAGTCGAAATTATAAATTATGAATGATTATAATGGAAATTATGAATTATTAATGGTTTGGCCATAAAAATGATACACCACATTTCAATATTGTTCAGTGGAGAGTTTTTGGGGAAAAAAACAAAACTGAATAGTATTTCCAAGTTGTTAATAAGATGTTTCTGTGTATTTTGATGTTATGGAGTTATGTTTTGATGTTATGTTGCGCAAGACGTTGGCCCAAACATTAATGGAAGAGCTTTCTTGGTAGGTTTGTTTTCATGTGCTATGTGGATTATGTGCCCAAAGGTGAGAATTATGGATGTCAAATACACCCGACCAAGAATCATCATTAGTAAATAAAAAGTCATCTGAAGAAAAGGCATATGGGTTTGGTTTCATCTTGCTGAAGTCATCGATTGACAAAGTTGACACAAAGATGAGAATAGTCAGGAGTTAATGCTTCTATTTTCTGCTAAGGGTAAGCAAGTACGCAGACAGATGCATGGCTCCCTCCTCCAACGCGCGCCCAGTGTCTGAGGATTATCCTCTACTGTGAGTAAAATTATTTCTTTTACTGAAGGAATTCTGTGATGTCTTTCAGCACCAATATATGTCCTGGAAACATAAAACGATCCTCTCGTGATCAACTTCCGATGAAGATGTTCGAATGTTCGACGATCCGGCTGATTCCTATCTAGAAATTGCTCACTGTAAATACATTCGTTTATCATCTAATTCATTTCCCTGTGTGGGCCGTTTCATGAAAGGCAAGTCCTCCTCATTGGTTAAGGATCCATGTTGTCTAAAATCTATGCAGAAGAGTGGAGATTAAAGTTTTCGCTTTTATACACTGTACTCAACAGTACTCTCTACCGGCTAAATGCGGCATACCTTTCCTTATACCTTTATTATTCCTTTAGGAAATATGCTTATTTATGCCCTCTCTATCCAGCGTTATATTTTCGACAAATAGTTTTGAACCACTCTTTATTAAAAGTTGAAATTAAAACTGTAGATATCACAATATCCTACACAATTCTAAAAAAAACTCATATGGCGGCAGCTTTATTTTCAGTCGAAAATAAGTTTATCATGCTGCAAGCTTGTTGTCCCGCACTCGGATATTTATTCTAATATGGAACTATTCTAATATCTCTTACAAATAATTAGTTTTACACCATGAAATTTTAAATGATATTAGATGAAGTTTAAAAACTTCCCGTACTGAAAGAAATATTAAATTTTCACTTTTTAATCTTATTACAAAAGTTCGGTGGTAAGTTATTCGCTATTTAAAATAGCGTTTTACGTATACCATGAAATTTATTATGAAACTTAGAATTTTTAAATTTTTAAACGTTATTAATTTATGTTTAAATTCTAGTTTAATTCCCAAAATTGCTCTAAAAATTGTTTTATTACAGGCATTTTTCTTTAAGCCATAAAAACTTCGTTATAAACAATTCACTTTAACTAAAAATAAATACTATACATCAACTCCACTGTCGACGAGAATATTAGATCAGTAAATATCACAATACTATACACAATTCTAAAGAAACTCGCTTAAAAATAGTTTCTTCCAGTAGAAGAAGTTATCAGATACCAGACTTGAATTCTGATATCTTATATCACACTTCTAGCTCACTTTTCCTAGTCTGAATGTAGTTAGTAATAATTAGTTTTGCGACATATTATTATAACTACTGTTAAAAGTAATTTTAAACTTTCACATAATGAAACAAATACTAAAGCTTGATTTCTAATAATAGTACAAAAGGTCGGATATATTTATAATTATATTTATACGTAATTAACAATACTTTAATTATTCTAATTTCAAATTTATAAAAAAATAATCTTATAATTCTTGATTGTTCAACGCTATTAATTCACTGGTAGCATTGTTCATAAAAAACAATTGCCTTTTACTAAAAAAGTTGTTGTTGTTACTTATCCTTCATGACCTAGCAACAGCTAGATCTGGTCTATGAGTCCATGTATTCAAGCGAAGTCAATAACAAGAAGTGGAGATGTTTTTAGGCCTTCCAATCCCAGACCCAGGCAGTGCAGGATATGCTCCGGAGAGGCTGGCTCTGAATGACACTTATTGCAGGTTGGAAAAATTTTGCAGGCGGAGCTAAAAGTCCTTCCTTTAAGATGGCCACTATTTAGTCTTGAAATTGCCGTCATATCTGGCCGATCCCCCTCGAGCTCAAGAATGCAGCCGGGGCGCTTTCTACAATACCAGGGGTGAGCAGGGGGAGTAAGCCATATTTGTTTGCAGTTTCTGTTCCATACAGAAGAAATTTCTTGGAAACTGAGGGAGTCGCAACTAGTCAAAGTCTCTGCGGAGCTCCTTTTAGCCAAAATGTCAGCAATATCATTACCTGACACATTTACGTGAGAAGGTATCCAATGTATGTGAATGTCTCGTTTTTGGGACATGTGTTTTAGTGTTTCCAGTATTTGTATACCTACTTGGTCACTGACCTGATGCCAATTTTGTAGGTGCTGAATTGCACTACGACTGTCACTAAGTATCCAAATGTCTTCAGAGCCAGTATCACTTAGGATGGTTTCCAATCCAATGTCAATGGCGATGAGTTCGCCCCTAAAGACCGAGCAGTTATCTGAATTACGTCAAGAAAGTCTTAAAGAGTGGTTTTCGATAAAAATTCCGCTTCCGGTCTGACTAAGGTCATTTTTGCTTCCATTAGTAAAATTTTTTATGGCATCTTTAGGGATGTTGCTGATGGCTTTTACTAAAAATAAATAATATCACAAGTGTTCAGCGTGGATAATGCTTATTCAGCTTAAGAAACTGATTTCAAGTGAGTTTTCTTAGAATTGTATAAAGTATAGTGACATCTACAGCCTTTATCTCGCTGAAAAAATGAAGGCTGCAGATATTACTATACTCTACACAATTCTAAAAAGACTCAAAACTCATTGCCAGATTAAGAAGCGTTAACCACGCTAAACGAGTGTTGTTCTGAATTTTGTTATCTAATCTAATATTATATCTCAAGATCACTTATTCTCATTATGAATGCGATTGCTAATAGTTAGTTTATTACATTATATTTTTGTTGATGTAAAAAAAATCAAACTTTGAATTTAAAATAATTTTTTTTAACAAAGCTAGATTTTTAACCGTTTTGCAAAAACTAGGTGTAAACTCATTCGCCTTTGCAAGTAAATTTATACGTCTAGCTTAAAATAATTTAATTTAATTAATAATTGAAATAAAAATAATTTATTAAACAATTTAGAAATTGTTTGTAAGTCAAACGTTATCAGTTCACTTAAAATATCAGTTTCGATTTCTAAAATACTTAATTTAAAAAGTTTTCTGATACATTTATTCTTCATAACATTATTGTAACTAGATACGCTACTATTTCTTCTAAACAGTTGTTCTATCTTATAACCTAGAAGAAACAATTTAAGAATTGTTTGCTTGTTCAACGTTATCAGTTTATTTAAAATATCTGTTTCGATTTCTAAACTAATTTTTAAAAAGTTTGTTCATACATTTTGTTTTCTTTACATCATTGTAGTTAAAGCTAGATACGTTACTATTTTATTTCCTCTAAACATGTCTTAAAACTTAAAATAAAAATAAAAAAAATTGTTTGTTTGTTTGTTCATCATTATCAGTTCACTTAAAATATCTGCTTCGATTTCTAAACTCATTTAAAAAGAAGTTTTCCCATACGTTTTTTTTTTTTGTAACTTTAGTTAGATGCGCTACTATTTCATCTAAACAAATCTCAAGGGATTTCACTTTTTTAGATAAATCAAACGATTTAACAAAATATATTTTCGAATGATACTCAAGCTGATTTCTACTTCTAAGCTTAATTTCCGAATTTAAAGAAATTGTTATTTACTTAAGTTCTCCATCAACAATTCCCTTCCGCTAAAAAATAAATACTATCACCCTCAATATCGCGGAGAAGATTAAAGCTGTAGATATCACAATACTCTACACAATTCTAAAGAAACTCACTTGAAAACAGTTTCTTCCAGACGAAGAAACGTTAACCACGCTGAACGCTTGTCATCCAGCATTCTGATATCTAATATCACGCCTCTAGCTCGCTTTTTCCATTCTATATTCTCAATTCCATACGACGACTGAGTGAAGAAAAGGAATACAATTTTTTCTCCTGTTCTGGTGCTGCTTTTTCTTACAAAGGAAATACACAGACACCAAAAGCTTCGTAGGGGAATGTAAAGTAAAGAATAAAAAATAAAAAAAATAAAGCTCGAAACCGATTGAAACACTTTCGGTGTCGGAAAAAAAAGAATTTACTTTTTTTCAGCATTTTTTAAACTTTTTACACTCAATAGGTAACTGAAATACAGCTAAAAAGATACAAAAGTTCGACGTTTGCACACAAAAAGAAGCATTTCAGAATATTGAAAAGGGAGTTAGAAAAAACTTAGACACGGTGGAGATTACTTGTAAGTGTTCGTATAATACTATACAAGTCAAACTTTTTCAATTGTAAAAAAAAAGAAGCAAGTAACTTTTTTTTTACTTGAATACAGGAAACACTATGTGATGTGTTTCGCTTTGCTTTATATTTCTTCTTCAAAAGTCTTTTTTAAGGCTTTTTTTTCAATCACTCAATGAAATACTTAAGGGAGAAAATTAGTAGCATAACTATTTTATAGATATAAAATGATTATTATTGCTTTTTAAATTTTTTAAAGTCCAGACAAAAATATCAGACAAGTTGAAACAATAGATAAGAAGAAGAAAAAAAGACAATTAACGAAAATAGAAAGAGATTTTGAAAAAAAAATTTGAGTTTTTGTATTATGTTAGGATATTAAAAATTTTATTCGTAATAATTTTCAAAATAAGTTGAGAAAAAAAAATTCAAAGTAAAAATGACTTGCAGCATCAACGCGAAACAGTCAGATGACAAAATTAACAGACGTTAGAAGCGCCACCTGTTGACTTACTTTGAAACTTAATGAGACCATATTACTAAGTTCTCTAAGCAGACAGCAGCAAACTATACATTTCTACCTACCTCAGTTTCTCTTTAATTAATTTTCCAAATTTTCTTTAACTTTTTGAGATCTACTGTTAGCTTAGTCGCAACATGGTAATTAATGTGCCTTCCAGATTCGAAAAAAAATTAACACCAAAAATATTTTTTTTATCTTTAAGCATCATAGATGACTTATGAAATAGAATTTGTTTCTAATTAAAGTGAAAGGATGGTGCTCGAGATGATTTACAACTGTTCGAATTGAATTTATGGGCAAGATCCAATTTTTCACACATCTATGCAGTCTAAAGTTATTTTCTAATGTTAAGAGATACTTTATAACTATATAATTAAAATTTTCAGAAATGTACTGAAATAAGAGCTGAAAATTTAAGGTGATCAATTGGTATCTTAAAGTCAACAGTTTTTCTCTTTTTGCTCTTTTAAAGTTAGTCAGCACATTTCATTGCTAATTTTTTTGTTAAAAAAACCTCTTTTTTTAACCTTTTTTCAGCCCTTTTTTTAACCTTTTTAACCGTCTTGCTTGACCGGCTTGGTATCCTCTCTTTGCTATTAAACATTCATTGGTCAAGTTAAAGAAAAGCTTAGTAAATAGGGGTCAAAGTTCGAAATTTAGTTACATTTATTTCCATGAGCAAAAAATTTTTTTGTCAAAAGGATTGCTAGTGTTACTGAAAAATGGTGCAAATCCCGCTCCAATAAAACTTTCATAAAGCCATTTTTTCGAGTAATGCTATATTAATGCGCCACCTTTAATTATCTTTAGATTTTTTTTGTTTTAAAATTTCACTTTAGGTTGCGTGGCAACGAGAAAAGGTTGTTGTTGTTGTTTTTTGTTTTAATTTTTAGGAATATATTTTTTGAATCCGTTTTGATGCTAAAGTATTGGTTATAAGAAAATTAAAGTTTTATATATTGTTGTCATTCATTTGTAGAACTTGTGGCTCATTTGATTGATTTTGTTTAAAAGGCGTCCACATTATTTATCTCAACTTTTTATCGACACTTTCCTTTCTATTTACCACATATTGCTCTTCGGGGAGCGGTGGTGGCTCAGGGGATAGAGCATTCGCCTTTTAATGAGGTGAACTGGATTTGAATCCCAGTGATGGCTTGTCGTTCGTATTCCACACCCGGCTCGCACCGACTACGGTGCTGACGTAAAATATTCTCAATGGTACACGAAACATTGGATAGAGTCCTCTTGCCGTCAGGCTAATCATGAGAGTGCGGGGTAGCTGTATCAAAAAGTTCTCGACGAAGGCAAATTCCCCTTGTCTGCTAGATTGGATTCAAAATAACAAGGCTAAGTAGTTGAAAATTAGTCCTCGTAAACCCAAAAATTGGGCCGGCTTTTCAACAATGGTTATAAATTAGAGCGAAATAAAATGTTGTTCTCCTGTCCAATTTTGCAAGATACAGTATACTAGAAACCTTTTGTACTTTTGTACTTTTTTAGATTTTTTTCTCTTACATAATAAAGATTTAACTGCTTAACCGTTGATGAAATAATGATGAAAATTATGCAAACAAAATAAGTATAATTATGCAAATAAAATAAGTAAGCAATTTATGTAAACAACGTTTTTTCAAAAATATCAATTAGAATAATGACAATAATTTTTAAGCAAAGAACTATTACGCATCTAAGGGTGCAAGTGTATTAGTCATGTAAACTTCCAAAATTTTGCTTTGCGGAATTCTAGAGCTCTGCGGAAGGATGAAAGGGATTCCGCGAGTTAGTACTTTTCATGACTAGTGATGAGCTTTGAAGCTTCTGATAATAATTAGATACAACCTATCTATAAATTATCTATTCATTTTCAGGTTGAAATTATTTCAAGAAAAATGCCAATGAAATGGAGATAGCATTTTTTTAAAAGAAAATATAATATATCTAGTAACAATATATTGAACAAATTAAGAAAAGGAGAAGGATTTACAAATATTGCATAAGTATTTCTTATCAAGCAATTTAATTCATAATGAAATAATTCGTTAATATAGAAATATATTTCCCTAATAACAATTTTCAAGAGCAGTTTTCGTCTAAGTAAACCACAATTCGGTTTCCTTTATTCATTTCTAGCTTTTGTATAAACACCAAAAACAAATTCATAAGTAAGCTATACATAGAACGAGAACATAAAATTGAACTGTCGGAAATAAAACCTAATTAAAGGTTATTAATGATAAAAAAATGAAAATCGTCATTCCTCTAATTAAATATTTTTAAATGGTTTCTTATAAATTATAATGCCCACAATTTTCTTTGTGAACTTTATATCTAAGGTCGGGGCTCCGCCAAAAGGATTTTGATAATTTAGGGTTCCGTATTAGAATGAAATTGGGAACCACAGTTTTTTTCCTCTTTGTTTTGAATAGAAATGCGATTGAAGTTGGAAATATTATAGCTACACATTAAATATTACCAGTTATTTTTCTTTATAAATAAAAAAATAAAGTTTGAAGTATTTATTAGCTTACATAAACCTTTTTTTATTCTGCATTTTACCCCTCTTCTCTACAAAAATAAAAACAAGTTTCGAAAAGATATATTTTATTTTTATTTTATGACATATCCAGTCAGTAAAAATGATACCTTCAGCATTTTTTTTTTCCATCAAAGATTCTCCGATAAGAAAATATCTATATACATTTAACATTACCCTCAGCATCAGACATCAGAATAACATGACAACTTAGTTTAAAAATTCTCAATTTTATCTGGATAAGACCACCTGATCCTAAATATATAGTTCTGATCTTTTAAAATTTCCTTTAAAGTCGCTACTGCTTGTATATTAAGCATGTTATTGAAAGGAAAAAAAAAAAAAACATTTTTCAGATACCAAACGTTTAGAGTATTTTTAAGAAGTTTAAAAGATAAATTTAGTTGAATTATTGACATTTTATAGTCAATCCATGTATGTCAATTCAATGTACACCATTTCGCATATCCATTCTTTTCTGATATTACTCATTAAGAGTGTATACTTAAATAAATGATTTAAAACAGATAAATTCGAAGGTAAATTATTTTTTAATTGTTATTTTTAACTCTAAATTTCAGTATTTGGACATTTAGGTATCACATCGCAGGAGAATGTTTTATTTCAGACCAGGCAAAGAATGCGTTTTTAATGGACAAAGCTCAAAATGCGTATTTATAAAAATGTACGCAATCCAAAATGCGTGTTTAGGAAAATAGACATGGCTCAAAGTGAGAGTTTAAGAAGATAGGCAAAACTCAAAATGTGAGTCTGTAAAACTGCACACAGCTCAAAATGTGTGCTTAAAAAAACGGACAAAGCAAAAATTGTTCCTTTTAAATATTCAAACAAAATTTAGCAACAAATTGAGAAATTCCGTGCTTACTTTTCCTTACTTACTTAAAATTAAACATAATCATAAAACCTGGACTTCGGTTTTGGAGTGTCTAGGTATATTACCGTTGTAACTTCTCAAACTATATTTTCTTATTCATAACTTGAATGATAAAGTGAATTTTAAATATCTAAATTCCAACAACGCAAATTCACACTCACTACTATAATTTTTAAGGATCTTTGTAAAGCAACAGTTGACTTTAAAGTCGTTAAAAAACTAATTTAAGGAAATGTAAGTACTCAAAACAGAAATTTAAAAATGTTATCAAATTATACGAAATTTACCATCACTACTATATTTTTTAAGGACCTGTGCAAAATAAAAGTTGACTTTTAAAGTCATTAAAAACTAATTTGATTAAATGTAAAAATACTCAAAAAAGAAATTTAAAAGTGTTATCAAATTCTATGTCCATTTTTTAAAATAGCTATGTCCATTTTCTTCAGCACACATTTCGAGCAGTACAGATTTTTTAATTACGCATTTCGACCTGAGTCTGTTTTCGTAAACACTCATTTTGATACAAGAAGAGACATATAGATTGTTAATCCATAAACTCAGTGTTATTTTGACGTCTATTAGAATGTACAAACTGTAGATATTATTCCAATAATAGTAACAGAAATTTAATTCCTTTTTAATTAAAAGGAAAATTTATAAATTCGTATCAAATATTTTTTTCACTTTCAATACAAAGTTTAAAATAAAGCTAATTAGTTAAGCAATTTGAAATTGTGAATAAAATTTTTTACTATTTCTGTGCATACATGATATAGCGATCTCACATAAGAATGTTCGGTTCAATTCCTAAGACTGGAACATTTTATAAAGCGTTCATAAAAGTTAAAATTTATTTCTGAAAATATTTTGATATTTAATGTGCTAGAGTTGATTATAAGATACTATTAAATATATATAATAAAACAATAAAATTTGTAACAGAATATAAAATATGCATCTTCTATTAAGTACGCTTATTTTTTAATGAATAAGAATATCTCTTACCATTGCTTTTTAAATTTTATTTCAGCAAAAAAACTGATTAGAGCTAAAAGAATGACCATCTTAAATTTATTTATACCAATGCTTTTGGAAAGAATGTGCCTGCTTAAAGATTGAGTAATATGAACTTTTGCTTGATGTTTCGCAGACTATAGATAGGATTTTAAGCTGATAATTATTAACTGAAGAAACCTTAATAATTATACATTAGGAAATATAAGTACTACTAAATACACCGAAGAGCCATTACATTATGACCACCCTGCTAATAACATGTAGGACCACCTTTAGCCCTCAAAACTGCTAGCACCCGCCGTGGCATTGATTCCACAAAGTGCTGATAGGTAGTCTGAGGTATCTGGTATTAAGCGCTCACCAACTGGTCCTGCAATTCCCTCACATTGCGAGGGCGTAGCATGGCAGCACGAATTTGGTTTTCCAAGTAGGACCACAAATGCTCTATTGGACTAAGGTCAGGTGAATCCGGGGGCCAAGACATGACTTGAAAGTCAGTGGAATGTTCCTCGAACCAATCCATGACGATTCGACCCTTATGACATGGTGCATTACCTTGTTGCTAAACACCATACCCCGCAGGAAAAACTGGGTGAACCTGGTCTGCAACTATGTTCAAGTAGCTTACAGACGTCATGGATTGTTTTATGAGGATTATGGGTCCTAATGTGCCCCATGAAAACATTGTTCCTGGGCGAGAAACCATGAAAACCTGGGCGAGCCCATTGTTATAGATGGAGGGTGGTCATAATGTAATTTCTCTTTGGTGTATATAATTAGGTAATAAAATGTATAACATACTATGAAATATAACTGTGCCAGCACGTAAATTATTTTTTAATGAATAAAAACATTCCAATCGTAATTTCTGCCGACCGGCCTGTGTGAGGGCAGGGAACTATCCTTGCATCAGAAAGGTCCTGGGTTCGAATCCCGGGCAAGGCATGGATGTTTCTTTCTCTCTCTGTGTTCTATGTCCTTTCTCCTTTGTGTGATTGCGTGAATGTGTGTGAATGTGGCCCACCCTATGAACGGGTTAGTGGCAGTGTAGTGTGTCAAAAGTTGAATTCTTGGCCATAGATGGCGCCACTGAAAAACAAAAACAATAGCACCCCTCTGCCTGAAACAGGCATACGACAAAAAAAAAAAAAAAAAATCGTAATTTCTAAGTTTTAACTTAGTAATTCTGCTGCCTAGCATAGAAGGATCAAATTTTAAATATTTATCGTTATCGTCAATTTAATCAACTTGAAGTAATAAAATAACATAACCTAAACAACTTAAACAAAATTTTGAAACACGTCCGAAAATAATAACAAATAAAACAACTTTTTCAACTCTAAATACCAATTTAACATCTTGTATTTTTATAACTGTATCCCTCTGACCACCTTTCCATCGTGGTCTGGATTAAATACTCCATTTTGAACTACAGTGGAGTTCGTTTTATTCGGCCGTTCGGAATACAGTTCCACCGTACAGGAGACATGTTTCAGCTCTTTCCACCAAATGATTTAAAATTCGATTCCACCAAAATAATATATTCTCACCATAATGTTTTGAAGGAATATGCCCGACAAACTAATCATATAATAATTTTGTTTGTTCTATAGACCATGGGTAGGAAAAATCATTTTCTTTACGTTGTCTTTAATAGCAATCTTAATTATTTTATGATGAAATATTATATACTAATCCGTATATAATCATTATAATAAAATTTACAATATACAATAAAATATTGTTTTCCTGTCTATACATTAATTATACGGCATTGTTTTTAAGGAATGATAAATACGCCGAACATTATTTCTTACATATTTTAAACTCACCAATAATACTGATAAGTGCAAAAGAAAAATGCATGGAATATACATAAAATTTAAAAAAAAAATTTTTTTTTGAACTTTTTGAATAAAAAACAGACCATTTGAAAAATACATTATAATAAATAATTAAAATGAATTTTTTTTAACTCTGAAAACCAGTTCAACATTTTATATTTTATAATCCCCTCAAATCGCTTTTTCGACGAAGTCTGGATTAAATACTGCATTCACAACTACAATGGGGTCCGTTTTATTCTGCCACTCGGAACTACACGGATCATATGCTTCAGGTTTTGCAGCCAAATGCTTTCAAGTTCCTTTAAAATAAAATTATTTCCTCCAAACTTTTTTGATGGTTTGAATATTTTTAACGAACTTATTAAGTGATATTTTTATTTGATGTGCCTCGACCATGGGCAAGTCTTTTAAAACATCACTTCTTAAAGTTCTTATAAATAACAAAATAAATCTAATGTATTTTAACATGAAATATGGCAAGCTATTATATATATAATAATGATAAATATACCGGTCATCACTTCTTGCATAGTTATATTACTGATAAGCGCAGAAGAAAAAATATTAAATATATATTATATTTTTCAATTGTTCTGACATTTTCGCTTAAAAAAACAGAAAATCCAAGAAATATATTAAAATAAATAATTTAACCGAAACTTTTTCACGAGTTCTGAAAACGAGTTCAACAATTTTATATTTTATAAATGTATCCCCCTCAGATCGCTTTTTGTGGAAGTCTCGAGTAAATACTCTATTTAGAGATCTGATAGTGCCTGTTTTATCCTGCCATTTGGAATACATTTCTACCACATGGGGAATATGTTTCAGCTCTTTGTTTTATTTCCACCAAAACTTTTTGGAAGAATGTGTTTGCCTAACGAACCAGTAATGTAATACTTTTGTTTGATGTTCTGCAGACCATGGACAGGATTTTGAGAATCGATTTTTTAAGGTGGTTTAAAAGAAGTAACATCAAGGAAATAAAAATTTTGTTTGGCATTTCTTTTTGTCAGAAACTTTTAGTTTAAAGGTCTGATGCTCTTTAAAAGGATTGACATTTTAAACAGAAGTGTGAGTAGAGGACGGCAGTGGATGTATGTAAAAGGTTTCATGATACTGATAGCAGTATAATACTGATATTGATATACACTGCATATACTCGGTTTAATTACAAAAAAAAACTAGTAGCTGGTGTGGCAGTATAAAACCGTTTATTTTACAGAAAAATACTGTTATTTGAAAACGGAAGATTGTTTTTTAAGTAGATAAGTACTGTTATTTTAACAAACTAACTTCTTTGCTTTAAAAACTCATTTACTTTTACAAAAAAAAAATCTTTTTTAAAAAAACTATATTAGGAGAAGGAAAATTCTTATGACGGGTCAACACTGGCATTTCGACCTAGTTCATCTCATTAAGAATCAAGTGCTCAGAGTTACCGAAGCTCTACCTCTCATTTTAAAGTAAAATCTTAAACTGTCTTCATCTTAAAAGTCTTGTTGAAATCATATTTAAATGTAAAAACATATAAAACAATAGTAGTTTAACCTCATGAAATTGTCTGGCAGATTATCTTATCAAAAAATTACAGTTAAATAATCATAATAAATCTCTAAAATATCATTTTGACAAAAAAGACGATTCGCGGTTTTATTTAAACGATAGCGTAAAATAATTTTTGAAAAGTAAAAGTATAGTGTAGTAAAAAAGTATAGAAAATAAGTGTAAAATGATTTGAAAAAAGTACAGTTATCGTACCGTAAGCAAAAAAGATCGGCAAATGTAAGAATTTGAACTGCGTTTTTAATTCATTTGATTAGGATGAAAAACAGAGAAAAACCGTTTTGTTTACAATACAGCTTTACATCATCAAATATACAAAGAAAAACCATAAAAAAGAAAAAAAAAAACGGCAACTTTTTATTTTTGGCGTATAACGGTCAAGATAAAAAAAAAATTGCATTTTTCTTTAACATTTTTTTCCTGTGAATTTTTTTTTCTTGCATAATTTACAGTTATTGTTTTCAGTGTGCATTGGAAATATGTTATTTTGTAAGTTTTTTCATTTATTGTTACTTTAATTATTATGTTCTTAGATTAGAAAGGTTTATCAATAAATAATTTCTATAATTACCCCGTAAAGACGTAATGATAGCAAATGAATAAAATTTCTGTCTTTAAAAACCAGATGACTTTAAGAGGTAATGATTACTTCTGTTACACATTCTGCAGATTTTGAGAATCGTTTTTGAGGTTTCTTAATCAGTGTAACGTCAAAGAAATGAAATTTTGATTTGGTATTTTATTTTGCTAAAACCTTTTAGTTTAAAGGTATAATGTTCTTTAAACAGACTGACATTTTGAACTTAAGTTGGATTAATGTACTCATGTAATAAATTTTTAATCGTAATAAAAATATGTTATCATATAAAACGGATATTAAATTGCCACTCAAATAAATTATTTTCTAATATTTTTCTTTTTCCATTTTACTAAACCACATCAGCAATTTGAGAAAATTCTTATTTTCATTTTTGACAAATTCATTTTTAATGATGTTTAAAATTAATATCGGGGAAAAAAATTCTTAGTACAAAAAATTTTAAATTAAAGTATCTATTAACGTTTGAGTGTTAAATGTAGAGTGCGCTAAATAAAATATATTATGCACAGAGTTAATTTGAATCAAATGATCAGAATTTTACATTCTAAGTCACAATTTTCATGGTTTGTGAGAATTCTGAAGATACGGCAAATTATTAAAGCAGGTGATAGCTTATATTGCGAAATTAATAACAAAATGAGCGGCCGGGATAGCCTGGTTGGCAGGGTGCTGGACTCACGTTTATGAGAACAGGAGTTCGAACCCAGACGGCCGAAGACTTTCCGTGTAGTAAATGGTGACGGGTGAACGTAAAATCTGTCGGGTCACAAAGTCCTCCACGTTCCCATAGCAAATCAATACCTCTGCGGGTAATGAATTGGAGATTGAACGTTCTCTAGCTCAGGTCAAAATTACGATCTTTGGATGATTGAATGGATGTATGAAGGAGACCGCCCTATAAAGAGGTTTGACGTATAGGAGTGGCAGAAGTAGAAATCTTGGCCATAGATGGCGCCACTGGAAAACAAAAATATTCCCGTCCCCGCCCGCCTTAATGGCTGACAACAATTACAATAACAAAAATTTACAAACTTTTTTTCAAACGATCTTTTTGAGCGAATTATTCTGACAACACTTCTAATAAACGTTTCTTTTCACGCAATTCGCAATTATGCTTCTAATATTAGTTCAGATTTCCAGAAATAGTTAAAAAAAAATAAATGATATGTATAATTTTTTTACATTCTCTTAAACTGTATAATTAGAAGAAGTTTCAGAAAAATCAATTTAACAGTTTCCTTCACAAACATACAAAAAAAAAAAATAATAATAATAATTTCTTTTAAATAATTAGTATGCTTATTTTTAATTCTGATTGGATCAAATAAGTATATATCTTGAGAAAATAAAAAATAAAAGTAAATTTTTTATTATTAATTTATTTTTTAAAAAGCATTATTTAAATTCAAAGACTTAAAAAGTTGTTAGGGGAAAGCAATATAACATTGTGCATGCATATGAATATGAAAGTAATGTCAAGTAGAACATTTACTAGAATAAAAACCGAATTGGGTAAGACAATATATTCATTCACGAACAATTTGTTAAAAAAGATACATTGTGATGTGCGAAAAGAGTATGGTTTTGAAGATGGTGATCAACCTGCCAACATTGGAGTTTCATATGATGGAAGTTGGCTGACTAGGGGCCACTCATCTCAAATTGGAGTGGGATGTGTTGTTGATCTATTTACAGGATTTGTTTTAGATTTTGAAATTATGTCCAAAAAATGCTCTCAATGTGAGCATTCAAAAATTACACTAGGTGAAAGTTCAGCAGAGTTTCATATATGGTATGAGGGCCATGCAGAATCATGTAGTATTAATCACAAGGGATCATCTGGCTCGATGGAGGTAGCAGCTGCATTAAGATTATGGAAACGTTCAGAGGAGAACGGATTTCGCTACACAACGGTTCTTTCAGACGGGGATTCGAAAGCCTATAATGAACTTTGCAAAAATAATATTTATGGTGCTAACGTTCAAATTTCTAAAGAGGAATGCATCAATCATGTTAGCAAAAGACTTGGTACAGCTCTACGAAAACTTGTTGAAGAATGGAAAGCCAAAGGTGTGACCCTTGGAGGAAAAAAACAAGGAAGCTTGAAACAAGATACAATAAAAAAACTTACACGTTATTATGCAAATGCCATACGCAACAATAAAGGAAACTTGACTAATATGAAAACAGCAATATATGCCACGTTGTATCATAATATATCAACAGATGCCAAGCCGTAACATCAAAAATGTCCACAAGGCGAAAATTCGTGGTGTTTTTTCCAAGCTGCACTGGCAAAAGGGGAAACACCAGGATCCCATGCACAGCATATAAAAACACCTATCAGTCAGATGCACTTAGAAAAAATGATGCCAATATACCAGCGATTAGCATCTGATGAGCTTCTTAAAAGATGTGTAAGATGTTCAACGCAGAATCAAAATGAAACTCTTCACAGCATTATATGGAAAAAATGCTCGAAAGACTATTCAGCTTCTCTCGAGCGTGTAAAAATAGCTGTGTGTGAAGCAGTGTGTGAATTTAATGTTGGAACTCTAAATGCATACAAACAGCTAGCGATAGTCAACAATGTACCGATGAATAATTCTGCCATGTCCTTAGCAAATTTCAAGGACTACAGACGGTGCTATTTTCGAAATAAGAAAAAGACTGCTGCGTACATTGTGGCTCAGCAAAAGATTAAGCGGGCCCGAATCCAAAGAGAAAGGGCCACAAGGAAAAACGAAGGTGTTTCCTACAAGGCAGGGCATTTTTAAACCATTTCTGATTACTTGCAATATGTATTGTAGAAAGAAAAAAAAAGGAATGAGCTGAGCTCATCATTTCTCGTTAAAAAAATTTTTTCCAGTAAATTCAATTTTTGTGCATCTATTTGTGAATGTAATAATTTACGTACCTACTATAATTGTTGGCAGTTTTGAAATATTTTTAATAATTAGTTTGTTTAAAATATCCTTAACACATTTTATATTGCTTGGATCATTTATAGTTATTTGTAAACAAGTTGAATATCTGGCTTTAATTTCATATCACTTTTCGACATGCTATGTTATAAAAAAAAATTTGGAAAACACTATATTATTTTATTTCAAACATTGAATTCTATGTGAACCACTTATAACTACAATATAACCAAAAAAATTAGATTGAAAAAGATATTAAAAAGTGCTTTTACTAGTTAAAAACCATGATATCTTCTTTCTCGGCTTTTAATTATATGGTACTATGCTGCACTCGAAGTACTAAAACTTTTTTAAAAATAAACTCGGTGCTTTCAAAATTTTTTTGGGTACTCATAAACATATAATTAATAAATATTTATATTGATTTAGAACATGTAATTGCTTTAAATAAGATTTTTTCTTGATGCAAAACTTTAAATGTCTTTTTCTCAGCTTTACGTTTTAGAGCACTTTAATGTATTCAAAATGCTAAGGCTTCTTCAAAAAGTAACTTAGAGCTTTGAAATTTTGTATGAACATTTAAAAAAGTGTGTTAAACAAAAATTTGTATGGGATAAGCTTTCTGACTGATAGATCTTTTTCTCCAGAATTTCAAAGTCGAAATTTCTTATTTTTTGACATTTTTAATGTATTTTTTTAATTAAAACTTTTTTTAAAAAAATCTATGAATTTGATATCAAAATCCATACAAAAACTGATACTACAATATTTAGTGAATAATTTAAAAAAAAAAGAACTGAAAAATTTCAATTTTTAAAAAAGCCTTAAGGTTTTTAAAATTTAAAAAAAAAATTGATTTTTTTAAAATAATTTAAATAACTGCTCCTTATTAAAAAAAAAATTGCCTCAGAATTTTTATTTAGTACTTCTATATTGGTATTCTTTTAAAATTTTTAGTCTTGAAGTTTAAATTTAGAAAAAATTATTTTTAGTACCGTGCCGCCTTAATAATTACAACATAATTATTGTTAAACATAGAAAGCAAAATGTAGTTTGCAATTATCCTCAAACATTCAGATAAGTGCATTTTCATTTCACTGCACTTGTTAAAATTCTTCTCCCTAAACAACAATCCAATTTGAAAGCTTTATTAAAAAACATATCTCTAAATGGCATAATCAAATTAACTTCAAGTGTTCCAAATGGATTTTCACTGAGCTATTTCAACCATTATAATTATAGGGTCTTACTTTTTTTTTAATCCATGCAAATTATATATTCACTGTATGCTAACGAGAAGTTTGTTTACGCCATAAAATGGTCATTATTACTTCTTTTCAGAAATTATCGCTTATCATTGTTGTCGGATAACTATCACCAGGGTAATTCACAAAAATTCCAAGTCAATGGGTACTTGGAATGAAAACTATTGTGACGAAAGGCATAATTTATGTATGTTTTAATCTTGAAAGTATTGTTCCATTTTTCAATTATTACTTTCCATTTAACAATGAAGAGACTGCTTTTGATTATAATTCTGCACGAATTCTTGCCGCCAAATTAACTCAACGTTGTAAACAAGTCACGGACCAAAATCAACCAGCTGTTAAGTCTCATGGTGTTGTGATGCGTTACAGAAAAAGGAAAGTCTTCGGCTGTTGTAAGCGTAGATAGCTGTTTTATTTTTAGGGATTCTCCATAAATATAAATGTCGTTTGCATACCTTAATATATAGTATAAAATGAGTCATCTACGCGTTTAATATATAATTATTTTTCCTGTAATGAAAGCCTTTTTATAAATATCTTTTTATAAAGTAAAAAATAAAAATATTGGGTATTTTTTGGTATACTGGAGAAGGAAATTCTTTGGCTGCCGTGTGTGCTGTTTTATTTTAAAGATTTCTCATAAATATACGCTTAATATATACTCCTATATATTGTAATGATTGCATTTTTATAAATATCTTTTTCTGATGTAAAGGAAAAATTCAAAAATTTGTTTAACTTTTGGTATACTGGAGAATGAAAGTCTTTGGCTATTGTAAGCAAAGATAGCTGTTTTATATTTGGGGTATTTCCATAAATATAAACGTCACTTCCTTATTTAAATATACAGTATGAATTGAGTCATCTATTTCTTTAATGAATACATATTTATACTGTAATGAGATCATTTTTATGAATATCTTATTTTTTGTAGTAAGAAAAAAATTCAAAAAAATTGATATAATCACCGGATTTCTATGCACTAAATTTTTATTAATTAGAGGATACTTCGAATATTTCTACAACAAATATATTACCAGATACTGCATTTCATTTTCTACAAAATAGAAATGTTTTTATTTAGCAGAACAATGTTGAACATTAAGTCTTAGAAAGATTTATCTTTTTGAAAGGGTCATCCTTCTACTCTGCCAGCAAAGATGGGACAACAGCTTATCTAAAGGCCGACATACCCATCATTTAATTCCAAAAGTAGATAATAGAAAAATATACTCGGATTTCTATAAAAACCAGTTTTTAGCAAACCATAGAACACAAGGTAGTTATCAGGCTGGAATGCTCAAGAAATCTCCGAATTGTAAACACTGCGCTAAACTACGACGATCTAGAACACATTCTTATTGGCTGCCAGGCTTACATGGACTTACGTTCAATTTATTTTCCCAAACAGATTTCTTTTTAAAATTTGCAACGTTATTGGAAGGAAGCAACAATTAGTAAGGACGTTGAATAAATTATTAAACGACATTTTGATAGTAGTATGGAAGAGGTTCACTAACACCTGTGGTCACTTGTAACTCACCTTGACTCTCATCTGTACATAACTCATCAGTTATACCAGTGTTTTTTTTTGTTGTTGTTGTTTTTTGGATAAATCAATCGCAACTTGCTTGAGACTTTCACTGCTACGGCATTCAACAGTTACCACACAACATCCTTGTACATATTCATGCCTTTTCGATGAGGAATCTATTTAGCCAGATTTTCAGAATCTTTGGAAAACACGTCTGAAACTTTCTTCATCTTCAGGATTGCCAAACGTGTATTAGAATATGGTAGTGAGGTAAACAGTGTGTTTATCAAGTTTTCCCTTCTTTTTGGAATCTATGTAAAATTGCTTAGATGCTTCGCCCATAGGATTTCAAATTGCCGACTGGCGACGAAACTCGTATTTCTTTACCAGCAGGACGAGACAAGATGAATTTGACCCCTTTTCATTAAGCAAAAGCACCGAACTGAAACTGGAGTGATCATCTTCTTAACATACATAGTGAACTAAAATTATGATACGGATTTATAAGACTTGTTCTCATGAAGGGCGATCACAAATCATCGACTAAAGAGTTTACAATTTGGACTATATATACTTTATAGACTCGTCATAATCACCTTTTTAAAATATCCTGTATCACAAGCTTTTTGGAACAGCTTTTGTTCTGTAAATTTTAACAGGAATTTTTGTATAGAAAGCTTCTTTACTTCTATACGGAAAATCGAGTTTGTAATTGAATGCATCTTCCCTTGTGTCTTTTCTGACTTTCCATACAAGTCTTGTTTACTTTTTTTAAATATTTGTCCCTCTTCAGGTTCTATTTTGAGAGGGCGTTTCGACCCGCGATTGTTTCTTCGATGTTACTGTTTAGCTTTCCTGTAGTTTTTTGTATATTGTCATCTTTATAAGTAAGAACTGATAGTTTTTGTTTGTCTTTTTCTATCTTGTTGTATATAAATCTTTGCAGCCTTGTAGTCTTGGGGCGGGGCAATAGGTGGCAGATGCTGCCATAAGCGTGCGGCACCTTGATTCCCTCTTTAAATTATCTGTTGGTACCTTTTCTCACATTTTCTTGCACCTTGTGCATAGCAACTATCGAGTTTCCCCTAGACTAAATCACGGGTCAGTCCATGGACTGACAATGCTGCCATCTGTCGTTAATTAGCCATTTCCTTTTTAGAGTCTTACCTTACCTGACATTTTACCTTACGGAAGCAGCTACGAACACGCATTTCGGATCACCAGTATTCCCTGGATGTCCCCTACGAACGGGATTGGGTTAAGCCTAGCTTATCCTTTTGTAATATGATCATACTTGGTATATTGCACACACTGAAGAAAAAAAACATGGCCGAAACTACCCGAATATAATAAAATCTTTCCTGTTTCCAGCTGTATGGAAACACCAAAATACTTGGTAATTTTTACTGAAGGAGTTTGGTAAATATATTGTTAAAATTAGCAATAAAATATGGTTTTATAATATATGAAAAATTTTGTAAATGTGGTAATTGTATCATAATGTCTAAGGAACATGGCAAAAAAAAAAAAACATTTATTCAGTTGAATTTATTTTTGAATATTGTATTTTTTATTAAATGTGAGTCAATAAGAACAATAATTTTAAAATCCAGGATTTTTGGTAAGTCGTTACCATATAAACTAAAAACTACCAAATGAATGGCTTTAATACCTTATATTTTGATTTTATTACCAAAAATGTGTTGCTTGTTTTTTTTTTTTTTACCTGAAATTTCATTACTATACACGACGGTAATCTTACCAGAATTTTTTTCTCCGTGCAGTTGTACTTTACTTAGTTTCTCAATATAATTATTATTTGTCAGTGTTGGACAGTAAAAAAACGTGTAAAATAAATTGATTATAATGTAATTTTATTTCAGTTATTAACAAAATATCAACATCGTATAAATGATATAACTTAGCTATTTAAAATTAAATAAATTTCTTCTACCTCCATCTGAAGAATTTTTTCCTTATATAATATTTTAACGAATGTATGGTTAGTGGGATTTTTACCGAATTTTTGACGTTGTCTTGAGGGGAAAAACCTTGAAGACTTTTAAAATACAGGGTTTAGACTAAATAATTTACCCACTTTCAAATAATTAGCTATTTGCGAGTAACGGGGATACATTCATACACCAAGTTTCCGGTAGGTTCTACAGATGTTCAATGTAATTAACCTTTGTCAACTTACACTCATTTCAATGGTGATTCAACTTCGTACATACCTTTAATAGTATGTTCCGATAATTTTTCGCTGCAGTAGAAGCAAAGAGAGTAAGCTGTTTTGTTTCGGTTAGGGGTACATAAAGCTTGTGAAGGGCAAAGTTTAGATGTCCCTAAAACTAGCTTCAAAAGAGCAAAGCTACATCAACGTATCATTGCTGCTATGGCCGACATTGATAAAAACAAGTTATTGAACATTTCTGCAGCAAAATTGATATACTACACGAACGTATCATTACTGATGTGACGGTAGGTAGGTAGGATTTTTATTTACGTTGCACTGAAGTTGCGCAATGGGTATTTGGCGATGGTCTGAGAAACATCCCTAAGGATGATCCGAAGAGATGCCATCCTCTACAAAGGGGATGGCTCCCCTGCTGTTGCGGTACGCATAAGCAAACTGCGGAATAACTGAAGTCAAAACAAAACGTATCTTATTTTTTATAAACAAAGATAAACGTTGTTCAAACTTCAGTTATTCCGCAGTTTGCTTATGCGTACCGCAACACCTGCTTTGGTAGCCCGACGTTCTGTGCGCGAAGTCGAGCACTATCCGGCAGAATAGTTTAACGAGGACTGATACCGCTCACCCTCGATCCTTATGTAGGCTGATCAAAGTGGTCACCCTCCCGCTTACTGACCTCAACCAATTATGCTCGACTTCGGTGTTCTTTTGACTGGGAACCGTGTCTTTACGATCAGTTCTCTGCGAGATGCTGATGCGGCGGACCATGATCGAAACATGCTATTGGTCATATGGATGACGAAGTTTAAATACCGTAATTGCCAACAACACTACAGGAACGTAGCATTGCTGCTTGGGTGGACATTGATTGAAACATACTATTGAACATATGGTTAACCATTGTAACGAGTAAGGACCAACCGCTGTAATAAGTAAAGGGTACACATATCGCAAATTTGTAGTACGTACCAGAAACCATTTTTGCACTTCATATGGGTGATTCTTTGGAAACAGGACAATTCGGACCAAAAATTTTTTTCGAATTTAAAGTCTTCAAAATAATGTAATTTTTTTTTGTATACTTATTTAGTTACATTTATTATTATCTTACAGACAATCTAGTTTATTGCCATTTGCTCAAGAAAAAAAAAAATAGTGCGTGGAGTCCCTCCGCGCGGAAGAAGTTAAACTTCGTAACCTGCGACGTTAATTATTAACATTGCTTACAATTCACAATTGATCGCATCATTTAATTATTATTTTGGAGTGGAGAAATATCAAAATCTATAAAATTAACAATGGGATTATGATAACTAAAGTAAGATATTACATGTTTGAGTTCTATTTTTTCAATTTTTTTGGCAAAAACTGCATCAATGGTAGTTCCCCCTTTGGTTGTTGGATCATTCCTACCATTTATCATTTCCAATCCAAATTTGTCTTTAAAGAAGGTTATTAATGTTTCAGCTTCAGGTAACGCGAAATTCACATTAAAATCTCCTGCAAGGATCACAGGCCGCTCACAATAACCAATTTCTTCACCAGTAACGTCTGCCAGAGCTTGTGAACCTGCAGTGGATAGTGGCAATAAAGATTTTGCAATAAATAATTTAATATCCCTGATGGCTGCATTTAAGTAAATATAAATGGCAATTAGAATCAATTTCTTCGGATTATTTTCGCTGCTGTTGACTATGCACTCTACAGCACATATGTCTCCGATTCTTTTTGACGTTGAAATTGTCCCATCAGGGTTATCTGAGGAGCTTTTATATCTAAATATGGAGTCACAATATTACATCTATTTTTCTGATTGTGATAGATAGCAACGCCTGCATTCCGAATTTCGTTACGTTGAAATCTTACAATGAAATCAAAATTTGGTATGAGAACAGGAAGTTCATTATCGTCCATAAACGTTTCTGATAACATTAAAATGTTCGATTTTTCAAAAACTCTATCCGTGAAATCATTGGCGTGTGCACGAACACTTTGACAATTAAATGCTACGATTCATAAGTTTCTTTTCGAGTTGATATATTTACATAGATCCTCATCCAAGGTGGAAAGTGGGTTTTGACGCAATTTCACCATCTCATTCCGTAAAGCGACACACGAGCGGTCGTTACTCCCGTTACCATGGTAAAATTTCTTATGTTTGTTGACTGGGATAATATACAAGCCTTCAATTGAAACCACTCTCAACATGGCAACGTAAACCAACTGTTGGGATTGAGTTTTTTCATAATAATAAACCACCTCATTGAAAGTTCCCCCTTGCGACTTATGAATCGTCAATCCACAGGCTGGTACTAGTGGAAAATGATTTCTCTTAGCTGAGATACTTCTTTGTCTATTAAGATAGATTGTAGCATTTCGTTGACCGATCGGAACAGCTAAAGGATTGAGATTATTAGCGAACATAAATGAACGTGCCACGGCCCGAACTTTTACTCCAGTTCTTTCACAATTCGGAAATATCAGCCATACCCGAGTAACTTCCCCGTTATCATTTCTTTCGATGTGGTCCAATTTTCCCATGGCGCCGTTGACCAATCCATAAGCAAATTCAATGTTTGTCGTTATGATGTAATACTGCCCAAGGGCGAATGTTAAACTTTTCAGCAATCCACCGGTGTCTGCTGGTAATTTTTTCTTTTCAAGTGCTCTACGTGCACTTTCAGGTTGTTCCTCGTTGTCACAACCTGAGATGAAATCTATAGCCTCGGATATTGTCTGATTTGGTTGATTTTCTAGAATTTCTCTGTTATATTTCTCAACAGTTTGGTTGGAATAAGCCAGACGTATGCCCTGCGGGCATAACCGATTAGCCTCTTCTTTTGTCACAAATTTCGATTCCACTAGTGAAAGTTCGACATCATCCAATCGATCTCCATTTCCTATCTTCGTTAAAATCGTCGAAAATACAACATTTGATTGACGCATGACTTGGGTGAGTTCGTGAAGTATGAATGAGCGCCAAGTTTTTGAGCCAATATAATGTTTCGATTGTTTGAAGATAGGTGTGGCTTTGACTGGTGGGAGTTGTCTTAAATCTCCAACCAGTATGACATCCAGTCCTCCGAAAGGGGTATCTGATTTGCCTGTTATCAATTTCAATCTTCTATCAATTCGTTCCAAAAGCTCTGCTCCAACCATACTGACTTCATCGATTAACATCAAGCGAATGTGTTGAAATAATGATCTGAATTGTTGTAATGCTTCAGAACTCAAGCTATTATCTAAGCTGATGGATAGTGATAGAGCTGTGTGAATGGTCGTACCGCTGATTGCCACTGTAGCTTTTCCAGTCGAAGCACATGTTAGGTACGCATTGCAATGTGCATTTGTGGTTCCATATTTATTATAAATTTCCATGATTAGACGAATCACGAAGGTTTTTCCGCATCCGGCTGGGCCCGTCAGGAACACCAACAATGGTTGAAGTGGTTGAGATGTTAAATGATGGATAGTTTCTAGTAAAATCGATCGTTGTTCAAGATTGGTTGCTCGCATCAGTTAGCAAAATTCTTCATTTGGTATTAAATTCTCTCTCCGCTTTGCAATCGCTCGGAGACGACTCAAAGTTGCTAAACGAAGATCATCGTTGATGTTTGAATAGGGATCCGCATACATGTCAGTAAATGGAGGTGGCTCTGGAACTGCTCCCGGACGAACTTGATTGTCTAGTTGCCTCAAATCTTCTTTTTCACGATATAACTGTTCACATAGTCTCATAGTTTCCTCAATATTGATGTTAGATTCGAATTCCTTTCGACGCTCCATGATGATGTTCTCATTATCTGTGTAGATTTCCAGAAATTTTGCCTCAGAAAGTAGATCTATCTCTTCGTTGCGGAAGGGAATATGTAGCATCACCATTTCTCTTTTGTACTCTTCAAACTGAGTTGCCATATTATAATTTGTATATTTTATAATGTGTGAGGTGTTCATTTTTTTGTATTCATTGTTATTAAATTTATAATGCGCACAAAATTGAGCAAGAGAGAGATCATTTAAATCTTGAGGCCGTCTTTCGTATTTATCAATGGCATTATCCTTCCAAATATCGGTGGATTCATCATTAAGGTCTGCCAATTCCGTGCGTGCTTTTTTCATTCTTTGTCAATCGACAGGCCATGATGTTGGAATAAACGTTACTGATCTGGATGCATGTGACATCGGTTTACGCAGCAACCACCAAGCTGCTTCTTGGCTAGAAATTTCCACAGAATTCAATAAATCGACGCTCATTTTTCTCGTGATTTCAACCACTCCAAAATCAGGATATTTTTCACTTATCTCAAGAATCTGTCTTTGCAAATTACTTATCCCTCGATTTGATTTATTGACGTAGTCCACTACGTACATTGCACACGAATATTCGTCCAATATGAACTGCAAATCCATGTTCGATTTCAACACATTGAACAAGAATGGATTGTATGGATTATGCATTTCTCCGATGGTTCACGTTTCAATAATACTCGTGGCCGATTGATTCCTGCGGAAATAATTTTATAATAATGCTCATCTGAAATTATATTGTTGCTTTGATAAAAATCATCAATACTATTGTAATTTGCAATTTCGTACTGGGATTTGATTTTCTTGTAATGATCAGCATATCTGGCAAAATTGTGTTCTTCTTTATCCATAGGAATAAGTATTTGCGTAGACCGAGAAGGCAGGAAAGGTGCTTCGAACCGACATTTCTGTGGCTGATTACCCTGCACTTTCTTATAACACGTAAACGTGTGTTTATGTGTCTGTAGCTTGATGTTACCTGAGGTTTCTGAGGTTGATACTGAGATTAAAGTATCGATCAATGTTATCGCAGCTTCTTTGTCATCGCCTAGTGGACTGTTTGGTGCATCTTCCAACCAGAGTAAAATATGAGCGTGCGGACTCCCACGATGTTGAAATTCGATTCGTTTATGTTAATTCGCGTAAAAGTAATTAAGTTTCTAGCTCAGTATATTTAGAAAAAGAACATCATCTGCCTTTATTTACAAAACGACTACACAAAAGTGTTGCCATGCAGAGACAACTAAGTTCTTTTATTTAATCTCGTATCGCCGTGCAACATCCTCCCCGCCCTGGTCGACCTCCAGGGGGATGACCAGCTGCACGGGACAGGAAATTGTCCCTCCATTTACTCGCAGTATGCAGGTACGGGCTTTGTTGTCACGGCCTAAAATCACCGACTCGATGCGCACCTTCCTCCAAGTGTGCCGAGGTCTGACGTCTTCCTGCAACAAGACCACATCTCCGACCCGGATTTCAGTTTTTTTTGGTGGATTCTTCACATGGTGAAATGTTCTCAAATCCATCAAATACTCCCTCTGCCATCTTTTCCAAAAGGAGTCCATTAAATGTTGACGACTTCTCCATATGCGTGTTAAATCAGAGTCTGAACTCGATGGGCCAGATGGGATAGTTATGAGTCGTTTTCCTATCAGAAAATGAGAGGGTGTCAGTGCTTCGTCCGGATCGTCCGTAATACCATATTCATGGACAATTGGTCTGCTGTTCACGGCGGCTTCGATATCGCATAGAACCGTGACCAGACTGGTAGTGTCTAGGCAAGCTTTACCAAGGGTCTTCCGCAGACACTGTTTGATAGTACCAATCATTCTCTCCCAAAATTCACATTGGGTAACGTCATTTTCATATTCGTCATCCGTAAGAAGAACATGGATTTCATTATCAACCGTTTTCATTTCATTTAAGATAGTTGTTAAACGACTTACCGCATATTCCATATCGTCATTCGAAGTTACTTCTGTTATGTTGTTGATCTCAGTTGAGAAACGAGTTATGTTACCTCGAATAGTTCTTCGTTTCCGCTACAATTGCGACACTTTTTCTTCTTTCGTCGCCATTTTTCTGGTAGTTCGCAATAGTGAAAGTTTCGTAAAAATAACTTGTAATAGAAAACTTTGTAATAGTAAAAATAACTTGCCAGTATTTTGTCGTAGTTCTAAGTCGCTGATTCGTGTGAGTATTTCGGCACCAGATGTTAATTCGCGTAAAAGTAATTAAGTTTCTAGCTCAGTATATTTAGAAAAAGAACATCATCTGCCTTTATTTACAAAACGACTACACAAAAGTGTTGCCATGCAGAGACAACTAAGTTCTTTTATTTAATCTCGTATCGCCGTGCAACAGTTTAAAATAATCTTTAACTTTATATTTTCCAAATGAGCATAGGCCTTTGTTCTGTAGGAGAGTCATTAACGTGTTAACTAATTTGTCAAAATAGATGGCACATGTGACTGCGTCCTCGTTGATAAGTGTACTTTTTTGCAATCAATTGAGTTCACTTGCTTCATTTTCAGAAATTATTCTTCCATCTTTAAATTTCTGTAGCAACTGCAGCAATGGGATCCAGCCATTTTCGTTTGCGCTCATCGTGAGGAAAACCGTCGGCCTACCAAGTTGCTGAATCATGGCGAATAGATCTTTTTTGCGCTGGGACCAATAATACAAGGAATTCGGTATCGACTTCAAGAATGCGAGATTTGTTTCTAGGCAATCGTTAACATATTCTTCTGATTCGATTTGTTGTTTCGTCACTTTTGTATCATTGCCGATAAACTTGAAGGCAACAGTAAGTGATGAAGCAACACGCAGTCTCACATTTTTATATATACAGCAAATACCATATACAGCAAATGGCGAGGATTAACCCCTCGACGATCAGTTCGTCGTATTTCACTCGTTGCCATTTGAAAAGGTGTGACTGAAATTTCCTCACGAAATGTTCTCATGTGTCCAAGATAAATTCCTGGAAATGATAGTTCCTCGGCGTACTCGTCAAACTGCAGACTTTTTGGAATTTGATTTTCTCCTGGTGCAAGTCCCAAATATTTATCTTCATCCCATAATAAGGTTTGCTGCTGAGCAACGAGACTATCTTCCATTGTGATCGCTTCACTCAATTCATCGTTCGGTATTTCTCCATCTGTTACAGGTCCATTCCAAAAAGACTGACCAATTTCAATGTCATGATACAGTGGAGTATCTTTCAGAAAATGCAACCAAGTTTTAACTGTTCTTTTATTAACCAAGCCTTGAACGTAGCTGGATTTGTGAATTTTTCTTTTCTTAATATGGACATTTATTGCATGATCATCTCCAATATCCCGTTGCAGGCGTCTTACCATTGTATCCACGTTAACAGGCACATTTATAATCTGACCATATACGCCGTATTGACCATGAACGTGTCTTAAGCGTTTGATCTGCATAAACGGGATTCGAGGTGAGATCAATCGTTCTGTTATTATATCCAGTGGTGGTAAATTTTTTGGCATTGGTGGATATTTGAAACCATTATAAACTGCATAAGCTGGTATTTTGTTATGTTGCATTGACTGAAAACACGTTGCACACAATTCGATACTTTCTCTCGGAACATTTGGTAAGATTCTGTCCAGAACTTCATGACCAATATCTGAAGAGAATCCTCTCAAATTTTGTTTAAACCATAATCGATCACATATCGAGCATGCGAAACCAAAATTGTTCTTGGTGAATTTTGTTCTAATGTAGTTGTGAGCTTTCTTATGCTGATGGAATTGAGTATATGGGACTTGTGGATTTATCCTTGTTGTTCCATGTTGTTATCCAGTCGTTGGTGGATTAATAGAAGACCCAGAAGTCGTTTGTGGATTAATAGAAGGCCCAGCAGCCATTTGTGGATTAATAGAAGGCCCAGCCGTTGTTAGTTTGTCTACTATAGCTGACTGATGAGTGGTAGTAAATCTCCCTGTCGAAATTGATGGAATTACAGCTAGCGAATCAATGAGTATATTGTCACGTTTGGCTATTTTACGTGCTCGGTACTCTCTCTGGTATTCCGCGGCTGATTTCCTTTTCTTGCATATTACTGATCCTGCGACGTTAATTGTAGAAGGATCACTAGTTTTATTCAACTCTTTTTCTTGCTCCATATTAAATTATATGTGTATCAAAAAAAACTTGAATAATATTTATGGAAAAACAAAAGTTTTATGACTTTTCTTATTTTTATGCTAGTGAGAACCAAAACAATATGGAAATGAATGAGGGAAAACTGGATCCTACCACGTGATTTCCCGGCCAATAAAAATGTAGTGTTAAACGTTTAACGCTTTCTTGTTGCAAGTCGCATAAGAAGTATAACTTCAAAAATAAAATAGAAATTCACCAAATCTTTAATGCCAGGAAAATGACATACTAGCTTAGAAGTTTAAGAAACAGCCATTTTAAGCTAATAGTAAGTAACTCAACTTAAGCCTTTATCTTAGATGAACCATAAATTACTTAAATTAATTCTTTTTATCCACTGTAGAAAGAATCAAAAATGTTTTTGTTGCTGATATGTACAGAGTAAAATTTTGTATGACAATCCCTCATTAAATAAATAAATAACTTTGATTACATTCAGGCATATTACAATCATACATAAACGTGGTATTAGGTTAATATTTGCTTTCCCTCTTTACTGTATACTGTTTAAAAAAATTCTGGTAACACTTCAATGTCCTGGCATTCATAAACCTGGAAAATGACAGCCAGGATAATGACAAATTTGCCATTTTATAACTTTTAACTTGACTTTAATTTAACATTTTGGCCTAAGACAGCAAACAGCAGCAATCGCAGCAAACAGCAGGATTTCTTGAAATAACTCAGATAAATCTATGTAGTTTATGTTATTAATGATTTCAAGAAGACAGAAAAAATGACAACATAAAAACCTACTCATCTTGAAATATTTTTTGAAATAGATTTTGAACAAGAAAGTTGGTTCTTTATTCATGCAACAGGACATTTTCAGATTGGATGGTATCTAATCAATCTATTGACATAAGATATTGATTGCTGGCGCTATCTATTTTGGTTATAAATTACTAAATAAAAGTAGATAGGAAAATGACAGATTTTCATATGACAAACCAGTCATTGACAGAAAAAATTATTTTAAACGAAGGTTTTGTAAATAATACCCTCTGCGTATATTCTAGAAATGCTTACAACGGTTGCGATAAAAAAATAGATATTGGAAAACTTATGCGAAGTTTTGAAGCTAGTTATTAATGTAAATATTGTTTGTGGCATACTAGAAACATGAAATTTTGAAATTCAATTAAATTTTATAAATATACAAAACAGTCGATGCTAGTACAAGGTCGTTTTAAAATGCTAACAGCAATGCTATTTATTAAAAAAATTTTTAAAAAAGTTCTTTTAGTAGTATAGTATTAGATCTTGGAGCAAGAGACCGTAAATTGTCATATTTCGTGAGAATCACCCATATACTTGTAATCAAGTAAATGAATTAGACTAATTTAGTATTTTAAGTACGTTTAAATGCTCTGTAATATTGTATAACAATTGTTAAAACTTATTCTTTTTAAATGATATTATTATTATCAGGGATCAAAATAGTTTTTAAACAAATGTGGGAACATATTTTTAAATTTATTGCTCTATTTTAGTTACTATGACATCCCTCTGCAGAACCTCATTGTTTTCGAATATCAGGTAAAATATTTTATGGAAACTAGCCTATGCATGCTCAAGTAAGCTCAGTTTTGACAAGCTTTTTTTCTTTAGTTCATAATATTCAAAAGCGTGCTCATCCACAACACTCAAGATATGTTGGAAAAAACTTCCGCAGAGGGATTTCCATGGATTTCTTTGTTATTGTAGCAGTTACCTATGGAATGATCGAATAGCCTGCTCTCCCCAGGCTATTTCCTATGTGCGTTTTTGATATTCTGTTTTCGATCGTAAACATTGAGTAGACTCGTAAAACTTGGACAGCTGCAGATTCTTGAGCAGTGTAGAATGTTGTTCCCGTTTTTTCAGTTTTCTATTTTACAGGATATTTTTTTTTATTGGAAAACAAAGAGAGACATGAATTTTTCTTCGATGTGTTTCTTTTATTTGAATGAGGTTTCTTTTCAAAAGAAGCATAAACTAACATAAAGATAAAAATACTACATAAAGCATGAAAGATGCGAACATTTCTATACATATTTTCAGAGCTTTGTTTATGTATTGTAAGAATAATAATTGTATGCATATAGAAAAGAATGAACTCATGAAATTTCTCTATATATTTCGCGTTTTCCAAGTGTTGTTTTTGTAATGAAAAATTGTATTGCAGTAGAAATGTTTTACGGGGAATATAATTATTTTTATAGATCCTCTAAAATATATATTTTATATATTTGCGAAATTTTCCTTATTCAATAAAAATAAAATCTATTTTCTTTTGTTTACTATCAAATATATTTTGTAACATAACACTAGCGATTTGCCTTCAATGACAAGTTCTAGCAATAATAGGATAACAATCATTTATTGAAACAGTAAATGAAATTTTGCATCAGTTTATACGAATTGTTATGTGTTTTCGCATTTTTCTATTCATGTTCTTGTAATGTTCTTGTTCTCCTAATTTAATTTACAACACAAACTTAACATTTATTAGAATAAACTATAAATACATTCAAGTCTTCATTGTAATGTGACATATATTTATGAACAAAAATAAATTAAGAAAGAGAAAATTAATATTATTAACATGTAATATCAATTTGAAATACAAATTGTTATGTGTGCACATTTTCTAGACATGTTTGTTTGTAATGCTCTTGTTCTCCTTATTTATAACAGAAACTTATGAGAATAAACTATTAAAGCACTCATGTGTTCAATGTAATGCAACATATTTGTTTTTGAATTAAAATTAAATGAAGTAAGAGAGAGAATAAACATTATTAACATATAAAATAATTTTAAAATACGAATATTTACGTGTTTTCGCATTTTTTTATTCATGTTCTTGTTCTTCTAATTTATAACACAAATATTTATTAGAATAAACTATGAATGCACTCAAGTGTTAATTGTAATGCAAGATATCTTTTGTTTTTAATAAAAACTAAATGAAGAAAGAGAGAGAGAGAATAAGCATTATTAACATATAAAATCTTTTTGAAATACGAATAGTTACGTGTTTTTACATTTTTTCTATTCATGTTCTTGTTGTTGTGTTGTTGACGTATGCATGTTTTAGGCAGAGGGGGTGCGATTGTTCTTGTTTTCCGGTTGCGCCATCTATGGGCAAGAATTCAACTTCTGACACACCATACGTCACATCCGTTTATAGGGCGGACCCATTCATCCACATATCGTAATTTTGACCGGAATCAGAGAACGATTGATCTCCAATCCAGTACCGCCAGAGGTATTAATTTGTTATGGGAACATGGAGGACTTTTGCGACTCGACAGACTTAACGTGCATCAGTCACTTTACTACACGGGAAGTCTTCGGCAGGCGTGGTTCGAACCCACGAACTCTCGGGCATGGGCCCAGCGCCTTACCGACCAGGCTATCCCGGCCTGATCATTTTTATTCATATCGCTATTCATGCTCTTATTCTTCTAATTTATAACACAGACTTAATGTTTATTACACTGAATTCAAGTGTTTATTGTAATGCAGCATATATTACGAACAAAACATTAATGAAGAGAGTGAGAATTAACATTATTATCATTCAATAATATCGTTTTCAAATATAATGATTTTACCTTTTAAATATTTTCAATTTCAAGCTATAACAACACAATCACTCCAATACATTGTAATTTTGGAAATTATCTACATTTATTTTCTGTATATTTACGAAATTCAATCTTATACATACAAATATTATGCGTGTTGTAAATATAAACACGATAGCTTGTTTACCTAATTCCCTCAATCGAGTAGAACGATTTTAATGAAACATTCAAATGCTCAATTATCCCTGACATTTATAGTTCGCTCAATGATTTTAACATCAAATCATTTTCGATTACATAACTCTAATGCGTTGAGACAGGAATTCAGACATACATACTTGATATTTCTCTAATGAGAGGAATAGAAGGTGATTATTATTAGTAAAATACAGGTTCGTGCCCATTTCGATCAACTAGATGCTAATCATTTTCCTAGACTCTACTTGCAGGGGGGTCATCGTCGATTAAATGCAAATAAACTGTTTTAAATCAGTTTATAATTTTAAACGATTCCAGGTGCAATGTTTGTTGTTGATGCGAACTATGTTTAAGATAATAAGTGGGTTTATTAGTGAGCGATAAATATGCGAATGTAAAAAGATTGTAATTGGAAGAGCAAAAATCAACTTTACAGATTAAAGTATCTCTATGCTTGTTTTTATGTCAGAGTAAAGTTGAATTTCTAACTCAATAGGTAATCTGATTATTCAACTTCAAATTATTACATTAAAAAAGTGGCCTTGTACAAAAGAGTGAGTAATATTTACAAACTGGAAAAGGAGAAAACTTTCTATATTTCTTGCTATCTTCTGCCCTTATGACATACATGTAATCATATTCACCAAAAATTAAAAAAAACTAAATTTTTTTTATGGAAAATAAATACTCGTCATGTGAATTAACTTGCCTTTGCTTTATATGGTGAAGAAAAACACAGAAACCTTTCATGGTTAGCTCGACGGCAAATGAATTCTAACCTGTTATTTGTCTACTATTAAAGATTTGTAACATTAGTAATGTGGTTAGCGCGAGCCGGGAGCATAATTGCATAAACCAGCCATCGCATGGATTCAAACCTGGGTCATCACATAGGGAGGCAAACTTTCTAATCCCTGGGAAAAATGCTTAAAGAAGAAGGGAACGTCAAACGTTTAACGGAAAAGGGAAAAATATACAATAATATGTTGCAAATCTTTTATTAAATCAACGTTTTTCAAAAAAAACTTGAATGAGCGACCACCAACAATATTACAAACTTCATATCGATGTCTCATCGAACAGCATACGTTGCCAAAACACCAGACCACTCAGCATATCTCCAGCAGCAGCAATCTGGTCGGGATCGAGGTTGGGGTCCACATGGGTATCGTAGATAATGCTTTTTAATTGACTTTGCAGAAGAAAATCCAGACATCTAATAATCGTAGTACGAGGGTTGCTATTTATTTTTCTGGCCTAATAATGAAAAAACAAATATGTAGGATCGAAATTGGTTTTATTGCTTTTCAAAATATTCTCCATGATGATCAATACACTTTTGCATGCGTTTGAACCAATTTTCAAAGCACTTTTTCCAGTCCGATTGAGGTAACTCCAAAACATGCGTTTTGAATGCATCAACCGCTTCTTCGGGGGTCGAAAATCGTTGTCCACGTAATTTAATTTTGATGTGTGGGAATAAGAAGAAGTCATTTGGTGCCAAATCAGGGCTGTACGGCGGATGACCCATCAGTTCGATCTTTCGCTCCGTCAGAATTGCCTTTGTTTGAGTCGATGTGTGAGAGCTCGCATTGTCATGATGAAGAATGATTCGCCTGTTCTTCTGCTTTTTTCGAATTTCTCCGATGACTTCTGGCAAACAAATGGTCGTGTACCATTAAGAATTGACCGTCCTGCGTTGCTCTAACGCCACTGTTGCCACATGACCGTTAATGCCGAAGAAACAGGCAATCATTTGTTTCGATGTGCTTCTTCCTCGAACAACTTTTGTTGGTTTTGCCTCGTCTTGGAAGACCCATACAGTTGATTGCTGTTCTGTTTCCGGCTCATATGCATAGGTCCATGATTCGTCACTTGTGTAGATGTTATACACAGCCTTTGATGTACCTTGAACGTATTTTTCCAACATTTCCTTGCACCAATCGACACGAGCCTTTTTTGAGCGTTTGTCAGATTATGCGGGATCCAACGCGGAAAAATATTTTTTACGCTCAAATGTTCATGCAATATTTTATTGATGCTAGTCATACTAATGTCCAAAGACGCCTCTATCTTACGGAATGTCACATGACGATCTTGCTTTATCAGTTCACGCACAGCATCGATCTTTTCTGGCACCATAACGGATTTTGGACGACCTGCACGGGATTCGTCCTGGATCGAACATCGACCACGATTAAATTCGTTATACCAATTTTTTACAGTGCTGTAGGATGGCGCTTTAACGCTGAATAAAGAATTAAGTTCATCGAAGCACACTTGTCTTGACAATCCACGTCGAAAGTTATGAAAAATAATGGCACGAAAATGTTCACGATTCAATTCCATTTTTTGAAAGAGAAGAACTTTTCAATTTACTGTCAACAACACAAATGAAGCTATAATGGTAAATCGTCTGCTGAATTTATGTTTAAAAATATCAAACTTTCGATTAAAATCGTCTGCGGTCGCCTAGCAACACTTACTGTTGCCAAGGCCAGAAATATAAATAGCAACCCTCGTAACCAGGGAATAGATCTATTTAAACTAATCTACAATTGAAGCTGTCACTGTTTCCAGGGGGTATGTGGCATTTTTACAGAAACAAGTTTTTTTGTTAGTTTGTAATATCAATCACCAATTATCAAATACCGAGTAATTTTCCAGACTGCCTAAAGAAGAGAATATAACAGTTTGAAAGCAATTTAAAACAATCTTTCCACATTTGATACTGTTTGTAATATACCCCTTTTTAACACGGAACGCTTAAATTTTAGGTAAATAGAGTCAAATAAATTCTTGATATCATAGCTAAAGTGTGTTTAGCTGCATACCTGCTTATTCAACATTCGCGAAGAGAAACATACAGAATGAAATTGCAGTGGTGAATAGCAATCTACAATAGTGGTGATTAATAAACTGCACCAACTTCCTTCTTTGACTGCTTATTTCGACTACCCTCCACTGTGCCTTCTACTTTCTACACGTGGTGTTTCTATATATGCCGCTATAACCTCTTTTAAATTTTCTAATAATTATATCGTGTATATTGTGCATTTGTTATATATAAGCGACTGTAATAAGCAGAAGAATTATTTTAAATAAAAAACATTTTAAAAATAAATAAATTGAATTTAGAGCATAATGGTCATATTAAATCAGAGTTCAAATAACTAATTAAAACAAGAAAAACGAATGAAAATGAATAATTATAAGAATAAAATTTCTAATTGATTGACGTATTTTACTTGCATAATAAAGACCTGATTATTTGTCATAAATCAACCACCGAAAAAAAGAACTAGTTGCTTTTGAGAAACAAATATCTTATCCTGCGTCATCTAATAATAAATCTTTTCGATTTAAACACAAAAGGATAGTTTTCAAGGATATTATCAAGCTTAAAACTAAAAACACTGACGAATTGAGAAAAACTGTGGCATAATATGAAAATAGAAACATTCTAATAATATGTCTAAGAACGAGTACGTAAAAAAGCATATATTTCCAGTATTTAGAGGAAAAGCTTTCGATCTATAACACATCGCATATGTGCACATAAAATAATTGCATCTTATTTTTAAATGTATGTTAGTCAAAAAAATTGTTATAATAATACTGTGCTGAATACTGCATAACATAACTCATGCAGAGTTACATTATATATTAAACCATAAAAAAATTTACGAAGACAGCTGTTTGTGGTCAAGATACTATTTTAATCCACGATTTGACAAAATATTCCAAAGGTACATAGTATACACTTTTATGGCAGTTTTATTTTAATGTCTCTCTTTCTTCTTTAAATCTATTGTAGCATAACAACTCATAAAATTTTCAAATATGATAAAGGCAATTCTTGCCGTGAGCAATATGCGAAGTAGTTAAAATAAAGTGCTATATTTTATAGCAGAAAACTCTACCTCTACATTTCTAAAATATTTTGAATGCTCTCAAAATACAAGTTGTAAAAGTATTTTAGAAAGTAAAAAGAAAAACCTCCGTTGAGAGAGATGCAGCGTGCACTTTTTAGCATGAACATAATCTAGGAATAAAACTTTATAATCCGTGTTATCATGTCATCCTTACTCGTGTTTTCCTTTCTGAATAATATCCCTGTGGTGGCTATAGCAAATAGCAATATAGCCGCAGATTTCGGGCATATGCTAGGACTGTTTTATGACCGAGTACTAGAATCGAATGTCTACACCATGTCATTATTATTGTCTAATATGGATAAAGTCTAATTTTTTATAACGGGGCGTAAAAGTTCAGGGACTCGAGTCTTCTTGCTCTGGATTATATTTTTATTACATGGCGAACGCATTAACACCGAAGCAGTTGGGTTTTACGAGTGGTCTCTCGGCAAATATTGCTTAAGAAAGGATTTAAGAGAAAAATAAAAACTGGTTTTACTTTTTTTATGAAAAAAGTTTTGGACTCTCGAGATTGATTAAGTTCTAGGCCAAAAAAAACGTGAGTTCCAATATATGATCATGTCACAATATGTAAATTTTCTTCGAATATTCTATTTTTTCAATCTTTTAAAACCAGCATGGGTTTATAAGCGATACCGGCAAACGGCAAATATTGCTTAAAAAAAATCTAAAAGAAATAAAAACTGATTTTTTGTACAGATAAGTTTTTAGTTTTCTGAAAATTGATTAAGATAATGGTCAGTAAATTGATCATTTCAAAGCATTGTATATTTCGTTTCGTATCGATCGAATGCTTTATTTTGAATCATCAAGTTTGTTAGAATTTCTCAAACATCTCATTTTTAATTATTTTCATTTTTTTCAACATTCATTTATGTATCGGTTTTAGTTTTATTCGAATATTATAGTCTAATTTCCTGAATGCTTTTTTTCTGAGTCACACTGAGTCACACTTTTTTTCTGAGTTGCTTTAACTTTGATCCATTAAAACTATTTTCAATCGGTAAGTAATTTTTTATTAGTTTTGAGCAGGTCAAATTTTTTATTTTACAATTATTTTATGATACTATTTATTACTGAATTGTATTAACTTCAAAGCTATTGGTTTTTATAACTGGTCTCTCAGAAAATAATGCTTAAGAAAGGATTTTAAGAAAAAATTCCTTTTTTATCTGAAAAAAGTTTTGAAATCACAAGATTGATTTATGTATGGGACAAGAAGCGTAAGATTCGAAATATAATCACATCACAATATAAATTTTCCTTGAATATTTTATTTTTGACCCTGGAAAGTCATAGTTTGAAACTTCCGAAATCAGAATAAAATAAAAGAAAGCTAAAAATTCTAGGACTATTTTATTACATTTAGTTTATTTTATTGAATTTGTAATTTAGTTAAATGAAAATTTTTAATTTAAATTTTGATAATGCCAAAACTTTAGAATTTGCCTGAATATTTCGTTTTGTATCAATCGGTTGCTTCATTCTGAGTCATCAGGTTTTTTAGAATCTCTTAAAATTTTAGTTATAATGCTTTTTTAGTGTTTTTTTTAGATTCATCCATGTACTTTTTTTCAGATTTATCAGAATATTTTTCAATATTTTTTTTGTCAGGTAGAATTTTAATTTGGTTCCAATACAAATTTTTTTGAATTGGTATAATTTTTTTCCTTTTACTTAGGTTAAATATTTTATTTAAAAATACTTTAGATTTCTGTATGTTTTTAAAAAGAATTTAATTCAAAGTTATTGCGTTTTATAAGTGGTCTCTTGATAAATATTTCTCAATAGAGGATTTAAGAGAAAAATGAAAAGTGATTTTATTTTTTATGGAAAAATATTAGACCCTCAAGATTAATTAAGATATATATAAAAGAAAAAAAATTGATTACATTATAATGTATGAGCTTTGATCGAATGTTTGCTTTTAAATCGGTTGAATGTTTTATTTGGAATCATTCAAATGCCTAAATAGTTAGGATTGATTACAGACATCTTACTTTTTGTAATTTAAAATTTTTTTTAGATTCAAGCATTTACTTTTTGTAAGCATTTAAATATATTCTTCTGATAAATTAAAGGTTTTTTAATCATTCAGGAACTAAAGTTTGAACCAGTAAAAAATATTTTTTTTTTTGCAAAGAAGAAATTTATTATGACTACACACGTATCTAAATTTTGCCACAAGAAAGTACTGTAAAGGCCAAATTATTCAAATAATTTGTTTATTTTTTAAATAATTCAGTCATATATAAGTCAAAAACAAGAATTTAACATATTTTAATAACATTTTAGTAACATTTCTCAGCAAAGTGGGACTTCTGTTTCTCAGAAAAGGCCTAATGATTCAACTTAGAAGAAATTTACATCAGTTTTCTTTTATGCATTTCATACTCGTATTTTAAATTTATACAGAAAATTGAAAAGAAGGAAAAATGTTCAATTATTTACTTTAACTTTTAAGAACATAATTATGCTTAACGAAATGTATAATATTCATTATACGGTTTGAAAACATTGTTTATATGTTTTAATAAATTTTCTCTTACAAAATTCTGGAATGTATAAGCAGATTCAGTATGTTATAAAATTAAAGATATTTACAAAACTGCACACGAGCTCCTTAACTCACGGCTTCTAAATGTATTATTTCATAAAAACATCATTTTAATCATGGAATTAAGTTGGAAAAAAAATCGAATCATTTTTAAAATTCAGACAGTACAGGTTGTATTTATATTCTAGACATTGATTAAAGCTTTAATGTTAGAAGTAACATATAAGGCTATATTCTTAAATATTTAGTCAAAATTTATTCTCATTTTTTTAGATCATTTAAATGCTGCATATTGAAATTCCTGCGTCTTCTTCATCACGCACTTTAAAAAAAATCTAATCAATTTACGGCATAAGCCGGTATTTTTTATAGTAAAGTTCATTTTTATATACTGGAATATGTTATGGAACAAAAAAAATCTGATGAATCATAACTTTTATACCAATAATTGCCTTAAAATCACTGAATTACTCTCATTAAATAAATGTTACTGTAAAAATCACGGTATAATATTTTTCAGAAAAAAAGGTTTTGCGGTAAAATGGATTTTACGATGTGCCAATACTTCTTACTGTAATTTGATCTGGAATTCTTGACAGTATATGTTTGCATTCTTAAGAAGGTAGGTCTATGATTTGTAGTAAAGAAATAATCACTTTGCAAAAAAAAAATATTTCAAGCATACTTCAAGTATAGGAAAATATCTTGTATACGGTTAAAATATCATATTGTTTCGAAGAATCAGGATTTTTTTTTTAAGAAATGTCTGTTTTCTTCTCAAAAAAAAAAAAAAAATACATTCCTTTTTACAGTATGGGAAAACAGATAACTTTTTATAACAGATTTTTAATTGCAGTGGTTTATTAAAGTTAAATTGGGATCACCATGCTACGTCCAAATTTAAACTAATTTAAACTCTGGATTTTCTGATATTTTATTAATTTTCGTAATTCATGATTTGGGCAAATTATAAATGCATTCGTAAAGCATCTTTTTTTGAAAATCTATTAAAAAGTGTTTTTTTTTTCTTAATTTGCGGAGATGTTTCTACATTTAATAAGTAATAAAAGAAAGATTATTCAGAAATAAATATAAATTAATTTAAAAATATATTAATTGTACTTACCCAAAAGTGCCTTTCACTAGACGAGAAAAATATCCATTCATCTTTACCCTTAAAAAATGAAACAAAAACTCTTTGTAAATTTAACAGTTACATTTTTCTATTCAATTGTATTATTCATTTTATTATTTTTTTTACTACCTCATAATATACCCAAATTTTACACTGAATAAAATTTTTATAATATAGTGCTTGAACAAATTGATTAACGTGGTTCGAGTTTTTAATAGTCAATTATCACATCTTCAGACCTCCAGCTCACTGTGTCTTTTTTACGGTGAAAAATTTAGATTTTCCGTTTGAGTTCTAATTCTAGAAATTCATAAACTCAGCTTGAGTAATGAAGTTGATGCAACTAACTGAATAATTCTTCGGATTTCTAGCTATTTATTATGACTTTTTCATGGAAAAGAATTCATATTCTCCATCGGAGTTCTAATTGAAGAAATTGATGAACTCATTAAGGGAATTGAGAAATTGATGTCACTTACTGAATATATCCTCGGACCTCTAGCTATTTACTGTTCCTTTTGTACGGAGAAGAATTCAGATTTTCTGTCGGAGTTTTAATTGGAATTCAGGAACTCATTTCAAGTTTTGAAGAGTTGATTCAACCAACTGAATAAATCCTCAATTCTCTAACTATTTATTGTGACTTTCGTACGGAAGAAGATTTCCTTTCGGAATTTTAATTGAAGAAATTGATGAAGTCATTTCGAGTACTGAAGAGAATTGAAAAACTAATGTCGATTACTGAATATATCCTTGGGCCTCTAGCTATTTACTGTTCCTTACGGAGAAGAATTCAGATTCTCCACCGGAATTTTAATTGAAATTCATGAACTCATTTCCAGTTTTAAAGAGTTGATGCAACCAACTGAATAAATCCTTGGACCTCTAGCTATTTATTTGGCCTCTAATACGAAGAAAGATTCGGATTCTCCGCTGAAGTTCCAATTGAAGAAATTGCTAAAATAGACTTAAGTACTGAAGAATTGATACTACCAGTTACAAACTTCAACCCAACCAAATAGATTCTTAAATCTCTAGCAATTCACTGCTTCTCACTTTTAGATAATCACAAGTCTAAGTGCGAAGTAGTTGGAGAGTTGTAAGTCGAGCATGTAATCATCAGTACTGAATAAGAACCTTTTAATGAGCTGAACTAAAATTAGCTGCTTTGAAATCTACGGATATTCTTGCAATGAGCTCAATATTTCTCTTTCTTATTCACATTACAATCTTAATCATTTATGATTTTAATGACATTTGGAATTTGACTTCCGCTTGTGGCAAGATTTGATGCTCATAGAGCGCGTTGCAAGGACGGGTTGGCTAATATAAACATTTGGTCTCGAATCTTTTATGTGGTAGTGTAGTAAGCGCATGTTCCATTATTGTGTTCTGTTTATGATTAAGTATGAATTCCAAAAAACCACCAATGGATGTAGTTTTAGGAAATCCAAACATAACCTATCGGGAGAGCCGCGATGACTCAGGGGATAGAGCGTTCGCCTTCCAATGAGATAAACCGGGTTCAAATCCCACGATGGCTGGTCGATATGAATCCGAATCCGGCTTGCACCGACCACAGTGCTGACATAAAATATCTTCAGTGGTAGACGGATCATGTGTTAGAGTCCCTTTGCCGTCAGGCTAACCGTGGGAGGTTCTTGTGGTTTTCCTCTCCATGTAACGCAAATGCGGGTTAGTTCCATCAAAAATTCCTCCACGAAGGTAAATTTCTCCCAATACTTGATCCAGGAGTTCCCTTGTCTTCTGTATTGGGTTCAAAATTGCAAGACTACGGAGTTGAATATTAGCAGTCGTAAACCCAAAAATTGGGTCGGCTGTTTAACGACGGTTATAAAATAAAATAAAATAACCTATCGGGAATTTTGCTATTTCATGTTAAAATTTGTTTGTTAGGATTTAATTTAAGTTTTAAATTAGGGGCTTTTGATAATAACATCAGTAACACTTTTACTGAAAATGAAATTATGAACGCGTATAATCTCTCTCAAAAAAAATATAATATACTAAAACATAAAAACACAATTTATCACATGGTACATTTTCCAGAAAGTATGATAAAAACCTTGTCAGATTCAGTACGATGCAATAACAAATTAACAAAACCTTACATAAATCTTGCATTTCAAAACATTTTCCTCTGCTCATTTTATTTACTAAGCTGCATTTTTTTGCCAACAATTTATTGCAGCCTTCTATTAATTTAAGAATAGTCTGGAATAGAGTAAAAGTAGAATTTAGTTAGTAGGATTTATTACTTTTTCTCCGATGTCAACATATAATTTCTAGGGGAGATTAGACCAGAAATTAACGTGAGGAAAAGCTTTCGAGAAACAGAGCAATAAAAATGTTTTATTGCTCTTTGTACTTGGGAAAGATGCCAAAGTACACTCTGTTGTGGTGGTAAGCTTAGATGTGAAATGTATCTATGTAATCATACGCATATGGTATTTGACACGTTGGAGGAAAAATTTTGGGTACCCTCCAGGAAGAGTAGGTTTCAGTAAATGGCAATAAAAAATAATTGTTATGTTTTGAGAGGTATTATTCTAAATACAATGAATAGTATATTGTTACTTTATTTTTCCTGCTGCATTTTACACAACAGAAAGAAATGCAAATTATATAAATTAAAATTATACTTTAAACAACAAATACATTAATCATTTAGATTTTATTTTGAGAAACATTTTCATTTTAATTTGCCCTCAGTGCCATCAGAAGTTTGCCATCAGTGATTAAAAATTATTCAATATTATTAGAAATTTCTCGAAAGTAGTTAAATAAAAATTTATTTAATTATTATTCTACTATATTTAACCACATTATTCAAACAAACATGAAAAAAATACATGCAATTCTAAATGTTAAATACGAAGAAGCAACCAGAACTTTATCCAAACCAAAGCGTTCCAACTTATGAAGCCATTTAATTCTTTAAAGCTGGGTACATAGTTCACTCGATAGGGTCAATCTGTAATTCTCATGACCCACTAAGCGGGGAGATCGAATCCTATCGTTGATACTATATTATTCCTTCCATTCGATCAACATATGAAGAGTTTTGCAAGGCTCTGTTGGTTACTCTAAAGCCGTAGTGGCTCAGACAATATAGCATTCGCCTTCCAATGAGATGACGCGGGTTCGAATCCCAGAAATGGCAGATCGACTCGAATTCCGCACCCGGCTCGCACCGAGCACAGGGCTGACGTAAAATATCCTCAGTGGGTTAGATATAAAATATCCTCAGTAAGGATCATGGGTTAGATTCCCCTTGCTGCCAGGCAAACCGTGAGAGGCTTTCCTGGTTTTCCTGAACGTGTGACCAAATGTTGCTAAGTTCAATCAAATTGTCGTAAACGAAAAAAAAATTCTCCCAATACTTGATCCATAAATTCCCTTGTATTCTGAATTTGGTTTCAAATTACAGGGCCACATAGTTGAATATCACTAGTCTTAAATCTCAGTGTCAGGTCGGCTGCTCAATGACGGGTATAAAATAAAATTGGTAACCCTATACAATTTGATACATTTTGAGGGACATTTATACATTTTGAGGGACATTTTAACGTTTTATCATGTTGTCGTGCTGTATTTCTGACAAAAACATAAAAATTATCCGTTTTTAAAATTATTATTTTTAAACGCACATATAAAAAATACCAATTATCATAGCCATTTTGTTGTTAGTGTATTAAGTTTGTTTTACAAAACTAGTTCAATAAACTTTCTGAAAATTTACAAATGTGATAAGAACTATTTCCTGTCAGGACATTTAAACTTAAACTAGTAGTTTGGTATTTTTTAAGAACCCAAAATTTCGATTAATATTTTTTTAAATAGTAAGACCACAAATAACGAAACTAAACGAAACGTTAGTGATAAAAGAAAGTGAAATTTTTGGATAAAATAATCGGATTACGTAGATAACACATATTTTTAATATCTTTATCCATCAATTCTTAAGACTAAGAAATTTATTTTTAAATAATAGTGCTAAATACAACTAAAGTTTAGTTTTAATATGACTATTTAAAGAAATAATTCTTAAATCATTATTAAGTTCAATTACCATTACTACTAAACAAGTATAAATAATATTTCAATTACGTACGTTAATAGAATTGCTGATGACTGTTGTACAAAGTGTTATATGCGTTAGGTAGTGCCAGAGTGTCTTTATACTTTAGGCAATGTAAATACACATATATGTTGTTTTCTCAACACCAATTAAGCTTTGATAAGTAAAGATACAAGATACAATCTTTACATTGCTAATTGTGTTTAGGTACATATAATTATTAGTTTTAGTCAAATCATAAGTGTTAATTAGACAAAATTTGCACAAGATTGTAGAGTTAGCCGTATCAAACTCAAGGTTTGGAGAAAAAAAATTTAAACAATAGCGCGAGACTCCATATGCCATGTCAAACCAATGCCCAAGAGTGGTAAAGAGAGAAAGTTTTGGCTAGAAAATGTAGTGCTGACTGCAAGATTGACAAAATATTTTTCTTGAAAAAGTTTTATCAAATTCAGATACGAAAATAGCATAAGAATGTATTTAAATTAGTGTCTCGTTTTGAAAAATGACTTAATACTAAATTGGAAATGTTGAAAAATGAAAAAAGAGTGTGTAAGTTTGATCAAACTTATGAAATGTTTTGTGGAAATATAAATTTCATAATGATTTCTTAGTACTATTATAATTAGATTATAATCATAACACAATGCATTTTTTTTTCTTTCATTTGCTTTCGCTAGAAATCGTACATTGTTACTCAGACTTCTAGACAAAATCAGTTCTTCATATCTAATGCTAACGTGATGAAGGAGTTAATCGATGTGGAATTCATTACAGATAGATAAGTGTTATTGAGGCAAACGTTTTAAAATGCACCAAAGTCAACTTCTGGTAGAAACTTTTAAACTATACACGCCACATCAATCTTATTATTAAATACCCATATGCGACATCAAATACCCAAGCATCACATCAATCCCAAAAGTGGGAAGTACAGTGCGCAAAAAATAAACGTACCACCCTGAATAACTTTCGATTTAATGATGGGATCCTGACCTTCTAGGACGCAATCTTAATATTTTGAAGGGGTAATTTCAAATATGCTAACTAATAAGTGCAGGCATGTTGTTGTTCAAAATGGGGAGAAGACTTTCCAACCTTGTTCCTGCTCACAACCTGCTAGCCCTGATCACCTTCTCTTTTGCATTTGAAGGTGTAATTTCAAATATGCTAATTAATAAGTGCAGGCATTATTTTAAGTAACGAAATCAGACAAAAATACGCATTTTCTCTAAATATACATATTACTTTTTTGACAGATATGGATTTCTAAGCCCTAAATTACAGTGGAAAGTCTGTGGAGTCTGCGGGTATATCGGGAGTTGTCTGGCCGAAATATAGGGGGTTGTCTTGCGGCAAATCTGGAAAATATGATCCCCATAGTTTGATCAGGAGAGCGATTTAAAATTTAGACCCCTTTATTATGCCCTTTAATTTTTTATTAGGCTATGTAAAATTCAAAATGTTATCAAAAATTATACCCCTTACAAATCAGCATTTCTTCGACTATTATTATATAATATAACAAGAAAAGGAATATTTACTAGAAGATATGTTTTACATAAAATTATTTTTAAATAAACGAATTGCTTCAGAATATTTTCAATTTACTTAAAAATTTCTCGAGATATGGTGAAATATGCAAAAAGTAAAATTAACATTAATGGATCTCAACTTTAAATTGCTCTCCTGATGATTATGGGCACCATATGAGCCACAGTGGAGACTACCTCTATATTTTGGGGGATTAGAAATCCGAATCTGTCTAAATAACGACATGCTTATTCAGAAAAAGTACATTTTTCTGTCTGATTTCGCAATTTAAAATATCGGCTGCACTAATTGCTTGGCATATTTCAGGTTGCTCCAGTAAACCAGTAAGATTGAGTCCTAGAACGTGAATATCCGATCTTCAGATCAAAAGTTATTCAGGGTGACCCGTTTATTTTCTGCTCATTGTACAACAAATATGATATATTCAGCAACAACCACATTCCAGTCCACATTGTTTCGTTTCATATTTCTCTTTCACAGACGTTTGATAAAGTTTTAGTAGGTAAGCATTTAACTGATCTTAGGACTGACAAAATGTTTTTTTATGGAATAGTTTAAGCAAATTCATAAACAAGTGTACCATCAAGTTATCTTCGACTTGCGTCGATATATGTCTCAATGTTTAAGAAGATTATGTAAAACAAAAAAATAATACAGTTTCATCCAAAAGTATTAAATATATTCTTATTACAAAACCACTTTTGTCTAATTAACATTTATGAGGCATAAGAATTATTTTCTAGTTTAATTTTCGTAACATAAATGTGTAAAAACATTCAATTGAAAAAAATTATTCAAATAAAATTCATGCTGTAAATATTTTTTGTTAAAATATTCAATTATAAATTCGTGAATATGCATGTCCTAAAGCACCACTTAAGATTTAAAAATCAATAACAACTCATAATGGCCCATTTTAAACATCAAAAGTTAATTTTTACTATCTTTTAAAAAGCTAAAAATCATTAGACTAAAAATTAGTAAACTCCCAAGATGTCTTAGATTATGAATAGATATTCACCTAGACAGGTGTGTTTGACGATCGCCTAATTAAGTACCGCCTACACTCAACTATTGATCACTAATTATCACATTTTTAAACAACTTTTTCATTTTTCCTTGTTATCTCTGACAATATTTTTTCATCTCGTCGTCGTCGCCGGAGAGTGTTAATTGTTTACTCTAGTCTCAAGACGAAATTACTTTCCGATGGCTACGAGTAATTAGTAACTCTCCTAATATTGATTGAGTTAGGGGCTTTAATCGTGATAAATTACGTGCTTGTTTTGTTGCGGGTAAAAGTAAAGGGAAAAAAGAAAAAAAATAATAAGTGTCTTTATGTATAAAGTTGACAATGTAAAATTATCCTCGGTAAGATATGTCAGATTTCTGTAGTACTTGAACACTTGTCATTGGCTTACATTATCATATTTTTTTCTTGGTATTGGCTTAAGTTAAACAAGCATTAAAAAATTAAAAGATTTAATGAAGAAGAGGATTATTTTGATATTTTAATTAGTTGTAAAAAATAGAACGTAGTTGAGAAGCGTTTTTTTTTCCATCATAATTTGGTAATGATCATAAGCCCTGAATTATAAATTATTCATATTTTTTTTGAATATTAATTCAGGGTAGATTCAGCTTATCAAAGTCGTAAAATTATGTAAGATGAAAAAAAAATTAATTTGGATTAATTTACTGTGAAATAAAGGAGACGATGGTGCTCAGTGTAATAATTTACTTGCTAACGAGAGATTGAAAATTTAAAAAAAAAATGCATAACGGAATGTTTAATTAAAATATTTTACTTGCAATTAGTAAAAAATACGTGACATTATAAATTGATTTATTAAATTTATACATTTAATTTATAAAAGTGAAGTAGATAAACACTTTATAAATGATTTCTTAAACTGTCATAATAAACCTTAAAAGGAATTTGGAGTTTAAAAATATATTTCTTTTAGTTTGAATATAAGCTTAAACATTATTGAAATATTCAGATTTTTTTTTTTTAAAAATCAATTGAATTAAAATATGTTCTATAATAAAAGTATTGACATCATGGTTCCTGCTTTGCACAGTAATAGAAAATGTAGAATTGCTCAACCTATTTTAAACAGCTATCTTTTGTTTAACAATTGCTCTTAGACATTGCACATTGCTCTTAGACATTTAACCTCCACTAGACACCCTAATTTCAACCCGGTCAAATTGAACCATTACTGCTAACCACACCTATTCTCTTTGCAAACAGAATAGGCGTCTCGCGTTTAAACGATTTCTCCTTTTTCACACTTTGCCCTAGCCGTTACCATGGGATCCAAAAATCTTCCTTTTTCCTCACGCCCAGTATATTCCCACTTCTTACTTGAAGCAAAAGCAAAGCTCTCCGTAATCATGGTAACGGATAGGGTAAACCATTGAGAGGTAACATTTAGACGCTTATTCTATTTACAAAGCGATAGAAGAATCACCACACATACACTCTTTGTAAGTAGAAGAAGCTTCTCAAGTTTAAGCAATCTTCCAACTCTCTACACTTTGCGCTCACCGTCACCATGGGATCCAAAAATATTGCTTTTCCCGACGCCAGTAAATCTTCACTTGGAGCAAAAGCAAGATTTTCCATTACCATAGAAATGGAGAGGAACCTTTGAGGCGCAACTTTAAGACGCCTATTCTATTTACAAAGAGTATACCAGTTGGTTGGTTACTTTTGAAACTAATCACATCTGTGGAAAAGTCTGAAAGAAATTCTCAAGGAAAGGGAAGACACCGGTATTTTCTGTAACTCCGTTACGAAATAAAATGGTTATGTATGTTTGGAGAACTTAACATTTAAAATTTTTTGACCATTCGTAAATAAAATGATTGAAAAAGTAATAAATAATTATGAAAAAAATATATTTTTTGCATTTTTAGTTTTATGATTATGCTTATACACTTAAAATAATCAAAATGGAAATCGTACGTTAAAATGATAAAACTTCCCATCCCTCGTCTGCTTTAATTATTTTAACTTTTGCAGCCATGCCATGCTTTGAAGATAAAAAATTACAATCAATGACAAAAATTACATTTTTTCAGCAATTTTTGTCTAGTTTTGTATCTGATTTCTCCACATGAATTTTTTCTGCATTTATAATTATCATATTTTAAGTTACGGCCTCGAACCATTAAGATTGAGTAAGTGATAATCCGATCATTAGGTAAAAAGTTTTCAAGGAGTTCACTCATTTATTAATTTGCACACTATACACCAAATGTATACGAAGAAATATCTTCTAATAAAATTACCTTATTCTATGGTAAAATCATTTTTGGTACAAAGAAAAATCAGATTTCTGATAATAACAATCAAAATATACAGTACTTCAATCATTCATTTGGTAAATTTTTCATTCGTATATAGTAACGGATTACCGGAAATTCCAGTTTTCGAAATTATAATTCTTTTTACAGCACTTTTGGTAAAAATTTCAAAACTGAAAAGTAAATTTAACCGAATAAATGGTTTTTAAGTCATAATCTAAGGTATCATGATACAATTATTAAATTTTACCACATTTTCCAAAATGTAACATATATTATGAAATCATATTTTATTGTTAATTTTGGTCAAGATAGCTTGGTTGGAAAGTCGCTCGCCTGGAGAATCGCCTGTTCGCTCGTGAGAACCTGGAGTCGAATCCCGCTGACCGAAGACTCCCCGTGTAGTAAATGGTGACTTGTGCTCGTTAAATCTGTCGGGTTACAAAGTCCTTCATAATCCTAAATCAAATTATATCTCTGGGGGTATTGAATTAGAGATTTATCCTTCTCGGGTTCAGGTCAAAATTGCGATTGCGACCCTATAAACGGGTGTGGCAGAAGTCGAATTATTGGCCACAGATAGTGCCACTGGAAAACAAGAACAATCGCATCCCATGCCTTAATGACCTCTCACAACAACATTGTTAATTTTACCATAACACTTCGGTAAAATATTACCAAGTTATTTGAGTTTACGATAGAGTCAGAAACACGGAATTTTTTATTATATTCTGTTAGTTTTTATCAAACTGTTTTTCTCAGTGTATGATGCTTTAGACTATTCACCAATTAAAGTTAATTTTACTCTTCTGTCACAAAAGTGTATGTGTGATTCTTAGTATTAGTAATTTAAATTACAATATACGCTAAGAATATTTAAATCACACCACAAAGGAAAAATGTAAATGTAATCATAAATGTATCTAGAAATATGTAAATATATTTGGAGTACGTGATTTTATATAACTACTTCGAAAACTTATTGCCTAGTTTACGAGTATTTATAACTACGCCGGAATTTAAAAATCCCTAAACTATGTGTCCAAATATCAGATATCATTAACGATACCATGAGTCGAGCTCCATCGAATATCAGTCACAATGCTCATGAACTATTCACTAATAATAGTTAATTTTATTCTTCTGTCACAAAAGTGTATGCTTAATTTTTTAATATTAGTAATTTAAATTGTAACGTACATAAGAATATTTAAATTACATTACACAAGAAAAATGTAAATATACATATAAATTTATCTAGAAATATATAAATATATTTTAAGTGCATTATTTTATATAAATACTTCGAAAACTTATTCTCTAGTTTACGAGAACTTATAACTACCTCGAAACTTAAAAATCCCTAAAATATGTTGAGTACAAATATCAGATATCATAAATGATAGCATGAGTCGAGCTTCATCGAATATCAGTCACAACGCGCCTAATTCTAAAGCGCTGTTTCGCAAACACGGCTAAATTACTCTCTCGAGTAATTAGTGGTAATTACCTCAAAACGGTATATATTCAATTCTGCTCATCTCCCTTGCAAATTGCTTTCAAAGGTTCAAGCCTGCATCTGTAGGTGTAAACATTAGCGGATTATGCCTTTTCTGTTTTTCTAATTTGTTGGCAGAATGTTTAAATCTGTATTCTAACCCTTAGTTTTATCTTACTGTTATGAATTATCATAAAAGGGAAAGGGGGGAATCATGATGTGCTTCAAAAATCATAATTAGACTTTTGCTTCCCAAAGACTGCATATTAACTTCGACTAAGGAATGAGGAAAATTGATGCAGTTAGTAATAGAGTTATTAGTCTAGCGGAACATTAAAAAGAATTAAGCTTGTAATTTTCCTGAATAGCAATTCATGTGATTATTTTTAGCAAAATGTATACACTGTTTATCGATAGTTTAATTACGAACAAATCAGTACATTTTTGTTGGATTGATGGTATTTATTAGATTGATTTGGTAGATTGAAAGTAACAAAAAATGAGTAAGTAATTATTAACTATAAAATCTTTTAAACTATTTGATTAAAAATAAACGTATAAGAAAACAAATAAATACTTACATGAATGTTTCTCTTTACGAACGAAAGACATTCTATAATTATGAAAAAAATAATCTTTTCAAGGTGTGAAAGTATAGCTATCACGTCAAATCAATTATATAGGAGATGTGATGCCATTCATATTTCCTAGTTTTTAAATTTCAACTATTTCATAAATTTAGTAATTTTCAATCTTTCATAGTATAACTAATTATTATTCAACGTCATGACAATTAAGTATTCAATTCTAGTTTTAATCTTTCTTTATTTATTTACATTAAATATTAACATACATGTTGTTAGGTTTATCTTAATTTCCAACGAACTTTTTGACCTTAAATCTTCAGCCAGATAATTAAAATTTAATGTTAATAACGAAGGATTGGCTTAATTTTTTGGCTGTGTTATTTTTCAACAACTCGCTTCAGTTACAGTTCTTGGATCTCTTCCCATACTTCTAGCATCCCTAAGTACGTATTCACTGGCAATTTAATCCAGTGTAATAAATAAAAATTTAATAATGTAACTATAACAATGGAACAAAAATCTTAGACTGATTTCTCACGCACAATTAAATATCTAATCAAGATGTTTTAATTTATTATTCAACTATCACAAATTTATTATTTCGTTTTGTAGCAACAACAAAAAAATCATAAATATTCTACATAATTTATTATCGATTATGCAAGTCAAAAAGTAGTAGTTACGATCGGAAAAACGGTTTCGTAAGTGCTATGGTTGTAATGAGTGCAAATATTGATCATATATCAATTAACTGAAACTTTAACTGCAAAATATAATCTTTTTGCCAGTTAATCATCTACAAATCAGTTTAATACTTAATAATAAGTAAGCAGTTTATTTCTTGATAAAAATTAAAAATTTTGATCAAATTTAGAAGAAGCGTAATAAATAAATCATCGAATGCTGTAAAATTAATTACCTAGGAAGTGGGAAACCTTAATAACTTTCCCTCTAGTGTCTGGATTTTCACTTTCTAAGATGCATTTTCTATTATGTGAAATAAATTTTTAACAATTATTAATTATTTAATTATGTTATTTACTTTGTGAAGATGATATTTAAAACTACGAAAACAAAGCGTGCTTTTTTGGATGAACATTATTTTTTTCTACATTAATAGAATTTTTATTCTAAAATTATAGCAAAATAACGGGCAGCAGTCAGTCCATCCGATAAACCATAAAATTTAAGGTAAAGCATAATTTTTACCCTTTCGGTTTTGAAACCATTTACAACTGGTATGCATATAAAACGATGAATAACGATGAAACGACCATACTGTTTTTTTCTTCTTAACATTTGAAACCAGCCTAGTTTCAAAACAGTGAAAAAGAAATTAAACTGAACATAAAATTTAAGCTTTTCATAAAATAATGGACATTGGAAAGTGCAGGAAAAAAATTAGGGAGTGCAGAACGCTGTAAACTCTTTATGTATTTAAGGGAATGGAGGAAATATTGTGGTGTCAACTCTCCGACTCGAACCCCAGTTCTGTCGGTCATGGGGCTGATAGATTAGCCCTCTTGACTTCATTATGGACACTGTTGCAAAGATTTAAATGGCTTCATTAGGTGGGCTTAGTTGGTGCAATAATATTCTGGTTGTTTAACAGTATTAGGTGAAAGCAGTTATCTCTCAGTTAAGAGTTTGGTTACCATCTTATTTATGGTAATTTTACTATTTGATTTGAATGTGGTACAATAGAAACTAAATAAATTATTATTAAACCATGTTTTTAAGACATTTCTAGCAGTGCAGAAGGAGTCCTATTAAAAAAATATCCGTTATCTGGTTAAAACGACACAAATAGTTTAATCAAGAGCAGATGAATATTTCGACCTCTTGATTTTTTACCAATATTGAAAAATTGATTTTCAATGTATTTGCGACGGTTACATTGTTTAACTATGTAGCTTTTAATTCATACCCATAAAACGAAGGAACTCCTGGAAAAAGCATTGTAGCAAAATTGTTTTCGTGATAGCCAAGTATTTTGATATCTTCTACTAAATCAAGAATTATGTTGACATTAAAACATGAAATTAAAATTTAGTTCTTAAACTTTGGATTACACTCCTTACTAAACTACTATAACCATATTTTCAGAATTTTGACTAACGTCTAGCTTTTAAGAGTAGAAAATCCAAATACATGGAGACAAATGCATATTTAATCATTGGAAATAAGTTTTGTGTTAGATTCCGATTGAATAAAACTTCACAGTTATTTCTTGAGCACAAAATCTTAGGAAAGATAGACACTGGTATAAGATAAAATTTTACTTCTATAAATAAAAATAATAGTTTTATGATTTGAACTATTAATTTATTATGTGACAATGTTTCAAAAATATACTCAATTTGTTTTAAACCTAAATTACTTCATCTCAAACATTAATACTAATTTAATATAGTGCTCTGAAATAGTAATATTACAGGATAAGCTAGGGAAAAGTGATATTTAGAAATATTATTGGGTTAGAGGTCTCGTGGGTCAACCATTCAATGGTGGGTTTCAATTTTCTTTACTGTTTAATCTATAATACGAAGTCCGGCCAGTTATAAATAGATTTAATTTTGAACTGTTTGAGATATATATTTCGTCTAAACAGCATTTTTAACCAACAATTTGATAAATCAAATTATACTACTAAATTTTATTTCCAAAAAAAAGAAACTAATGAATTTAAAAGCATAAAAAATATTTTTTTTTTCAAATTTAAATATTTTGTATATAATATGCATAATGTCAGAGAAAATATATATTTTTTTTTTTATGAGTTATGATTTGAAATCAAAAGATTATTCAAAGAAAAACAATGAGCTCAAAAGTGGGGTAACTCCAAGGAGATATAGTAGCTGGCGGTTTATTTAACATGAGCAAATGGCACACCACAAAAAGAAATATACTAGACAAGTGCAATTAAAATATAAAATTTAAATCTATCTCCGAGGAGAAAAACGGTCAATCATTTCATAAGACAATCCAAACAAAATGAATCTAAATAAATACTTAGTATTTAACTAATTTTTATTACTACTTAAATTACTAATTTGGACAACCTGCAATATTAATAACAGCTATAATGTTGCCAACAGACAAATACCCAAGTTTATGGTGTCATACAAGTGAAATTATTTATATATAAAAAGGGAGAGATAATTGTTAGATACATAAAATACATATTTAGAACACAAAGTTAATAAGATATTTTTGTAATGAAATTTAAATTATACAAAAGCACAGTACTGATCAAATTATACGATGTCTCTACAATATTGTATACTTTATAAGATATCTACAATATTGCATACTTTATAATATATCTTGATCATTAAAGATAGAATAAATATTATATAATTTAACGTTAACAACAAGAGTGGTATAGCGACATTAGATTGTCATTGAAAGATTTACCAAAATACAATGCAACATTCCATGCCTAAATAAACAAAACTACTGCTTCAACTTTAAAATTGATTCATGGTAAGCATTTAATTTAGTTATTATTTCACTTTTTTGTAACCTCATGATCGTTAAAAATCACTTATAAAATAGGTTGCTACATTTGAACTATACTACGAGTACAAACCTAATAAATTGAGGGAATCTGCAAACAGAGTTTCTGAACACATATTTCAATACATATGATACATTTAATGGACTTCAATAAAGCATTTGCAAGTATAGTGAACATTAAATATGAGTTGGATAGACCAGTACTAGAGTTATGGCATTTAATGAAACAGCTTCTCTTGTAATATATTGTTAATCATACCTAAATGTCAATTTAATTGATGCTCCTTTGCTTAAATGGAAATTAATTAACTTGCTGTATTGACAACTAGTAAATATAACAAAGCACTCAAAATAGTTTATTCAAATTATAATATTAAATGTACGTAAAATATATAAATAAAACCTGCAATATTTTAAATGAACAATTTTTAAAAAAATGAAATAACTTTTTTTTATTTTCCGAAATAAATATTTCATTTTTTCTGTTAATATGCATGGTTTTAATGCATACTTATTTTTACAATTCACGCGTATTTTATCAATCTAGAACATATCGGTTAACATTTCTAACTATTCATCATTAGAGTTGTAAAACATCTCGTTTCCCATCACTAAAATTGTTATAGATATAAACGATGTTTTGTCTAACTGTCTAGATTGTACTAAATGTGAAAGGTAAATTTTATGAGTTGATATTACACTAAATGTAAAATGAACGAAAATAATGTACATGAATGAATTGAAAGATTAATTGTAGGTATAAATTTGAAAGGTGTTTTCGTTTAACGTTTGAGGCAAAGGCATACACAGGTTGACTCAGCTTTGAGAAACTTAGAAGGAATTAAGGAACATCATAAGGATTGAGAATTCTATGACCTAAAGATGATAATCTATGACTAAAAATACGCTACGTCACTAATATCAACAAGTTATTATAAACTGTTTGTTAGTACGCAGCTAAAACGATACTTTTATGCATCCATATTATCTAAATGTTATGTACCCCAGCTCTTCTACAAGTTTTGTTGCAACTCGAGAAGAAGTGAAGTGATTATGCCGACACATATGGTTTAAATCAAATTTAATTGGATGTCTGTAAGCGACGTCACGCGTGTGTGACGATCTTGATTGGCTTCTGAATCGACAAATACCAAGATTTTTCTACGATGACGTTACTTGCAGGTATCCAACCAAAAACTTATAGACTATTTTGGTGAGTCATCTTATTAAGATACACATACAACAAAACAAATGAAAAAAAAAAACGAAGTAATATGAAAGATTCCCTGACAATGATAATAAGGATAAGTAAACCAATCTATGAAGTCAGTCACAAGAATTGTTTAAAAAGTACACTCCATTAATCAAAATTCATTAAGTTTTCCTCTTTGAATCCAGCGTTGAGCCTAGGTTTCTACATGTTGGACAACAATTTAATACAATTTTATCAGTTAATAAATTATAAACCATGATTTTTTTGTTGTATGCATATCACAAGGCAATTGTTAATGTAAAAGTATAGTTGTATTAATCCTTATTGATGGAAGTTTTTAGTTACAATGAAAAAAAAAAAAAAGCAACCTCAATTCAAGTAACCTTTTGGGGAGCTGCATGGCCAATAAATATATCATTAATCGTTCGCCTCCCAAAGAGATGACGTGGGTGTGAATCCCGGTGATGGCCGGTCGATATAACTTCCTCTCCCAGATCCCAATGACCACAGTGTTAGCGCAAAATATCCTCGGTGGTCGACGGATCATGGGTTAGAATCTCCTTGTCGTCAGATTAACTGATTTTCGTTGTGTCCCTTCTCCATGTAATTCAAATGCGTGTTAGTTCCATCAAAAAGTCCTATACGAACGTAAAAGTTCTCCCAATATTTTATTCAGGAGTTCCCTTGTCTTCTGGAGTGGGTTAAAAATTACAAGAATACGGAGTTGTACATTGGCAGTCGTAAACTCAAAATTGGGTCCGCAGTTCAACGGTGGTAATAAAATATAATGCGATTATTGTAAAAATATATAAAATGTATCATTTTTACATATTAATTAAATAAAATTAAAAATTGTTCATTTGTAAAAAGTTCATCAATAGAATTTTTTATGAAAAATACTTTATTGCATCGATGAGTTAAGTTTCTTTTGAGCTCGGGTCATAACGAGGCTTAAGTAAAAATTGAAACATAGTCTTGAAAAAAACTATTTTTAACTCCAAATTAATTTACATTATAATGCAACAAATGTGAATTCTATTTTTAAATATCAATCTGATGAGCAGCATTTTGTTAAATGAAGTAAGATTAAACTAAATATTGATGATTAAAGTTCTGATTTTTACTTACGGTTGTCATTTCACGTGCTAATATTATTGCAATCTTAAAAATTGATGAAAAAAATAGAAATTTAATGATTTTTCCTTTCCAAAAAAATAAATAATTAAATAAATAAATTAGAAAGTAAATCAAATAAATAAGGATAGGATTTAAATCTGAAATATTCAATTATTCAATCGTTAGTATTTCATAGTTTATGAAATAAAAGGATACTTACGGATTACACCGTCGACCATTTTCGCCAAATCTGAATTTCGAAGTGGTTCAAATTTAAATATTTTCCCTTTTTTTTGCATGCAATAAGTTATATTTGTATTTTTTCTCGCTCTACATAAATTACCATGTAAAAATAGATTTCCGAGATACAAAAATGACTTTGACATGGTGTTGGCGATAATGGTCAACAGGATATTAAGTAAATACCATTAAAAGTGATGGTGAAAATACATTTTCAGTTTTAGTAAAAAGGTATATTTTAATTTTTAATTCAAAAAGTTAAATATTTTGTAACGTTATTTTCCTAACAGAATAATGCAGAGATAAAATAAAGCTTGGTTAAAAATGAGAAAAAAAAAATTACAAATCAGACCAAATTATTTGAATGAAAAAAAAAAAATTAAAATAAAATAATGTCGGTAAAAAAACTTAAAAATCTTTACAGACGTCTATACAAATTTGTGTAACATAATTGGATTCGACTAGGAAGTTGGTATCATTAAATTCGAAAATCTAATTCATTAGCTGGGAGTGCATAACCCGTCTTACTAATTTAGAATTTTCATTCGCCAGACGCATGCATATTCTTAAGATTGGCATGATTTTTTTTTCATTCAATTTTTCATCGTAAGAAAAACTCGAATAAAAAAAAAAAAAATTCATTAAAAAAAAAAAATATTTAGAAAAATGGGAAAAAACTGATTTTTCTCTATTAATGCATTTCCAATTCAATTAGAATCTGGTAGCTCCCCCTGCAAACTCGACTTCTCGCTTTTCGAATGTTCTGAATTCAGTTTTAATTGGTAACTGGGACCGGCACTAGAATCATTCTCTCTCCTTAATAATATCGTACGTACAGAAGCATTGTGAAATTTTCTTGATTAGAGTTCCCGACATTCGCCAAGACTAATGACAAAACCATTTTAGCTAACGCCATGCAATGGGAATGATTCAATTTATCCTTCATTCATTTGTCGCCAAATTCGATCTTATATTCTTCTTTCAAATTGACTCTGATTAATATTATGTGGTAAGATTTATTGTCTGGAAAATGGACCCAAAGAGATGGTTATTAGATTAAATGTTCTAAAGTAAGAGGCCTTCATCGAATATCAATAACTAATATGAACTTCCCAAAAATATTTTAATTAATTTTGGCGCTTTTAGTAAAGTGCCATAGCTCAAAATTCCGTCATTAAATTTCTCAGCGTTTTCTGCTGAAGTATCGTTTCATCTTGAGGTTGACCTAAATTTTATTAATTAGAGAATGAAGAAGTGTTTTCTGCTTGGCAATGAGGGAAAAGTTTCGTTTGACGATAATTAATCATCTAAAGTGTTACTTTATTTAACAAATTTAGTCCGAAATTTTCGAAAACAAAATATCGCTTGTTTTCTCAAAGCGACTTTTTGAAACTTGGTGACCTTATTAAAGAGTATTTAAAATCACAGAAGCAGTATCTAATAGCGTTTCATAACCTTAAGTGTTTGACATTACACCAATTTTAATAACGAAGTGAAATGTTATTTTGTTACCAAAATATTTTTCACGTTTACACTTTCAGTAGTCTAATTAAAGTTTTTAATGAATTGTTTTATATTTACCCTTTTGTTAAGCTTACAAGATAAGTCAATCAGAAACTATGAATGATGAAATTGAAAACGGTTAAGGAAATCAGTCACTTCAAAAATTTTTTACTTACATTATTAAGCTTCAAATGAATGTATAATCATTTAATAGAAACCTAATAATGCGTCAGTACCGGAGTTCTTGGAGTTGGCTTTTAACTATTCTGACGGTTGGTTTCGAAAACAAATCGAAAAGTTCAATCAGTTTTCATCTTAAGAGAAGAGTTAAGTAATTCTTATACATGTTTTTGTGTAGAATTCAAATGTTTTGTTTACAAATTTTTCTCAGTTAAATTCTGTAATAATAATTCTGTAAAAAATATTTTTCACAGCTTCAGCGAAAATGTTTTCGCCATTTTTTTCAACAAGATGAATAAAAATATAGTTAAAACATGCATCTAGAAATTGACAATTTTATTGGCGCATTTAAAGTAGTATAATCAAGCCAAATTCAGTAGAAATATTCCCTAAGTTTGTAAAAATGTTGAATTTTGTTTTATTATTCCTAAAGATTTTAACTTTTTTTCTGTGTTTAATTTTCTGAAAGAACAACTTAAAATGTTTATAAAATCACTATTATTATATCATTTAATAATTTTACAATTGTTGACCGTTAAACAATAATTTGGAGCGAGTTCCAAAAGTTCCCTCTGACGGAACTGACCCATATTGTGTATTTACTCTCAATTGTTAATTAAGGATAAATATATGCTTATTTTAAGGCTTGTTTTTGCATTATATTACAGATAGTTAATATTATATAGACTGATGATTTAAAGTCTTTAAATGTGTTTATCACAGAATCAGATTTTTTCACATTTTACACCACTTTAATGTTGTCATTAGAATGTCATCATCATGAAATAGAATAATAAATTGCGCATCCAAACTTAAAGTTTCCATCAGCCAAATAAAAACTATTTATTTAAAAAAATTAAAAAACAAAAAGTTTCGTAATGAAACTATTATAATATAGATCAAATAAAAAGAACTAACCAACAACTGTTTTTTATCATGTGCATTTCTTAAAAAACATCAGCAAACACCCCAGCTGGTATTTTAACACGTGGATTACCATATCATGTTTTGCGAATCTCATTAGAGTTTGAATTTTTGACTCCATTTTTTTCCGGAATGAATACAAGCTAACAATTTGGATACAACTAAATAAATTCAGCTAGAATAATGGTCGGGACCATAAACCGAGCTACTACGTGTCCCATTTGATTTATTCAGATACTTGAATTTATTTTGATACTTGATACTCATGCTTAATTCGGACGTGGGGATTCTAAATCTGAAATTTCTTTGGTTTCTAAAGATACAGATTTTTTTAAATGACATTTTTAGTCTCATTTTTTTGTCGAAAAACGTTATATATAACCGAGGATCACGTGAATGCTGCGACGAACTTCAACGTGAGTTGAACATATCATCAGGATTGCAATGGAATCCATACCCGAAAATAACATTGCACGCTGCTAGGGGCGCTTCCTTATTATGACCTATTCAGAAATACATGAAGTTACATTTCATAATAGAAAAGCGTTTCCAGTAGCATATGATTTCCGTGTATAAATTCCTATGCAATTTTAATCCTTATGATGTAGCCTAACTCCTCTACAAATTAATTGAAACATTTATGTGACACCCCATTATACATATTCTTTTTAAATGTATACATTTTGACAAAAATTAACTAAAAATGTCATTTAGAAAAACTGTAGTTTGGAGAAAGAAAATCGATTGGAGATTTGAAGTCAGTGATGTGAACATGTCTAAAATCCGTTAATCTCACAACAGGAAAAAAAATGCTCCCAACAGGTATTTTCTGGTTGTGTAAAGAAGTAAATGCAATGTTGTTTCATTTTGTAGTTGTAGTTGATATTAATCGAAACCCAGACAGTCTTTTGTGTTAGCGAAATTTCAATGATAAGTTTTTCTAATATTCACTATTGTATCAGTATCATTCACAGATATTTTTAATTCCATACATACTAGTATTATATATATATATATATATATATATATATATATATATATATATATATATATATATATATATATATATATATATATATATATATATTGCAAAGGGATTTCTTAAAATATTTATTTTTCTATTTCAATAAATAAATCATCAAACTCAAAAGTTTTATGTGCTAATTATAGTTTGTTCTTTTTTTTAAAAAAAAAAAAAGAAGTTGTCTCTTTTGAAACATCCCGGATATAAGATAGAGAAGAGACCCTTAAATTCAGAAAAAATAAAGCAGAAAATTGAATTAAGAAGGTCATCACCAGTTAAATAAATAAAGCTTTTTTTTCTATAAATTCTCAAGGATTGAAAAGAAATAAAAACTTTTACGCTTATATAATGACTCATACCTGTCTTAATGATTAAAAAGAAATTAAAATTTTCACACTTATGTAATCTCTCATTCCTGTCTAATATAAAATTCTACTTTTTCTTCCTAACTTAATAAGAGCAATATTGATTGCGGTAGTGTCCTAATTTCACACACTAATTGGAGCTTTTAATTGCATAAAAATTTTAATATAAATTTAAAATTCACTTCAGTCAAGTAAAAGACTATCGATTTAAAAAAAAATGTAAAGACCGGAAAACGTATTATACCTAGATCAAACATAAATATCTAACATAAAGTTATTTTTACCTCTGGCAATTATTTAAAAATAGCAGCACGCATCTCTCGTGGCTATTTTAACGCATGAATTAACCTAATAAAGGATGCAAATTTTGTTACAGCTTGAGCGAATTTCGACTTCACACTTTTCTTGCTGGAATGGATACAACCAAACCGTTGGAAAAGAGTGGTTGGACCAAATATTAAGCCACGCTATTGTCCCACATGAATTATTTTCAGGTTGCGGAAAGTAATAGAGGCGGTCCTGTCGAGGCGTTATCTTAGTCGTCCACTAGATAGTCATTTGCGATCGCGAAGTTTTAATGAATAGGCTCAGCGGAGGTGAAAATCCAGGCATTCGCTTAAAATCCATCGCCATGGCGACCATGAATTCTTCACTGCCAGAAAAGCATGTATCTTTCCATATAATAAGGGTTTTCTAATACAGTTTGTAACAGTTTCGTATGGGTTGAATTAAAAAAAGAAAGAGTCAATAGTAAATTAGGGTGTAATGAGGACGTAGATATACCGTAAAGGAGTTATTGCTCGTGATTTGTTCGATTTAAAAAGCGTATGAGATTTTGCTCAACAACACGGAACAAAAAATTTGATATACCGTAAGTTTTAGAGTTGTAATTACCGTATTTACAGTAGTAATTACCGTAAAATCACTGAATCGCTCTCATTAAAATATAACCGTAAAAAATTACGGTATAGTATTTTATGGTAAAATTGGATTTTACGGATGGTGTACCCAAAGTGCCGGTACTTTAAACCGTAATTTGATCTGGATTTTTTTACCGTGTAGCAGCGAAAAAAAATTTAATAAATATGATTCCATTATAGTTTATAATAATTTTTATAAATGTTAGGTTAGCCACGCATTCTTTTATTTTCTTTTTTATTTGATGTCATATTTTAGGATTATTTTTTTCAAAAAAAAAAAACAGTAAATCAATAGAAATAAATTCCTGTACGGACTTTTAATTTGACATGCTTTTATGTTATGTTTGGCTTTTGAGCACATTGTATCCAGGTAAGAATTCAAAACAAACACTCTTCTAAATCCTTTAATTTGATTTAAGTCAAATAAATATCCAAATAAATAGAAAATAAAACAGAAAACATGAAAAAGTTAACAAAAATAATATTTTAAAAAATAAGCAAAAGCACGAGATTAAGTCTGATAAATGATTCAATTCTCAATGTTTATTTATGAACTTGCTGATTTGTTTGATTTTTTAATAAGACTAATTCTCCATTTGTATGAAACAGAGCCGGGCTCTGAATATGTGATTAGAATCAATCGATAGAATCAGTTGATTTCGAATCAGTTTGAATTAATGATTTAACCCACTGATTTGAATAAGGATTGAAATACGCGATTTTATCGAAATAGATTTAAATTATAAGTAATTATTGCTTCTTAAATTTCAATTACTTTTATTTCAAAGTTATACTATGTAACGTACAGCTAAAAACTTCTTGGTAAACCGTTGAGTTTCTTACTCACTAATTGTTAAGGAATTAGACTTTTCAATCAATGAATTCGATTAATTCGCATATAAAAAATACATATGTAAAACAAAAATGGAAAATGTATTTTTTAAAAATTTTTTTAAAGAAATTACCGCAATTAAAAGTATTTTTACCATATAACAAACTATACCTTATAATTCTGAAAAATATATAATATTTACTTATAATATTTATTTACTAATTTCTATCGTCTTACTACCTTTTTTCTATCGCTAGTTGGTGGGAGAAAAAATAGTACTACGTAAGTGAACTGGATTTGTAATCTAGATTGGATAGATTTTTTGAATCATTTGAATTGTGCCACGTGATACGAAACTGATTCATTAAATCATGATATTCGAATCACTTGATTCATATATTGCTTTAAATCACGTCATTCGGAACACTGATCTGAGGAACTTCATTTGAATCAAGTGATTCAAAACAAGTAATTTAGATTAATTATATGAATCAAAATATACAAATCAGTTGATTGTATAATTTTTTTTTTCGAATCAGAGAGTAATTCGGATCTGGAATTGCATCAGTGATTCCGAGCAGAGTTTTGGACCTGGAATTCAAATCAAGTGAGTTGTACAAAGTGTTTCGAATCAGTGATTCTAATAAAGTGATTCAAAGCACTAAACGAATTAAATCAAGTGATTCCGATCAACAGATTAAATATGATCATACAAATTGCTCATTTGAATGAAAGGACTGGAATCGTTCATTCGAAGCAAGGGATATTTGGTCCAGTGTTTTAAATTGTGTGATTCGGAAAGTGATTTGATTCAGTGATTCAAAACATACGATTCGTATCACGTGATTTTTGTCAGTGATTTGGATCACTCCAAGATTTAGTTTACTTGATACGAGTAATTCTAATTAGTGATTCGAATAAAGTGATTCTTGAATCACTTTACTAAAAAGTAATTCTGATCGCTGATTCGAATCAAATATTTAAATTGGCAGATTCAAATAAAATGATTCAGCTCAGTGGTTTGACTCAAGTGATTTAAATCAGTGATTTTATTCAAATTTTTGATCAAATTTAATCAAAAACTTTCTTTTAATGCTTTTTAAGAGCTTAACTGTTTTGGATTTCCTTTCTCATTTTACGAAATATTTATCTGCCCCTATGATCATAACGAAATATGTCTAAACTATTATTTTTCTTGTCGTTTAACACCCGACCCATTGTTTAAAAGGCTTTTCAACGAATATCATTATTTAATTTTACAGCCTTGTTTATTAAAACCAACTCAGAAGACAAAGAAACATATGTATCAAATATTAAAACAAACTGATTTTCGAGGAGTACTTTCTAATGGATCTAACCTGCATTTGCTTTCTATGGAGAGGGTAACCACGGAAACCACCTACAATTAACATTATGGCAGGAGAATTCTTACTCATGATTATCTCTGCTGATATCTTAGGAGCCGGAAGTAAAATTCTTTTCGTCCAGCCATCGCGGGTATTCGAACTTGGTTCACCTCATTGGGAGGGAGCCATGAACCAATGCGACTTGCTAAAATGTTATTAACTCCAGGAATTCTTGCTTAATTTCGGTTGGTCAAATAATGCACTGCAATATAGGTACCTGTAATATAGGTACCAAAAACAATATGTTTTTTTTTACGACCCACCAAAACAAAATAGTACCGAAAATTATGATAATCAAAGGTTTTACAGGATGTATAGGTTTCATGTAATCAGACTTTATTTTATAAATTGGGTTACCATTCATACAAAGTTAGACTAAAATATGTTAGTATTAAATAAGCAAGCTCGGTTTGCATGGCTTTTCGAAAGCAACCCCCAAAAAGCGATTTCGAAGATTGGGGAACTCAACGAGTAAGATCTAATATTAATTTTTGTTAGTTTAGACTTAAATATGTTAGTATTAAATAACTGATCTCAATTTTCAAAACTATGCGAAAGAAGCAGATTCCGGGAATCAGAGCGCAAAGACTAAAATCTAATTTTAATATTTGTAATTCTCAAGCTAATCTTAATTTTTTTGTTTCTTACTCGTATCAAAATTAGAATACTCGTGAATTAACCCTTCAACAGAAAGGAAAATGCGAGAAATATAATAACTGACACTTATAATAACAATGCATTTTATGACAATAATCAACAAAGTGACTGGAATGCTTATCTATATAGCGGAGAAATATTTTCAAAATTTTTTATTAGCAATTTTATATCATTTTTGTCAATTTTACTATCAATTACTGATTTGAATTAGTAAATGATTCGATTCTTCATGTAATCCGTAATTGATTCAAATCACTTCTTGATTCGAATCATTTACTGATTACTTGATCAAACGAATCATTTAGTGATTCAAATCAATAATTGATGATTAAATTGATATAAAATTGATAATAAAATTGATAATAAAATTGATAATAAAATTGATAATAAAATTGATAATAAAATTGATAATAAAATTGATAATAAAATTGATAATAAAATTGATATAAAATTGATATAAAATTGATATAAAATTGATATAAATTGATAATAAAATTAATATAAAATTGATATAAATTGATAATAAAATTGATAAATCACTTCTTGATTCGAATTACTGATTCAAATCAATAACTGATGTCAGCATTGTGGGAGCATATATCGACAGTAGTAATTTTTGTCTGTTTATCAAAGAATCTCTCTCGTCAGCTAGATGTCTGCCGATAAGGAAACAAGACGCGCTTTTCAAAGAAGGGAGTTTTTGAAGTTCTAGAGACGCTGACCAGAGTCCAAACTTCTCCTAAATCTACCCGATATTCTTTTTAAAATTAATTTAATCAAGTTTTTATTTAATTACAGTGACCGAGTGACCGACAGTACTCCAAGCTTCATGCAGAGAGAGTTTTTCATCTGTACAGACAGTAAAGGTATTAACCTGCCAACCTGCTCTGAGAACAAGGAGGTTTGTATGTTACATTGCGTAATCGGAACTAATTCTTCGTCAAAACAAGTAAGAAGCTTATTTTTGTCATGACGCATCACTCAACTTCTGTAGTTGTTTGTGGTTCAATACATTTGAAATATATAATAAATTCACCGTTTTACAACGAATATTTCTCTTATGACGCGTTGAAATCGTTTGTGAATTTGTTCCCGGCATTAAAATACTAAAACATAAATAAATAAAAAATTCTCTTTATATATTTAGGTATGCAAACGAAATAATCAAATAACGGGATACACTTACAGAATAAATATTTGCGTTGTAAAAGTGTTGAAAAATTATTTAAATTTGCAGCAACCTTAATATAAAGTAAATTTTAACCGTACTATCCTTCTTAAACTCGATTGTTCGAAACTCTGTTTTATTTTGAATAAAAATACGGTTCAATTTAACATTTTATTAATGTTGCAAAGTAATTACACACAGTATTATTTTCCAAAACCAATAATAAGGTTCAACTTTTAGCCAGTTTTTCTATGATTATGGAATAAATAAATAGTTTAACTTAGAATTATGCAAATTAGTTTTATTAAGACTTGAATTCAAAAATTATTTAAAAACAACTAAACCCCAACACTTAACTAAGCAATTTAGATCATTGAGTAAAGACATCAAAGTTATGCAGACACCATTATTTTCATTTTATTAGTTAAAACTTCACCTTTAAAAAGGTATAAAAACAAAATAAATATTAAAATCTGAAACTGAAAAAACTGCTTCATCTCAAACGTTTTATAAATGACGAAGTGTTAGACAACATTTCACTTTATGGGATTTTTAGTCCCTCAGATTTCTCGCATCAAAACCTTTCTAACTTGCACACTTAGTTCTGTGATAAGCCTTTTGAGCCTCAGTGCAAGAACAAAAGAGTTATTTCAATGTTTTAACAACCACAAATCTATTTAATGGTTTTTCTAGGTTTTATACTAAGTCCTTTAATGGCTCTTTTTAGATTTTCCTTTCAGTTCTTTATGTGAAGCTTATCCGTTAATGGAAAACATGCATTGGATAATATGTAAGAGTATTTCATGCAAGAGGAGTTTTTCATCATTAAAGCTTACAATTCAATAATTATGCTTGAAATAGCTTTTCGAAGTTCTCATCAAGATATCAAGATATTGAAATTTAGAAGATATGTTTTTGGTATTTACTGTAATACATCGATCGATTTTAGATTTTGAGAATAAGAATCTTTTAAAGATTTGTTGCAGCTTTTGGTTTTGAACTAGTTCGATCTGGAAATAAATAAACACGATATTGAATGAATGAAGTAAAATATGAAATGAAGAAACAAATAATTATGTACACGAATGAATTGTAAGGAACATTTTTACAAAAGCGCCAATGCATGAAACAGGAATATATTTGTTTATAACTTTAGAAGGCATGCAGTTATGGAAATCCTTATACTGTTGGAACTTTCGGATAGTTTTGAACCATAATATCAGTAAAATTCGCTGCAACTTTATTATGGTGATAATTTGAACCATCTTTTGAAACTTTTTAAACCTTATTATGTGTTAGTACATTTTTTGCATGAACTGCAATAATATTTGATTTAACGCCCATTGCAGTTACAGCAGTTTCAATTGCTGTTTTACCACTGTATTATAATAGGGAGATTCCACACTCTTACGCTACATTCCGTTAGCGTACGTAAGATTTGAAGTGATTGCGCGTGAACTCTTGAAGTGCGCGTGCGCCGATTATTGTGAAATATGCGTGCGATTGTGAAAAATATCAAAATTTTATGATTTAAGCATAAAACATTTTTCAAAATAAAACAATAACAAACATTAAAAAAGCATTTTGCAAAAAAAAAACAAAAACATTTTTGAAAAACCCTCATCTTAACTTCGACCACAAAATAAAAAAAAAAAAAAAAACAAATTCACGTTGGACGTAGATGTTATTGAAGTTGGAACTTCTTCCGTATACATTTTTGAATTGAAATAAATATATTCTATAGTTTTAAATCATGAAAAAAAATTTCGTTTCTTATGAACTTAGTACAATTAAACAACCATAATTCTAAATTCAAATCAATAAAACTGATTTTTAAATTAAATCAACCATTTTTTGTGAGATCTCACGTTTTATTTTAGAATGTTGTAATAGCGTATCGCCCATCTTCATTTCGGATTGACGTTTTTGGTCTATCTGTAACATGTACTTGTTAATTTAAATTTAGGCTGAAACAGAAAACAACATTAAATACCTGTGAACAGCATCTTGCAACTTTTTTTTTAAAAAAAAATTAAAGATATAATAAAGGAGTTCTATGCCGAATCTAAATTACCATATTCCTGATCTCCATTATCAGCAAATGACAGTACAATAACAGACGCTTATAACTTCCTCTTGATGCTAGGAATGTATTGATTTACACTAATTTGAGCTGCTATGACGTTATAAGAGGGCTGCATGACTTCCGGTTTGAATTGCTTGTTTTTTTAGGACACTGTGTGAATTGCTTCCCAATCATTTTTGCTTCTTGACACAAGTCAGTTTTCTTTCTCTCCCAAATTCAAAATTATTCCGTTGAAATGTATGTAATAAAAAATCTGTTTGTTCACGCTCATACTTTCCTTTCCCGAGTTCCTTTTTTTATGATTTTATTAAGATCAATTTGTGAGCAGAAATAGTTTTTCCCAGTAAACATTTTATTAAAATAACATTTAAAATCAAAGCTTTATCGCCATAGAAATTTGCTTGATTATTATTGCAGCGTCATCATCAATTATTGTTTTTAATATTTGGTTGTTATATAAACTAGCTAAATGTTTTTCCCCAAAGAGAATGCTCAGTAATGAAGCAAAAAGTTTTAATTTATTTGAAATTTTTTTTATTCATGATTATAAGTTTATAAGTTGTACTACACTTATATAAACACACATATACACAAAGTTTATAATAAAAGTAAATTCAAATTACCTGCTGTTTAATAATTGGATACCTGCAAGTGACGTTATCGTATTTAAAATGTGGCATTTGTTGAGTATTGAGTATTGAAAAGTCTACGAGCTGTCTGTTATCGCTTACAGCTCTCTACTTCAACAGGTAAGGCTTAAGATTGGGGCTGAGTAGGTAGCACAAAGTTGAAGCGAACTTCTAGAATCGGTTTGTAGCTTGGAAGAACTTGAAGAGAGATTGGAGTTTGGTCCGGGGGTTGCATTTGTTGATTCAGAAGTGAATCTGATTGGACACACACATGTGACGTTGCTTATAGGTACCCAATTAAAACAGATTTAAATCACATAATTAGGTATAATCACTTCATTTCTTCTAGAGTTGCATTTCTCAATTGTGAAACTGTTAATAAGTTCAGCAATAAGTTTAAAGCCTTTAACTTTGAATAAAAATGAAAATCGAAATTAGAAAAATTATTCCTTGAAAATTAGGATGCATAAAATATTTTCTTATAGGGAAGCAATTTATACTGATGATTACCAAAGAAACTTGACCGTCATGATAAAAAATTCAATCATCGTTTCTGTTACATTTTCACTGATAGTCAGTCTTTTCCTTAGCTAAGTTTCATCATGGCTTTAGATTATCATAGTATAGTAAATTATTTCTCAACTCATTTGGTCAAAGTTGAAGATGCAGACACTTTCCCTTAATTGGGAGTCTTATACTTTTACATCTTGCGGTATTTATTTTTGAACTACTTTAATAGAAATGTAATATTATGTATAATAGCAGTTCAAGAAGTAACTTTAGTTATTTGAAAAATTATATTAAAAGGTTTCTGGACAATATAGCTGCATTTTCAAATGACCTGAATAGCATTGTTGGTCAAAAACATCACGAGTTTTATCTATATTTTTGTATATTGTGTTATTATTTAATGGAAATTAAAGCTCTCTATCCGGAAACAACATTTAAAACAGATTTAATGTGAAAATGCAATTTTTATAAAAAACTGTTGTTTTATTAGGAAAAAGTGATGTTTTAGTAAGTGTTGTTACATCCTCTTCTGCCCTTCAATTTTATTTTCCAACATATAGTTTTTCAACCTTTGTATAAACCATTACTGGTAAATACATATAATTATGCTTTATACATAAATTTGAGTAAGTATTAGATGCATGCTTTAGTTAGATTAATATTTTCGTTGACATTTTATAAAATGCATATTAGTTTTGCCTTACCCACAAACAACGAAATATTTTTATATATTTATTACCCATCAATTATCAAAAAGTGTTCATTGTGTACTGAATATCATTTCGAAGAAAAGCAATACAACTTTTTTTAAATCATTCTTTTTGTTTCTTTCCTTTGAACAAAAGAAAAATTAACAACCATGAAAAAAAAAAACTTTTTTTTTTGTTTATATTTTTTTTTCTTACTCCCAGCAATAACTTAGTATACTTTATTTTCATTGATTAGTTCGAAGTCTGAAGTAAATGTTTAACTCAACGCTTAACGTGTGCCATTTTATTTTACGACGCACAGGTCCTTTGTACACCGATCATTAAATGGCCCGTAAATGACGAAATAGTTCCTCCACTGTTCTTTTATCTGTTTTACTGTTAACTTTTCTCTCGTGTGCCCGGGAGTCCTATCTACAGCCGATTGGGGAACAGCAGTCTTCCCTGCAACAATGCCCGTCGGTGAAATATTGCTTCTCGCATTTGATTGGCTAATCCCGCGTTGCCACTTTCACAAATTGTCTAAGGACTTAGTATTGTTTCGAAGTAACTTCCGCACTTTTTTGAGCCTATGCTTGGGTTAATTACATTTCACGATTTTGTCACTTTGCAATCTCTTGTCAGTAGTAATAGTAGTAATAGTAGTAGACCATACTGTTCTGAATTGTTCTTTGAAAAGATCTGAAGTTTTGTTTTACTGGGAGAATGCTCTGTGTTTTATATGTGTTGGTGTTTTTTTTTTTTTTTTTTTTTTTTTTGGTGTAATAGTTTATTGTTTTCTATAACTTTTTGTAGTCCTTTGCTTTGTAAGAATTTTGAGAAAAATAAAGTTATTTTACTGTTGTTAAGATTTTCGTTACTCAAAACGTTAAAAAAAACATGTTCTAAACATTATTTCATTTATGACTCTTTAGGCATTGCCTGTGCTGTTTAGAAGTTAAAAACCAAAAACAAGCAAAATTGAAATTCTAAAGATATGTAATGTTAGCAATAACAGCACTTCATCAGAGGACAAATTGTCTGCTAACACCTGATGAATTGTCCCCTGATGAAGTACTGTTTTTGCTAACCTACATATCTTCAGAATTTAGTTTTTGCTTGTTTTTGGTTTCTAACTTTTTATTTAAATTGTTTACATACAATTTGGTATTAGCTGCTATAAAATAAATTTGGTTTCAACTGATTTTAGCACTTTTCCATTTTGACTTATTATTTTAAAGTTTTTTACTAAAAGTTTTTCTTAACTTAAAATTTGTTAAAATCAATTTCATACTTTTCCCACTTACGCGTTTGAAGTTTTTCATAATAGCTTATCAGAAAACCTGACTACTTATTCATTAGAGAAAAATATATAAAGAAAAGATTTTGCTACAATTTAGTTATTAAAAAAATAAATTGACAAATAAGAAATTTCAGAAATTACTATAGCATAACATTTTATTAATATACATAAGCATATAATGAATCCATAAGACAATAGAGTTCTATTCATGTGTATTTCATGTTAAACAAAGAAAATAAGGTTTGGTCAAAACTACCATAAAATAGTAAAGTTTATTGTGTTTTTTTGAACACCCTATTTGGTATTTTTTAGCGAAGAAATTTTTCAATGATTCTGATAGAATTAAGAATGAAACATAATTTTACAATATATGATAAAATTTGGTGAATGTGGTAATTCTGTTATGATACTTTAGAGTATGTCATAAAAACCATTTATTGGGTTAAATTTATTTTCAGTTTTGTACTTTTTGCTAAATGTGTCGTAATATGAACTAGAAAAACCAAAATCTCCACAAAACCGTTGACATATGAACGGAAAAACAACCAAATGGTTGGTTTAGACATCTTTTTTTTTTGCTTTATATAAACCAGAATTATTATTTATTTTTTGTTTTTTTCAATTTTTTAATACTATAAACGCCATTATTATGCAGTACAGTGCTCTAATTTTATCCGAAATTATTCTCTCTGTAGTATTTAAATATACACACTTATAACCAAACTAATCATTTAAAAAACTGCAATGGTGAATACACTGGGCCTTCTAATTGCTGTAAGAATGGAAGAATATTGTGAGAAATTGCTTCCTTGTTTTAGAATACGCAACAGGCTAAAAACCGTACAGGTTTTTGTATAGATTGTGATGTAGTTCAGTAAATGTATAGGTATTTAAACAGCAAAAAAATATTAAAAAAAGAAAGAAAGAAAGAAAATGAAATGCAAAATTGAACACACAAAATAGTTATGGAAGTTTTCGTGATTTTTCGATGCAGACGGATTGTTCTCAAATGGAAAGAAATTGCTAATTCACTAAGATTATATACCGAAGTTTGAAAGTTTTTGTTAGAAGAAGTTGTTTTTACTTAGAAGTTGTGTTCCTACATTGACCTAGGACCAGTGTAAAATATTTGCGCTCCTAAGAGAAAATTTTTTGCATTCAGTGTGTGAAGTTGATGCCTGCAAAAGTCAAAATCAGCTGTGTTTTGGGCCCTTTCCCGTTTCTCAGGCCTCTGCTAAAATATTTTTTATAGATAGTTTTCGGTTGCTGAGTAATTTTTTTCCAATTAATTTGTCAAATAGAACACGAGATTACTGAAAAAAGAGCTATTGTCGATAAGTATTAAAACTCCAATCGCTTTGAGAAAAAAAAAACTGAGTTTTAAAAGTTAGTTTTTATGTTAAGCCTGAAAAAATACGGAGAAAAAAAAATTTGTGCTTATTATATTATACATTGGATAATGGTCAGAATTTTTCAATGCCTGTCGTTGATTTTGAAGATATCCTGATAAAATATTATTTCCTAGGTCGTTTTTTATTCATCAGATAAACTTTATTCAATTCACGATTATTGAAGTCTATATTAAAAACTATTCGTGATATGAGTTACTAAGGAAATTTTACATAAGTGCCAGCAGCCACATGAATTTTCTGATCATGGTATTATTTAATGCAGGCAACCGAATAGCAATAATTTCAGTGAATATATAATTTTAAAGATTGCAGCTAATTAGCGGGAAAGAAATCTCCCTCACGAATGATACTTTTCGAACGTTTTATGAGATTTTACGAACGTTTATTTCGAAATTCCACAAGCTTCGTAAATTCCCACGGAATATCAAGCATTTCTGAATTTCTGCAAGAGCTATTTATAACATTTATTAAAATATTAAAAGTTATGCAAACATTTTATAACGTAGAAGGAATTTTTTGCTAAAGAAATTCCCACGTATAGAAGAAAAAAATAATAATCTAGGAAAACACACCCTCTATTAAATAAACCAAAAGATTTATCGTTTTTCTGACAGGAGTTTGAGTTTTCTTGATTCATATCATTAAGTTCATGCGTTTTCATCATCTGTCTTGATCTCACTGCCTTCCATGTTTGGCACGGAACTTCGTTTAACGCAATACCCAATTCCGCATCAAGAAGCCCAAAACGTTCAGCAACGTTGACATTAAAAACTATTTCACTTTTGTTTATTCCTAACCATAACCATTGCTCAGCAGATACTCCCAACGCATAGAAAAACCACCCCACGTATACTTCATAGTATCACCATGTACTTTATAGATTTCTTTATTAAAAAGCCTTTTAACTATATTCTATAACTATAACTATATGCAAATGTTAATAAAAATAAAAATTGAAAAATTGTTTTTTTTTAATTTATTTTAATTAAAGTTACTGTAGTGTCAATATATTTCTCACTTCGCAGTATTTTTTTCGAAAATCATTCGCCAAGAAAAATAAAACAGCTACAGTTTAAGTGTCTAAAATTTAAGGCACAGCTATAGTTTTTAAAAAGGAGAAAAATTTGCCTAATAATGGACCGTCAAAATTAGGTTTTCAACTGATTAATGAATGTCCAGTTCTAGGACTCAATCTTAACAGTTTACGGTGACCTCAAAGTCGTACTCATAAAAGTCGTATTTTTTAAAATTCGAAATCTCTTTTTAAAAACAACTCAACCGATTTTGCTCAATATTTATATTTTGCCATACATAATTACATACTTTAAAAGGATGTGAAAAATACATACCTTACAAGCAAATATTTCTTACTACTATTAAATAAAGTAATAAAGAATAATTAATACTTACTAAAAAATATTTTTTCCTTGAAATTATTTTCGGATAAGCGAATTTAATAATTGTGTCAAAAAATTCTAAATTTGCTTAAAGAGTTTTCAAGATATGACGAAATACGCAAAAAATAAACCTAAAATTAAGGTGTCCAAAATATGGACAGCTGTCTTGACCAAAATTTTGAGACCATGAGACCATAGTTTCCAGATTGAGGCATACTTTATATTAGTAATCCTATCACCATAATCCATCGAAAAAAGATAGGTTTATTCAGAAACAGTACGTTTTTGTGTCTGATTTCGTAACTTAAAATATCGTTTGCACTTACTAATTATTTTATTTGAGGTCACACCCTGGAATCATTAAGTTTGAGTCCCAGAACCTGAAGATCCGATCATTAGATCAAAAGTTATTCAGTGTGGTTGATGTATTTTTGTAAACACTGTACATGCGCAATCTTGTTGTAAAAGCTGTTAAACTTTTTTTTTAAAAAATCACTAGTCTGGTAAGATTTCTCTACAGAGATAAAAATTATCAAAATCAGTAAAAAATTTAAAAATTTTTGCAAGTTTTTATGAGCCTAGATAATACAGAGTCGGAGTAACTTTTTGAATATTAAAGTAATTCTATCACAAACACTCTTTTTTTACTAAACTGCTGTTTTTCTTTAGATTGACGTTTTGTGCTATTTTTAGAATTAGATCAGATGGCTAAAGATCGGTTTTAATTGGCCCAACGGTCATTAAATAACAGCATACAGGAAGTATGAAATTAGAATAGTATTCTTAAAAAAAGAGTTATTTCTTTTGACGACAGAGTTTATGAAAATTATCCTTAGTCGGTAGGTCATAATATACCAGTAGTGCTAAAACTGACCTTTTTCTATGTACCTTCTCGCAACATCTAAACAAGATAGTGCTTCAGTTTTTTTTTTTTTTTTTTTCAGAATATTTACATGTACATGTTTACACTGTGATAGCTGTTATGCATATGTCTTCGGAAGAAAATTTAAAAAAAAAAATTATAAAGAGAACTTTTAATTTATTGAAAAGCTTCATCAAAAATAACTCAACTCAAAACTCATAACTCAAAACTCAAACTCAAAAAGAATTCCTGTAAGCGCTTAAACATCCTCACAACATACAATTCATATAATCTCAAATATCTTCAAAAATTTCTAAGTGATATCATAAGTACTTTCTTAGAAAAGGTACATCGAAAAAGGTCAGTTTTAGCATTATTGATATATGCCCTACCGACACCCTTTTTAAGTGACTAATATTTCCTATCATTAGGATAATAAGTAGTGAAAAAATAAATAGATTGGCAAACTGCCCCATCTAGCCCTTTTTTCTATAAACTAATTTTTTTATTCCCAATTAATATAATCCTTTTTTTATAATAACATACTTAATACATAAACAAAAAAGCTTTAAAATAAGTTTTTTTTTCCATTTCTTAAGTTACTTTATGATTAATATAAATTATAATTTCTCTTTCAAGATGCTTAAAACGATAATTTTAATCTCTTATTTTTAAACAGCGAAATTATTTATTTTTATGAACTCAAATTATGAATTTATCGAGCAGTTGCTTTCTAAAGCGATGGTAAATTTTTCTTTTCTTTTTTACTTTTCTAAAATGCCTCAAAAAGCTGTTTTCCAGTGCTTTTGCTTATCTTCATTTTATTTTATTCACGCTGCTAGCTTTTTTATTTTTGACGATGGAATATTTTCTATTTAGATATTTATTTAGAAAGAAAGTGGTGTTATTTAGCTCAAGGGCTAGTAGAAATTTAAAGAAATCTTTTTTTCACCTCCCCTTTACATGCTTTTCGCTTAAATAGATACATTCGCTTCTAGAAAATTGTATTTGTGTGCTGAATATCAAGAAGACTTACGAATTTTCAAGCAACTCCAGTATTTATTAAATAAACTTAATGTTATTAACTAAACATTGTATGCACACACGAAATCTCGTAAATGAATTTCTGTTTGAAATGCGACGATAGAATATATGATAGCTTAGGGCACTTAGTGTAATGGAATTACTTTTTGTGCACCATGCACAGATAGTTCCTCGCATTTATCAAATAAAGTTAAATTTTATAGATCTTTTTATTGCAAAGCTTACTAACAACATTATGCAAACGTGAATTTAATATAATTTAGAAGAATCTAAAAAAAAAAATAATAATTCCTTTTCGCATGGTACTTTCCTTCAATATTTTATTTATTTGTTATTTGGAAGAATAAGAGTTGAATAAAGCTACAATTTTAATCTGATGTAATGCGAAAATACTTATTTGCATAATTAAATTATATACAATTGCAGAGGTTGAATCGCTGTTTGATGCGTTAATCCCATTTGAGAGCTTACGTGATAATTAAGAACGATATAAAATGTATTCAGCGTGTTTTATTGCTATGGTGTGTCATTTAAACACACAAACTTGAACATTATATTAAAGAAGCTTAAAACAAAATGCGATTAATTTCATATTTTCATTTTAATAATAAATATCTGCTTTTAGAAAAGTATTTATAATTATTGAAAATAGTTTCTCTTCAAAATAGTTAATATATATATGAATGAGCAAAAAATTGTTTATACGGGTTTTAAATAAAAAATAAATAAATAAAACTTGTCTCACGATTGTAATAAAGAAGTAGATAAATAGTTTCTACACATTCACTTTCTCTTTTGAATTATCTGTGATTATTAAATTGCATATTTCATTTAAGTTATTAAACTATTGGGATGATTAAGAAATAACTAAATTCTTCGATTCATCTTTGTTTTTCTACTCGATATAAAGATTTAAAAAACCGAGTGAATTTTAATTAGTGCGTCATTTAGTTTTAGAAACTATGTTTGACAAGAAATTTAAAAGACAAACAAGAAACGAAAAAAATTCCAATATTGCTAGTAGCATCTTTTTTAACAGAGAATACGGTTTTAGAAACTGACTGAAAAAAATAAAAGAAGACGAAGTATAAAGTTTAAAAAAAAAAATAAATAAATAAAAATATCAGAAAATTTCAGAGGGTCCTTTTAACGGTTTTTAACATTACGAGAAAACTATAATGGAAGACACTGAAATAACCCAATAAAGAAAAAAATACATCAAGAATACCCAAGGACTCTTCTTCAGCAACGAATATGATTTTAAAAACTATGTCTGACGGAAAACAAAAAAGGAAGACAAATATCGAAACTGAAAAAGAAGATAAATATATTAGAGCACCAAGGATTTTTTTCAACAGAATTTTAGAAAGAAATAAACACTATTTCTATCGCATGAGGTTTTATAAGAAACAATTTCCAAAGCCATCAATTTACTTTTATCCCTCATCTGACATAGAAAAAAAAGCTTCTTTATAAAGTAAGACCACTTTACAGATACTCCTTTTTTCACATCAGAATTCGCCTAGTAGATTAGCTCTTAATCTTTAGTATTATTCATCTAATGTACTTGAATCTTATTTAGTATATATCTTTAGTTATCAATCCAATATCTAGCTCTTATATCTTTGAAAACGGAAATACTTCTTACAACAATCTATGGATACGGAATCTGCCTATCCTTTGTAGACTGTTAAACCATCTGACCGAAAGCGATGAAATATGGCATACTGGTAATTCGAAGTACGAGGAAGGTCACTGTCGACTTTAGAATATTCAACAAATAATTGTTCGAGAAGTATTAGCAATAAATGAAACGAAATTTTCTGGTTAGTTAAACTTCAGTTATTGTTTTAAAATAAGCTCAAAAAAAAAATTTTTTTTTTAATATTTAAAGAAAGCATCGGTATTTGCTAGCTTTTAGCTCCCTTTTATAAAAAAAAAAGTTTACGGCACGTACTTTAATATTTAATTGTTTTTTATTTGCTATGTCAAATTAATTCAATGAACAACGTGGTAGAACTGGTTGACCAACGTCATCAAATTAGCATTTCTAAATTTGCATGGTGCTCACTTTGTTTATAGATTATTTAAATTATTATAGATAAATTTAAGCGTGTTTCTATAAAAGTAAATATGTTCAAATCGATGAAAATAGAAATGAAAAGAAAAATATCGATGCAATGAAGGACGAAATTAACGAAAAATTGGTACTTATTCGTACAATAGGAGGTAAAAAAATAACCATACTTTTATTGACGCAATGATACTTAATTAATGCTAACAATATGTATTAATAGAAATAAATAACATTTCTTTTAAAAAGAAAAGTCATAGGAGAAAAGATACTTATTCGCTTTGAGAAACCGTGAAAAATTCTCATATTGCTATTGACACCAATGCTTAATTAATGTTGGTAGCATGTATTAATTAAAGTAAAATGATAGGCTATGTACTAAAAACCAATGTTAATGGAGAAAAAATTCGTTTAGGGGAAACGGATTCAGGTTCTAGTACTCCGGATAGTACTAGTACTATACTATAGTACTAGTACTATAAATGCAGATTTCAATGCTACTCTTGCAGGGATGGTTTATGTTTGAACCATCCGACTATCTGATTTTACAACTGGTCCTTATCTATTTGTTCAACTTCTTTTGTCAGCAGCTTGAAAACTTTTATTAACCTACTACGATCGGTGCTTGGAACACTACATTCAACAGATCGACCATTTCATATTTCCAAAAGACTTGGAAACATGCACTAACGTATTTGTACGTTATGATGCTGTTCGTCGACCTCTGCAATATAAATAAGATCGTCCATTCCAAGTACTCAGCAGAGAAACTAAAAATTTCAAACTTTAAAAAAAGAAGGAAAATCATAAAGTTTTTCGACGAACCATTTAAAGTCAGTTTTTCATATTAGCACCAACCCTTAAGGAAGAGTTATCACATCATTCCGAAGAGACTTATGCGCAATCACAGAAGACACCGTTTTCCGAGGTGTCACCACATCATTCATCGCCAACCACCACATATAGTTGGCAAAGAGTCCGTTTCGGTGTCGTTGACACTAGGGAGGGAATACTGTGGTGCTTGTGGTGAAAAGTAGAGCTTCTTGAGGACCTCTTAGAAAAAACTTTGTATACCTATTTCTAAACTTTTTGCAAGCTTATTTCTAAATTGTCAATGATCATAGACCATTCAATGATTGGTTTTCTTCCCGAAATGTGATATAAACTGCATATATGAATGCAATTGTCAAAATCGTCGCGTTTTGTTCTTTGATTTCCTGTCAACTTGGTAAAGCCAAATAGAATTTATTTTTGTGTACCTTGGAATTTCCTTCATTGTCCAAGCGCTTCGAACACTATCTCTTCTAAATAGAGTTTTCTTAAAAAAAAACATCTTTTGAAGACAACATTTCCCTTTTATTCTTCGCATGACAGTGTACCGAAAATTTATGCAGAAAGCAAGACTATTTCATAGACAGTTTGGTTTGTTCTCAGCACATCCAGTTTTTAATCTTCAATTTTATGTATTCAATGCTCACCTAATGAACTGGAGACTTTAGCTCCATTGTTGTCTGTCCAAAATTTTCGCGAAACAAAACTAATTTTCAAATCGCATTCTAATTTCTTCATTAAAATCTAATTAGAAACCTACAATTGTCTAAATGTAACCAACAACCTTTAAAATTGACGATTGTATGCCTCGAATTCCTCTAAACTTCAAAAAAAAAAAATTCTCAATTTAAAATGTTCTACCTTCTAAATATAAACTGGAGTGGAAAGTTTAAAAAATAAGGTCAATATACACATGGACAATTTCATTCTATTTACATATTTATGTACTGAAAAACAAACTTTAAGCAATTCTGTCTAAACAAGCAGAATTTTGGTAGACTTTCTGACTAAAATGAAAAGCATCCATACAATTTTCTATTCCTAAATTGTTGCTCCAAAAAAATAAACACTATTTCCGTTGAATAAGGTTCTCTAAAAAAACATCTTCTAAAGACAACAATTTACTTTTATTCCCTACATGACACTGTAACAAAAGTTTCTGCAGAAAGTAAGACCACTTTGAAGATAGTCTCGCTTCTTTTTTCTTAGTATATCCAGCTCTTTCTGAAAGTGAAAGAACGTACTTTTACCCAAATTTAAAATGTTCATGTCTATTTGAGAGAAAAATGGTGCTCAGCGGGAAAAATTGTTTTCAAGTGTATTATTATATTTATGTAACCCAACATAGTATATACTCATAAAATATAGTTTACATTCAGGAAAAAAGATGGATTAATATTAGAGGTTTTCCAACTATATTTTTACGTCTATAATAGAGTCTTGATGTTTGGGGAATAAATGCGTCAAAAATATTGCGATAGGTAAGGAAATATCTGAATATATGATAGGAGGAGATATCTAGAAGATAAGAATCTTTATATGATAAGGAACTAAATAATAATTCTTTATTCTACAATTTCTTTTTCTTATTGAGCTCTGTAAGCTTACGAATATCTGTTTTATGTTGATTATTAGTGCATTTACAATTAGTACCAGCTATTTAATTGCTATTTATAAAAAAAATATATAACAACTGATGTCTGCATTAAAGATAAATTTCAAAAACAAACTATGAATGCTTTAAAATACATGAAATGTTAATAGCATAACATTTTCAATTTATTACATTGAAATGTAATTTATTTTATGATTCCAAATCGCGATTTTAATGATTAATCAATGCTTTATACTTAAAAGAAAACAATAGAAAGAATAAGCAGGAATCAAGAATAAAAGAGAAATCTTTGTTTAGACATTTAAAGTGTGGTGTAACAATTCCGTTCATGATATAAAGTTGGCTAGTCTAAAAAAAATCTGTAAATGTCTAAAGTCAATACCTATAAAAATACACCGTGTTTTCCGGGCGTCTTCTTCAATTTTAACTCGCAGTCTTATACCGGTCAGGGGTTACCAATATATAGCCTTATCAATATATTTTTGTAATTTCGGACTTTAAATATATTATACTTATCAATATATTTTTGTAATTTCGAAGTAAGATAGTTCAAACCTTTTGGCACATTAAAGGGGAAAGAATTGAGTATTCTACGTGTTTTCGATTCATTTTTAATTATTGCCTTATCCATTAAATTCATATCAAGAAAAAATTAAAACGTAATAACATCATTCGCTAAGGAAATTTATTGAAATAATATTCTAGTTGCTATATTTAATTTGTAAGTGACTACAAAGATGCATTCCATTAAAAATAAACCATTCCCGCAATAGCCCGTTGTAGGCTTAGGATGTCTAAGATGGTTAAGGTGTCATAATTTCGTTACCAACGGTATTATAGTAGCCGTGAAAGCATCACAGTTTACTGGAGGTATTAACATCCCAGACAAGCAGGTACCTATCAATCTGATTTTAATTCCCTAACGTTGACAAAATTTATGTGTTTCAATAGATTTAAAATAAATCTAAAACACGCTCAGAAGATTTGGTTAAATGTTAATCCTAATACTAGCACTATTTTTACCTGATTAAAAACTTCACTCACCTTTAAAAACATATAAATAGTAGATAACAGTCGACATGTTCCAAGCGCTCAAAAACAGACGCCCATTCTTAAGACTTTCCAGATATGAAGGAGAAGAAGCAAAAGTGATTTAAAATATAAAACGAAAAATGGGAAAATAAAGGCGAGAAACAAAAAAAGAAAAAGAAAAAAGCAGCCAATAAGTTTTCTAATTTTGGTTCTCACCTTTATTTTTCCATTTTTGTTTGCCACTTTTCATTTTATATTTTAATCACTCTTGTTTCGTCTAATTCACGTCCGGCAAGTCTTGAAAATGAATGCCTGTGTTTGAGTACATGAAACATGTTGACATGTTATTTCTTATTTATATATTTTCGAAGCAAATGAAGGTGTCAATAAGGTAATATCTTACCGCTATAATCTCTTGGGATTATTCACTTAATATTAGTATTGGTTCTTTGGAAAGTTATGAATTAGAAACTTATAGCAATAAGTCTTTGAGACATTCCCATTGGTGTGCAATCCTAGTAAATTTTAAGGTAATATGGTTCAGTTTAGCAACTTCTTAGTTTCCAAACAGAATGCATTAAATTTTAACCAGATAATTACATTTTCAAAGCATTTAAAATATAAAATAATTTAAACTTCTAATTTTTATTTTCCTCAATTTTTGCTCTAAATTATATTAAATTTCTAAAAATTGTTAACATGAATGATCGGAAAAAGGATTTATTATTTAAGGGTCAGCATTTAAAGAAATTTCGGTTCAATCATTGTTTAACCAATGATTCTTTTCTGTGATTCTTTAAAAGCAAATTTGGATCATTATCAAAGAAATCCGCTAAATCTATTCGACATAATTGACGATTATTGATTTTTGGCAATCATTAAGAGATGATCATTAAAGTTTGCGATGGTAATGACAATTTAATTTCAGAAAAAGAAAAAAAAAGACAAAGAAAGATAAGTTTAAAAAAGGTCAAAGTTAAAAGGCATTTATAATTGAAAAATATTTGCATTATTTATTAAATGTTACACATCATATAAACATTTTATAATCTGAAATTTAATTTTAAAAAAACAGCATATCAATTTTTATACCATATACCATTAAAAAATTCCTTTTCAAACAAGATAAGATAACATGAATTAAAAGAATGATAGATCTATCAGTTTGCTTAATCAAGATTCTCAAAATGCACAACGATATTGATTCATGAAGGAAAACTTTCGATATTGGAAAATAATTTTAACTTGAAAATCAATACCAGCATTTGGCAGAATCGTTATCTTTACTTTAATCATGTGAGCGATATTTTGATACGATGTAAAATTATCAGTTAACATTTTAGCCATTACATATTTTTTCCCTGCGATTAATCGAACTTGAAATTTAGAATTTTTAGAGTATGTATTATTGCATTACAAATAGTTTGTATTTGTTGTATGTATTTGAATGTACTTGCTGAACATTTATTAACATTTTCGTGAAAATGCTTCTGCCATTAGACAATTGAAGTAAAATCTATAGTTTTTATTTCAAACGTCTCCACCATTAGACAAATGAAATAAATTATATAGTTTTTTTTTCTTATCTTCACAAGTATTATAGATTTTAAATCTTTCTCTATGCACTTGCTGCATGTTTGTATATGCTTTTCCTATTTCAATGTCAATAATTTTTTTATTTATCTGGTACCAAATATATTATTTATTTTATTAAAATTATAGAGAATATATTTTTAGTGCAATTTTTATGCACACAAAAACAATCTTTTTTCTTTGTTTCAAGGTTACGTATAACATACTGATATGATGCATAACGAGCAATATTTTTATATAAAAATCGTTTGTATTGGTAAAAATTTAGCATTTATTATATAAAGAATACATTGGAAGTTCTTTTTATATTTTAAGCATGATATTATAGCTATTAGAGTGAGTTGTAGTTAGTTTACACAAAAAAAGTAGTTTTTCTCCGTTAACTTTTTGTGCATAATTTACTTCTATATTTTGTCCCTTGCGTCTGAATATTTAAAAATTTTGCCTGAAAATTTTTCATTTGCTTCATATGACTGATATAAAGACAATGTAGCATTGTTTTCATAAAATATTAATTAGAAAGTTTTTTATACAACTTTAACTGTAGGAGGAAAGGAAAATTTTCGAAAAAAAACCGTCGGAACTAAAAAAAATTTTTTTTCTCAAAACCTGTTGAAGTGAAACAGTAACTGATGCTAGACAGTCTTTATATCATCATTATCTATGTATAGAAAAACTTGTAAATTATTTGGATGAAATTTGAGACGCAAGGGACAATTTTTGTATTTTTTCAAAATTTTAATATTTTGTTAAATTTTTGAAAAAATTAAGGCCAAAATTGCTTTTACTTAGCCTATTTCCTAAAATATGCTAAAAACTAAATAAATTATGCTCATAAAAGTTTAAATAAATATAAAAACAAGTTTTCATAAATTTTCATTTGAAAGGTCCCGTGTCCCCTTAATACGGAGTATGTCTCCCGGACGATGCAATACAGGCCGTACAACGCATAGGTATGCTGAGTATCAAATTATCAATCTGATCTTGGAATATTACACCACTCATCAAGCAATGCCCTCCGAAAGTCCAGTAGACAGGTGGGAGGCGGTTAACGGGCTGCAATTCGTCGGCCAAGCATATCCCACACATGCTCTATTGGATTCAAGTCCAGTGAGCATGCTGGCCAATCCATACGGGTGATATCCTCCGATTGAAGGCATTCGTCTACAATGTTTGCACGGTGAGGACGGGTGTTGTCGTCCATAAACAGAAATTCAGCACCCATGGCGCCCCGAAACAAACTTACATGTTGTTCCAGAATGACACCCCTATAGATGTGGCCTGTCATCGTTACATTCTGAACATGCAGGTCAGTTCTGGAACCAAGAATAATTCGTCCCCAAACGAGCCATCCTGCACCACCGTAACGGTGTCGTTCAATGGTGTTGCCTTGGTGGTAACGGGTACCTGTCGTTCTCCATATGAAAGTCCGGCGAGAATCAGACTGAAAACTAAACCTGGACTCGTCGGAAAACATCACACAAGACCACTGTTGCGGTGTCCACAATGCATGCTCTCTACTCCAAGCTAATCGCAGGCGACAGTGAGTTGCGGTAAGTGGAACACATCTGACAAGCCTACGAGCATATAGACCAATGTGCCCTAAGCGTCTGTACACGGTCTGCCTTGAAACTGTCGTACCGGTAGTTGAAGAGAGCTGACGAGACAGGTCTGATGCTGTGCTCCGTCTGTTTCTATTGGCAGTAACTGTCAAATACCGGTCTTCATTCGGCGTTGTAACTCGGGGGAGACCTGTGCTGTAACGTCTACTCACATTACCATCATCTTGGAATCGTTGCCAAAGCCTGGAGATGACACTCTGGGCGATTCCAAGTTCCTCGGATACTTCCAGCTGGGTACGTTCACATTCCAGTCATCCGATGATTCTGCCACGTAAAAAATCATCCAAATGCTTCCTTTGTGCCATGACTATGCGGTTATTGCACTGAAAGACTTTTAAAGCGCTTGTGAACAATTTTACTTCTTTGCCACCATTCCTTATATACCCCTCTCTTACACTCTCGTCATTGTGACGTACTACCAGCGCTATCTAGTGGTTTCCTGTAATTTGCATATTCTTCTTCAGGATGTGTGTGATAATTCTACAGGTGAAATTTCAATTTGAGAGTTTGATTTCCTTGTGATTCTGAATTATCCTTAATCTATGGACATGAGTGTATTATTAAAGACAAATTTAGAAATAAAATGTCTATAACTACAGCTGATGTTATTTTGTGCGTTCAATATAAACTTTCTAATGATTGTCAAAATTTTTTACCCACTTCTTCTATGTTAAAAATGCTTAACAGCGAAAACATATACAAATCAGAAAGTTGGATATTTTATCAGAAATTTAAGCATAATGCTAGAATTAAAATATTAGAAAGACTATATCGTTGATAATAAAATATTTATGAAAAAAATGAGCAATTCAAAAAGCATTGAAAAAATATCTTAAATATTTTAGTAGAAATTAAAGATAATGTAACGATTGAAATGTAAAAAAGATTAATTTGTTGATAATAAAATATTAAAAAGTATTAAAGTAACGTTTTCTATACATTATTTAACTTTTGTACTATTTTTTAATACTTATACTTTAAGTTTAAAATTTTAGGGTTTTTTTAAAAAAATTTTAGGGGATTTTGCAACGCCATCTGGGGGTGAATGGTTATCGGCACCCGGCAACACTGCATAATAATCAAAAACAAACTATAATCAATGCTATTTTTTACGCTATAGTTGTGCTATTACTATTGAAGCATCACAGTTCTGGTTGTCGTATCGTATATTAAACATTTAAAAAAAAGGAGGAAAAAAACAAAAAACCTGTAGAGAAAAAAATATACTTCTTTACATACATGAAAACAAGGTTGCAATAGCATAGAAATATGAGGTTGCAAACGCTAATTACATTTCTATGAAATTACAAGCTAAGAAAATGCTGATAATGACGTAATAAATAAATCGTAATATTGTTTTATTTTATTTTATTTTATGACCGTTGTTGAACAGCTGATCTAAATTTAAGTTTACGAATACTAATGTTCAACTCCGTAGCCTCATAATTTTTAAACCAATCCAGAAGACAAAGGAACTCCTCGATCAGAACCACCCAAGGTATTGATTTGCTAAGGGAATTTCGAGGACTTTGTGATCCCCACAAATTAACGTTCCCTAACGTGATTAACGTGAGACTCTCGTACTCACCTACACGAGTCCAACTTCTTACCAATCAAGGTATACAAGCCCTCATAACACTGATAGATACACGTAAACAGCTGAAATGGGTTTGATTTATCACGCTGATAATACCAAAAAGTTTAATAAGACAGAGTAAATCCGACATAAACCATATCCTGATGCACAGAGACCTTATAACTCAATATTTCTCACTCTGTATCGATAATTTTGAGAAACATCATAATTGGACATATATTTGCTGCGTTGTAGTCGCTAATCAACTACATGGACAGTTGCTACAAAAGAAAATGTGTCCCAAGAATTGTAACATAATTCTACAACAAATACAAACGTTGTATCCTTAAAAACGTTTGTATACTATGAAACACTTTGTCCTTATAATTTAAAACACACCCAGACAGCGAGCAAGCAAGTTAAATCTGAAGGATGGTATTTACAAGAAAACCAAAATTTATCAGTAAATGTTCTTTTCACTGATGAAGCTACGTTTAGAATGTTCGTAAACTGCATAACTGAGCTGATAAAATTTCAAATGCGATACGAGCTATCATGGTAAGAGACAGTTTACTCGAGCCTTCAATTCTGCTTACAAGACTTGATAGTCTTATGTATGTTACATGTTTGCAAGAAGTACTACCAAAATTACCTGTCTGCGCCTATCCGTCACCACATTTTATTTCTGCATTAAAAATTCACTCATTTCAGCAAAAAAGTCATAACACATCTGCTGGATGACATTTGTTGATGTGGATCAATCGCATGATCATCACCTTCACCAGATTTGTCTCTAATAAATTTCTCCTGTTTCAAGTTACATACTTCGAAAACACATTTTTTTTTTTATCTCCGAAAGTAGTATGAGTTCGAGACATTATCCAAAGGCTTAAGAATGTGATCATTTCATTCAGCACTGATGTCAGTCCTTTATCTAGGAGTCTGATATGATATGTGGAATTCATATGAAAGTACCATAACAGAAGTATTTGTGTAAGTGTAATATATATGAAAATGCAACGAAATTAAAAGGCCTGTGTTTATTGTTCTTAGATGTTTTTGTTGAATCATGTCGATAGTGAAATGCTTATGCCTTTAAGTTGAAAAGAAAATAGGAAGATAAGGTTTTAGGTATTTTATTCATCAGAATTGATTAAATGGATTAAAAAAAGTAAGAAAAGAATTGATATAAAGTCATTCATTTATGGCGCCGTCACCAAGAAACACTTTCCTTATATTACTTCATCATAACTTAAATTTAACAGCTCGAGAATGAGAATCTATAAAAATTTTAACTGTAGTACCTTCTTACAGGGAAGGCAGATCCATAGAATCTTTTGTTACATTGCTAATGGTCCGCCTGAGAGGGGATTGCACAACCATAAACCCCCAGTACTAATGACAATATTTTCAAAATCCAAGTGTAGGTGTAATTCCAAGCACCTCTTAGAAGCATGGGAAGAGATTCATTTTTGGCGAGTTATCGAGAAATATATAAAATAATGCGAACCAAAATAAAGCCGTTCCTAACATTAAATTTAAATAATCTGACTTACAAATTAATCATGAAAAAAAAACAATAAAAATTTAAATTCACCCTGCAACCGAAACATTTCTATGTTTATAAAAAAAAAGAAACTTAAAGAAAATACGACTCAAAACTGTTGTCGTGACATTGAATTATAGTTTGTTATGCACTTGAATTTGATATATGTCAGCCGTTGCATATAATGTTAAAAGAAGAGAATCGAAACATTTATATATGATTTTAATGAAATATGATTAAAATTAATAAATTGCTTTAATTAATAAATTGCTTTAATTATAACTGGTTTCGGAATAATTAAAAAATATATAAATTTATGAAATATTATATAAAAATATGAAACCATTGAGGATATTTTTTATTTTTCTTGTCGACTGTTTAAACCAAGAGTAGTATACAAATTTTTTATCCAAATACTGTTATGTCTAAGCTAATCAAAACTTGAGCTTGAAGGGGAAAAATAATATTCATAAGAGAAAATTTTATTTTTTTTAATAATATTAAAATTACACGCGAACTATCCACCTTTAAGAACCAGCTTAGTCGATTTACTATATTATCTTGTACAGCATTTAAACTTTATTGGTAATCAAACCGAGTACACAGCACAGCTGTATTCGAATATTTTGTAAGTAAGAGTTAGGGACATCTTATCATAGTAGACAGTAGAAATATTAAAATAATTTGCATCTAAATACGTTGTGAGATAAGATAGAAAATCCACCCAATGCTCCTTTGCTACTATGTACTACTTCTTCCGGCACTTCTCGAGCCTTAAATTGAATATCGTACAATGTATATACATACATTCTATTGCTTGGAAAAGGCATGTTTCGTCACAAATAACTGGTATGACGGTATGCAGCACCATGGCACCGTTTATGTTTAAAATTTTTACAGATATTTTAGAAAGGTTAAAAAATAAATGTACATAACTATTCCTATTGCTAGTCTTTATTTCTATGGAAATACAAAATTATTCTAAATAAGCACTTAACGTATAAGTAACTATTCAAAAATACTAAACTTATTAATTAATTCAACCTAAAAAATTGAATCTAAATAAATGTTTAACGCATAACTATTTTTTTTTAAAATTTTATTTAAATTATTACTGAAGGCAACCTAACGAGATGAATAATAACAATAGTGTTACCAATAGATAGATAAAACCAGTTTATAGTGCCACATAAGAAAAATATTGATTATTTGAGTTAAAATTTTAATTGCGAAAAAAACTTCATGCGTAGTTATTTTTATCACAGTTTCATAGAACATTATTTAATGACAAATTTATGATGCTTAGTTATTCCATAGCTACAAATATTTATTCAGTTTTTTTTAAAAATTATTATTATTTTTTAAATAATTATAATAAACTCATCACATTATAATCAAACTTATTCTTTAACGCAGCAAAAATTAATATATTGACGTTGATCGGTAAAGCTTGATTTTTGAAAATCTCGTTACTGTGCAACAGCTCTTGTTGTCTTTCAATTTCTGTTTTCAATCAAGAGGTAATAGAAAGATATATAACAGCTATTCTTCCCACCCGTGCAAGAGCAAAGGAAGTGTCATAAAATGTTGTCGTGGAGGTACTTTCATTGCAGTAATAAAATTTTTATTACCAGATTCTACGCCCAAAGGCCTGCGCGGCCTTGCATCAACTGCTACCCATTTTGCTACCTGAACACTGATTTGCTAAAAGCGGGGGTTGAACAGAAGTGTTTTATTACTGGAATGTATGAAGAAATGTTCGATCTACCCTCTGGAATGATATATATCCTTGCTATGTTAGCTGATAAGGCGGGAAACTATTAATCCAAACAAATAAAATATTTTATTGCTTATTGATATCTGTGATCCCAAGAATTTATGCGATAAAATGGAATTATTTTCCAATATTTTGCTAAGGATTATCAAAATATTTTATCTACTTGGCAATTATAACGGTAATTGATGAGCTTAGAAGAGAAATATTTGAGTTACAAAGTTGACGAAGATTAGTGAATTTGTAGGAGCAGAATAGAAAATAAAAAACTAAATATCTTACTTATAGTTTTCCAATTTATAAAATTCTACTTAGGACTAGCTGAAAATCACTAGAAGAAAATAGAAGAAAATAATGAAAAAATCAATACTGAAGAAAATTACGAAATCATTCAAAAAATTCAAAAGCTTATACCGACTCAATTAATTCATTTCTATAGCTCGAAGCCGGTTCATGATACTAAAATTTACTAAAATCAAGCAGTTTTTGCCTGTACTTCAAGGGGTAAAAACAGAAAAAAATAAACTATTTCCCTGGTACCCGTAATGAAAACTCACCGTATTTGTGTAGTTTGATTTGACAAGACAAATTTTCTCATAAAATACTTATTAACTGTTAATTAAAACTGCATCAATTAATATAATACAAAAAATTAGTAATACCAAAAATAACTAATCATCATTTGTCAGCGTCAATAATAGTATAATACTTTTTGTTTTGTTTCTTTTTAAGGAATTAATATCATTTCTTTAAAAATTTGGCTCTTCTATCAATAGCTCATTTTTAAAAAATCTGAATTAGTACTTATTAACGCCGATCAGGTGGCCGAGTGGTTAGCGTGCCTGACTGCGGGCCCGATGGTTGCGGGTTCGAATCCCGCTCAGGGCAGGGATGTTTCTTTCTCTCTTTGTTCTATGTTCTTTCTTCTGTGTGATTGTGTGTGAATGTATCCCGCCCTATAAACGGGTTTGTGGTTGTGTGACGAGGACGACGCTGCTCCACCGCCGGTTGCTTATCCATAAGTGCCCACTGGGTAACGAGAAGAGAGTAGCAATTCTGGCATTTCTGTGGCCAATGGGGAACTTGCCCCAAGTGCCCACCATTAAAAAGAAAAAAGTACTTATTAAAAAAATTAACTAATGATCTTCGTTGTTAATAATATTATGAAGATATTTTAATATTCTCCTAAAAAAATTAAAATAATTTCGCCATTAATTTTGCTATTTCGTACGTAGCATATTTTTTGCTTCATTTAGTTTGTATAACCAAAATTTAGCATCTTTAGTGTCGATAATGGCATGACAATTTTTTACGTTTCATTTAAATGGATTGGAACATTTTTTTTCCCATTATTTTCGATTTCTAGTAAATAGATCCTTTCTATTTCAATTAGAACTTATTAAAAAAATAATGAAACAACACTAGTTTTACTAATATAGCTTGGCGTTTTTTGACGGTTCTCCTTATAATGATAAATACTTTTTCTCAATTAATTTTTCCTTTAATTTTTATGTAATTTACTACAACTTAATTAAGGATCATTGCTGTCAATAATAGTTTGGCTATTTCTTCAGAAGAAATGAGTTAGTACAATTATTGCATTAATTTCGATGTCAGTACCATAGCTATTTTTTATTACAATTAATATTTATTAACAGCATCAATGAAGCGTTATTGGCATCAATAATTATATAGTTATTTTTTTATAATTCTCCTAAGCTAATTAATACCATTTCTCCTTTTTTTTTACAATTTAGGGCTTTGCTTAATTTTTTCTCGTACAACTTTTTACCAAATTTAATTAAACATCATTTGCGTAAAAAAATAATCAGTCGAGTTAGCACGTATTAACTTAAAAAGTACTAACTCAACGTCAATCGTTCTCGCCAGTACTAATTAAGTATTCAACTCAATAGCACGGCTTTTGAGTTAGTGGCCGTTATAAAAATTTCTGAAACGGATGTGGTGGCGTCGACTTCAGCAGTCACTTTTATTTTTATATACAGAGGAATAATATCAGAATTATTTACCTTCGAGGCATTTTGCATTACAATTAAAAATGCCATGATAACTTCAACTTCATGAAGAAAAAAAATTTAGAATGGGATATTTTAAAACTTAAGTTGATTTAAAATAATAAAAAAATTACATAAAAAAATTAATATTAAAAAAATTTAGACATTTAATTTTTGGGATTAAACTGGATGTTTTAAAACAGGAATGTAATTATTGTATTTGAATTATAATATTTTGAAAAAGAAAACTAAATTCGACGTAATCTTCTGATAATTGAGATTAGGTTATTATGAAGAGAGCTTTTCAGTTTTCAATAAAGGTAGAAGTTTGTTGATTTTCAACATATCTATTTTTACATGTTTTAATGTACTTATTTTTAGATCATTAAACTTATGATAAAGCGCAAATAAATCAGCGTAGTATAAAATAGAAATTAGATAGAATTAGTTAATGGCATTTGTTAAAACACGGGGATGTTAAAGGATAAAGTGCGCTTCGGATCCTTCAAAGAAATACATTTGATTGGATTGCACGCATAGAGAGACTTTGAAGATATCGAACAATGTTCTGCTTTGATACTTATCTAATGCTTTAACATTTTCCTCTTATGATTCTAGCCTGTTTGATCTTTAATAACCGTAAGCAGGGAATAAATAAATTAAATGTTTGAAGGCGTAAAAGCAAATTAGTGCCAGGAGCTTTGTTGGGGAAAAGTTAAATATGTGAGTGGGATTTTCCTACTCTTTTTGACAAATATTTGACAAGGTATATTTATTTTCCTTTATTATTTGAGATATTGCATTAAAATTAGTATTCATGCATTAAAAATAGATTACAATAAAAATAAAACTAACGCACGCAAACAGGGAATAAATAAATGGCTGTATGCGTAAAAGCAAATTAGTACTAGATGCTTTACTGGGGAAAAGTCAAATTCCTTAAAAGGGATTTTCTTATCTTTTTTTTTTTTTTGACAAAAATTCAACATAGCTGCTTTTTTTTTTGTTTGAACAATTTACAATAGAATTAATGATCGTCAGCAGAGAATAAATAAATGTTTAAAGACAAAAATTAGTACCTGGCAGTTTTAAAGGGACAAGTTAAATACGAGGGAGGGATTTTCCTGCATATTTTGACTGCTATTTAATTCGGCACATTTTTTATTGCTTGAAAGGTATGATTAAAATTAGTATCCATACATTAAAAAAGGATTACAATAAATTCTCCTAAGCTAATTAATACCATTTCTCCTTTATTTTACAATTTAGGGCTTTGCTTATTTTTTTCTCGTATAACTTTTTACCAAAATTAATTAAACATCATTTGCGTAAAAAAATAATCAGTCGAGTTAGCACGTATTAACTTAAGTACTAACTCAACGTCAATCGTTCTCGCCAGTACTAATTAAGTATTCAACTCAATAGCACGGCTTTTGAGTTAGTGGCCGTTATAAAAATTTCTGAAACGGATGTGGTGGCGTCGACTTCAGCAGTCACTTTTATTTTTATATACAGAGGAATAATATCAGAATTATTTACCTTCGAGGCATTTTGCATTACAATTAAAAATGCCATGATAACTTCAACTTCATGAAGAAAAAAAATTTAGAATGGGATATTTTAAAACTTAAGTTGATTTAAAATAATAAAAAAATTACATAAAAAAATTAATATTAAAAAAATTTAGACATTTAATTTTTGGGATTAAACTGGATCTTTTAAAACAGGAATGTAATTATTGTATTTGAATTATAATATTTTGAAAAAGAAAACTAAATTCGACGTAATCTTCTGATAATTGAGATTAGATTATTATGAAGAGAGCTTTTCAGTTTTCAATAAAGGTAGAAGTTTGTTGATTTTCAACATATCTATTTTTACATGTTTTAATGTACTTATTTTTAGATCATTAAACTTATGATAAAGCGCAAATAAATCAGCGTAGTATAAAATAGAAATTAGATAGAATTAGTTAATGGCATTTGTTAAAACACGGGGATGTTAAAGGATAAAGTGCGCTTCGGATCCTTCAAAGAAATACATTTGATTGGATTGCACGCATAGAGAGACTTTGAAGATATCGAACAATGTTCTGCTTTGATACTTATCTAATGCTTTAACATTTTCCTCTTTTGATTCTAGCCTGTTTGATCTTTAATAACCGTAAGCAGGGAATAAATAAATTAAATGTTTGAAGGCGTAAAAGCAAATTAGTGCCAGGAGCTTTGTTGGGGAAAAGTTAAATATGTGAGAGGGATTTTCCTACTCTTTTTGACAAATATTTGACAAGGTATATTTATTTTCCTTTATTATTTGAGATATTGCATTAAAATTAGTATTCATGCATTAAAAATAGATTACAATAAAAATAAAACTAACGCACGCAAACAGGGAATAAATAAATGGCTGTATGCGTAAAAGCAAATTAGTACTAGATGCTTTACTGGAGAAAAGTCAAATTCCTTAAAAGGGATTTTCTTATCTTTTTTTTTTTTTTTGACAAAAATTCAACATAGCTGCTTTTTTTTTTGTTTGAACAATTTACAATAGAATTAATGATCGTCAGCAGAGAATAAATAAATGTTTAAAGACAAAAATTAGTACCTGGCAGTTTTAAAGGGACAAGTTAAATACGAGAGAGGGATTTTCCTGCATATTTTGACTGCTATTTAATTCGGCACATTTTTTATTGCTTGAAAGGTATGATGAAAATTAGTATCCATACATTAAAAAAGGATTACAATAAAAATGCTTGTAATGCTTGGATTAATGGTTGTAAGCAATGATTAAACAAACATCAGTAGTTGAGAAAGCTAATTAGTACTAGATGTACTAATTAGCACTGGGTACAATAGTACTAGTTTACAATTATAGTATACAAACAAGTTGCACTATATATATACAATTATGCAGTAATTAGTACTGAGGTGAAATTTCATACGTGAAATTTATTTTTCTTTCTTTTGACTAAACTGTGACATGATATATAAATATTTTTTTTTTTATTGTTTGAAAGATTACATTAAAAATAGAATCAATGACATCGTATGAAGGGAATAAATATATGTTTGAAATATTTGGTAAAGAAGCAAATTTGTACTATGCAACTTGCTGGGGGGAACATAAATCAGAGGTGGGATTTTTTACGCACTTATCGACAAAATTACCCATAAAAACGCACTAGGGGTGCATCACACTCTCGCTAAAGAATATACAAAGGGGGAAAAGACCAGCTCCAAAAGGCGTAGTTTAAACCGATACTAGACATAGTGTAAACATAGAAATGGTGCTGTCCCTTTGTATGAAGAAAAAAGCATCATTTAACAGTGCAGAAGTAGAGGTTTTTGAAACTGGTTTTCAAATTCCCAACCATTACTGGGTTTGAGGAGAAAATGAAAAAGTTCTCTCTTTTTATTGATTGTTGGTTTTTTCTGCATTTTTGCTCTAATATAAACAATATTGTACTATTAATAAAGATATTTCTATGATAATACATTTATATCACCCATATTGATTAAATCTGTTAACATATTTTAAGATAGAAAGAAAGAAAAATCGGCATTTAGCAGGAGATAGCGTACGTAACCATACATGTGGAGTTGTCCGACAACTTGTTTACAGGTAACATGCCTGCTGACTGTCAATTTGCTTCGTATCTGCATGCTCTGGATTTGTGTACGTACGATGCTCTGCTATATTTGAGTACGATGCTCTCCCCGAAAGTTGTTTTTTGGGTATAGCATACAGCAATAAGCAGTTCAACCGGATAAATCTTAATATTTCTAATTCTTAAAACCAAATTTTCCAAATGTATTGAGTATCTGACTTTCTACTTGATCTTCTGAACAAGTGTTCACTTAAAAAAGCGTTTTATAAAATGATTTATCAGAATATTTTGTAGAAATTGGGGTGTGACACACTCCAAACGCCTACTCCAATCCTAAAACCTTAATTAGTTTTAAACAATATACTAACCAAATCTTTTCCCTGTCTATTTGTTGCCAGTGGCATTGCCCGCGCGGAAGTACCTTTATTACTATTTTAACTATTTTCAAGCTATACCCACAATATTGTCTTTTTGTACAGTTCTTTTCATATTGTTCTTTTTGCATCGAATTTTAGTAATAATTTAAAATTGGTCAGGCACAAAATCACATAAGACTCTGTAAGTATGAGTTCGGGATATTTCAGCATAGTGTAGACAGCAGAAGTATTAAAATTATTTCCATCTCTTTCTTGAGATAAGCGGGAAAACTCATCACAGTCTTCCATTACTTGTTTTTTCTCACGCACCTTTCAAGCCATAATCGTTTATGTTTAACATGTTATTTGTCATTTTAGAGAGAGGCAAAAATAAATATAAACAAATACTAATTAGTTTTAATTTTTATTAAAATACAAAATTATACTTAATAAATACTTAACGTATTATTAATTTTTTAACAGTAATTTAATTATAACCTCAAACAAACGGAAGGAATGATAACTACTGTGTTTTCCAAAGAATAAAAAAATACCCGGTGCTGTATATTTATGGTGCTATATATATATATATAAAACTGTAAAGCGTTATTTGTATCAAATTTTAAGGATTGGGGTAAGAGATACGTCACTTGACTACTTGTGCAATTTTTTCGGATGGTTTCCCCAGTTTAATAGTGAAGAATGTTTAGCGGATAAATTTTGTATTAGTTAACCCACTTACATCTAGCATTCCTTTAATAGGACGGTTTCTTTTATAAAAAAAAAAGAAGAAAAAAACATGAGGGCATGTGTTTTATCATTACGAATTATTTTGTAGATAGTTTTGCCGGTCATAATATATATTAATAGAAAAATTTAATAGTGCACCTGAAGTCAAATTGCACTGTTTTTTTAAAATATTAAGTGATACATGATGGAAACAAATAGTATAAGCATGGTGTAAACTAATAAACTTTCACGTAGATGTTTTATGCATATAAAATTTTTTTTATGACCGGTCATTCAATGGGTTAAGCTTAAAAATTGATAAGAAAATAGCGTAACACTAAATTTATAGTTCAAAATTTTTAAGGGACTAAATTATTATTATTATTTTTTTTTTTGGGGGGGTGACAACTGTAAAAAACAGCATGGTTCTTTTTATGCAATGTCCTTAAGCCAATCCATCTAACCTCCTGAATGGCAATCAAATCAATATTGTATTGTTCCACCTGCTTTAACAGCAAATGCAAAGCTTTAGGTCCATAGAGAGCCAGAACTTTCCAGCTTCCAATTCTTTTATCCAAAATTTGTTTATCAAAACGTATATAAAGAATTATTTTTGAGATCTCAAGTGTACTAAAACGAATATAATAACAACGTTATGTGAGGAAATTCCCAATCTGTCCGTTTTAGATAATCAGTTTCCTTTTAAATTATAAAAGTTCAATATAAAATAGATTAGACAATGCATCATTCATTGGACCTTTTAAATGTGACAGTCACGACAGTTCTAAAAATAGAATGTCTTGGTCACTTATGCAATCAAACATGATTTTATTCGTGCATTCATTTTCATCGATAGCGTTTCTGTTTTCCTCTTCATTCCAAAATTGATATGAGATCCTTAATGAACAAACTGGTTTATCTTCAAATTAGAGGAAGATTCTAAAACTTCATATTAAGGGTGGTAATCACAAAATACCTTGTATTTAATAAATAACACATTTGATTATTTGTTAATTAAAGCTGACACTTTATATAGTTAAAGAATTATTCTTTAAATCAGAAGTGTACTAAAACGAATATAATAACCATAGTAAGTGAGATAAGTCACAATCTGTCCTTCTCAGATAATCGGTTTTCTTCTGCATTATAAAAGTTCAATCTGAAAAAAAGACCAGACAATGCATCATTTATTGAACCTTTTAAGGGTGACAGTCACGAGCCGCTTTAAAGTTTCAAATCGCAAATTGAAATTCTTTCCGCCTCTTCAAGGAGCAAAATACCGAAAAATAATAATAAAAAAAACTACATCCCTTTTAAAAAGAAGATGTACTTCCTTTCCACAAAAATAATAAAAATTCTTAAAATAAAAAAAAAATCGTAAATGGAATCATGAACATTGGAAGGCCACATTTTGATCTTAATGCCACAAGATTCGGAAACTGGCGATAATAAATCATCTCCTCATACAGAGAAAATGAAGAAAATGAAATAAAATCGAATACAGAGCCAAACAATAAAAAAGAATGAAAGGAAAGGCTATAAAAAATGTATGACCCAATGCATTTTTCAAGCATTGCACTTTCAGAAAGAAAGCCCTTAGATTCACTGAATCTAGAAGAGAAATAAAAGATAAAGGATGAAAAAGAAAGAAATTGAGTCCTTATGTATGTAGCTGCCAAGAAAAGCTTGATTTGGTATGAATATTAATGTTAATGGTATCTAAAAGCATCCTTGTCTTTTCCGTACACGTTTTCTTGGCTGATAAGCACCCTCTATTGGCGACGATATTTTCATCAACTTAATACCATTACTGGGAAATAGTTCAGTTTTAGATGAATATTTAAAAATTAAAATACTTGTGACATTTCATTCTTTTTTGGAGAAGTTTTTTGAGGGAAACGACTGTCTGATAAAATATTTTAAAACGTTATCCCCAGATAATGAAATGTATCGCCATCTATTGCATATAAAACATTTTTGTATACATAGTCACAAAACGTCGACAACAAAAGCTAAAATGAACCTAGCAATAAGGATAAGAATTAAACGTTAAAAGCGAACAATCATGTAAACAAACTGTATCAAAAGTTGGCAGCATAATAGTTTACAACTATATTTTACTTTCAATAATGCTTTGTTGTTCATTCAGTAGTGATAGGAAGGAAAAAGTGAACAATTATATGAACAAAGAAACTGTAACAAACGCAGGTATTATAATAGTTTAAAACAATATTATAGTTAACGCAGGAGAGGGATGCGATTTATCAATTTATCTAACGGAAATTCGTTGCTCATTGATTTAAATTTAAATGTTTGTTCCAATTTTGTTATACTGCAACCATAAATTTTTCTTGTATTTTTCTTTAGATTTTATGCCTTTTGCGAGTTTATATTAAAATAAATTCAGTAGATGAATGCTGATAGAGAAGAACTTCATGTTGTTTCACGAAACTCACAAATTTATAATTGCGTATATTGGAACGTTCTATGAATTCTTATCTTCAAATCTTATTTCCTCAAAGGATTAAAATATTTTTAAATCAAATCGTGGTGTCTATAAATTGACTGTGTGTATACAATGTATATTTTTGAACTTTATTCTAAAAATGTCCAGCATTCATACAGAGATCTGAATTAGAATTTAAATTAGAGTTTGTCGTTTTTAATTCTGAGTTATTCGTGTATATTTAAATTAGATTTATTCATTTATAATACTTTTGGAATAAAATATAATATTAATAAAAAATTATTTCGAAACTCAATTTGAATCTTAAAAAAAGATTATTATAAAGTCCTAAAACTTTCAACAATGCAGAGTTTATTTTATCTCCAGAAAATGCATACTCTAGGGGTACAAAGATGCTCAAGGGTTCATTTTAATGATTTAAATATTTTAAGATTTTTTTATTCTATTTTTTATTTATTATTTTCATTTTATTCATTTTAAATATTTCATTTACTTTATTGCATGAAAAGAGGTTTCGAAAAAAACTTCGGTGCAGGAATAAATATTTATTTTAAAATAAATGAATTTCCGTTGAAGTTAGTGAGTATACAATTTGTATTTGTACAATTTGTACAAAATACTGTATTTAATATTTTATCGATACAATTTGATAGTCTTAAATTCTTATATATTTCTGAAATCTATATTTTTAATTTACTTTAAGAATTTGGTTCATTGTTTGAATAAAGCTATTGAAAAAATTTAGCGCATACCAGAGTGTTTCTTACAAGATAAAAAAAATTTTGCTAATTTAGAGCAATAAATAATTCGCGTAGTGAAATATAAAATATTAATTTAACATTACTGCAGAATTTAATTCAGTATTTATTTAACTCAAATAATGATTATTTTGATAAAATCTCTAAAATATTCACCAACACAGGATACTCTTATTATCAAAAACAAATTATATGTAATTTCTCTTAAACAAATTGTTGCTCTGGGATACATTTTAACAATCTAAATTTCTTCTGATTTTCTTTAATCTATTTTTTTTACTCATTTTTAATATTTATAACATTACTTGAAAGAAGATTTTGAAGACATTCATTGTAAATCTGAATAAAAAGTGAACTTTTTGTATTTTTTTGTATTTTGAACTTGTTTTATCTTTTTACGAAAACATTGTCTGTAATGAAAGCAGAGAAATACTCATTATTATGGAAATGCCTTATTTAAATATAAATGCCATATGCTTTAAAAAATTGGTAATTCTTTTGAAAACATTTAAAGCATTGATTAAAAAAAACCCGAAGCAATTAATTAGTATTTTTGAAAATGTTTTTTTCTTTGAAATTGGATTTTTTTTCTGTTTGATTTTTTTGATTTACTGTTGAAGTTTTTGCAATATTGATCTTTCAAAACTTCAAAATACATGTTTATAATGACACTGGCGTTTTCAATTTCTTTTAAGTTTTAATAAATTGCCCGAAATAATATTTATATTCATAGTTGTAAGGTTCATTTAAAATTCACTTTAATTAACTTCCATTGATTCGTTTCACAAAGGGTGTCCTGAAAAAAATTCAGTTCGATTAAAAAGTCACTGAATGTTAGAATATTACTAGAAACTCAATTGGATAAAAAAAATAAAGAAATGTTAATTTATATTTTTTATAAGATTTATAAGATTTGAATATTGAAAATGGATTTTTTTCTCTTTGCTCAGGAGGGTGAAAGATATCCTTTGGAATTTGTCTTAAAATTATTTTTGAAAAGAGTTTTCAGGTCCTATATTCTCTGATGCAATTTTTGAAAAGAGTTTTCAGGTCCTCAATTCTCTGATGCAATTTTTGAAAGGAGTTTTCAGGTCCTCAATTCTCTGATGCAATTTTTGAAAAGAGTTTTCAGGTCCTCAATTCTCTGATGCAATTTTTGAAAAGAGCTTTCAGGTCCTCAATTCTCTGATGCAATTTTCTGTAAAAGTATGACCAATTTCAGTTTAAATTTTTAAATAATTGAGTTAGGTTGTACTTTTTTATCAAAAATTCTCAAAAATGAGATGTATTTTTAACTTTCTCCACATGATATTCCAAAAAGACCCGGCACCTTGAACCAAATTTAAAACTAGAATATTTACTCATTACAAAAAAAAAAAAAAAAATCAAAATCAAAATATATTTTTAAAAACCACGTTTTTGTAATGGAGAATAATAATTAAAAAACAAAAATTTGAAGAACGAAAAACGTGGGGCAAATGAAATACATAACAGTACATATACACATTTTCTAACTCATACACATGCGCAACCACATACACATGTATATACACAAACAAAAAACACATCCACATTCAGATACAATTACAGATATACATACGCCTATTCCCATGAGCACACATACTGTTACTGTTATGTATTTCATGCGCCCCACGTTTTTCGTTTTTCAAAATTTTGTTTTTTAATTATTATTCTCCACTACAAAAACGTGGTTTTTAAAAATATTATTATTATTTTGATTTTTTTTTTACTTGAAGTTCTTACCAAAATTGACAAAGTCATCCTTACTTCTGTAGCTTTTCGTATATATAATAAAAAAAAGTTTCCTTTTTAATCTCTATTTAAAAATTATCAGGGTGCTTTTGTTTCAGCTGTATATTCTAAAAAAACTCTTCTGCGTCAATTTTCTGTTTTGTGCTATTTTGAAGAAAAAAAATCTTTATTACTAAAATAATCTTTATTATAAAATTATTTATTACAAAATCAACAATAATTTATTAAAAAAATTTATTTAGTTCATTATTTCCAATGAAAAATTCCAAGCATGCTTTCTATTTTAGTTTGCAAATCTTAAAGAAAAACTTTCATTTGTAAAACAAGGATCAACGAAAATGATGGAATATCCCCCTCAATTTTTAAGATTTTCAAATATTGATTTATATTCTAAGCAGTTTCCATTACACAAATGATGAGATAGTACAAAATGTTTATATTAAAAAAAAAAAAAAAACACAAATGATACAACAGAATTACTGAAAAATTAAGTTAAAAAAAACACTTTGAAAATTACTGATGGTATAAGACTGCGACGATATTGTCTCAAACCAGTAACTTCACAAAATAAAAATAAAAATCTACGAAATATGAAGGTTTAGACTTAACATTATTACATCGGGCTATTCACCAATTTGAACTCAGTGGTTAAGTAGTGTTTTTAAAGTTCATATGGTTTTAGTTCAGTTTTATTATTCTCAGGATCTGTTCGATAATATGAAATTGGTTGCAGAATGATATGAAAATCGACAATTTGATATTTTATATCAAAATACATTAGATCTAATTCTAAATAAAATTACTATCTCACCTAAAGTACCCAGAAAGCATCTCACCTAAAGTACACTGTAAGAAATAAAAGTAAAAAACGTAACTTTTACCGAAATATTGTTTTTTTTTTTATAAACACAAAAATTTTTTTGTTTATAATCGTTACCAGCACGCTCCATAAATAGCATTTTTTTAAAAATTTTCTCCGTTTATTTGGCGGTTTAAAGCAGTTTTTCACAAAATCACAAAACAGTTACTGTTTTTCCCCCGAGCAATAAACGGATTATTTAACTGTCAATTCAAATTCTAGTTTTTACCATGCAGTTTTGCTTACAGTAAGAAGATATTTCTCTTTTCAAATCATTTCATAATTATTGTTCTTAGTCTAAACTTTGTCTTAATTTACCGAAATTATTTTATGCTTTTAAAAATCATATAAATAAAATTGCGATTCAATTTCATTGCCGAATTGATACTCTACCTGATTATTATCTGTCTGTATAATTTTTGGTAAGTTAAATTTCCGGATATTTTTTTAAGAATGGGTCAATATAGTTTTAAGCATTTATACACTTAAATATGATTCTAATTAATAAGATTTTTAAGATAAGGGCAATTTAAGATTTTTATTCATTATCTAACATCAGAGCTGAAGTGGATATCAGGGGACAGAACGCTCGCCTCCAATTAGGTATCCCAGGCTAAAAGTTCGGTATTGGCTAGACAGACCACAAAGTTGACATAGTAATTTTATAGAATTCCTGGCTGATTCTCCCCATCCACCATTGGTACAAGGGAAATAAGCCTGGAGCTTCTTTGACTCTTCCCTTTGAAAGGAGAATCTGCACCACCATCTCCCGCCTAGCTACCGGCCATCCTAAAGGTGTTCTATTTTCCGAGGGAACTAAAATCCACCCAATATGCCCTAAATGCCATCTACAACAGTCTTCCGCCGATCACATCCTGAACTGTCTTGGTCTTCTCTGGGAAGACATTTACTCTACTCCTCTTTTGGTCCTTGATTTTCTTCAGGTCAACGGATTCATAGATCTGGCCTGACTTCGTTAGGCCAGAAAGGGATAAGTAACAACAACAACATTCCTTTTGTTAAAATGACATAGTTTATTTTGCTTAAATAACAAATTTCGGTCAGAAAGT